>CP139505.1:278930577-279274163 GCA_021014915.2 Artemisia tridentata subsp. tridentata | reverse complement strand
ATAACACAATCAGGCCTCCATAAGTTCTAATCAATATCTAAGACCTCAGGACAGTTAGACTAGGTCTAAAGATATAGAACTTGTCAACATAATTAGAGAGCCTACTAAAGGTATGCTTACTAGAAGCATGGCTGCTAAACTAAAGGCAGCCTCAGCAAATGAATGCCTGTTTGTGGACTTCATTTCCACTATTGAACCTAAAAGTGTCAAAGAAGCACTGAAACATCCCAGTTGGGTTCAGGCTATGCATGATGAACTGGAACAATTTGACAGAAACAAGGTAATGACCTTGGACAAATGTTCTCAGGATGTTTCAGTCATTGGCATGAAATGGGTGTTCAAAAACAAAACTGATGAAAATGGCAGTCATTAAAAACAAGGCCAGACTTGTTGCCAAAGGCTACAATCAACAAGAAGGCATTGACTATGAAGAGACATTTGCACCAGTGGTAAGGATGGAAGCCATCAGGATCTTCGTTGCATTTGCAACCTACATGAACTTCAAAGTATAGCAAATGGATGTAAAAAGTGCTTTCCTCAATGGATCACTGAAAGAAGAAGTTATGTTCAACAACCTCCTGGATTTGAAAGCAGTGAGTTTCCTGACTATGTCTACAAGCTTGACAAAGCCCTTTATGGACTGAAACAAGCTCCTAGGGCATGGTATGAAACTCTTTCAGCCTTCCTCAGCCAAAACAAATTTGTCAGAGGCAAGATAGACAACACATTGTTTATCTATAGGACAAATGGAGATGTCATTCTTGTTCAAGTGTATGTGGATGACATCATATTTGGCTCAACAAGTTATAAACTTTGCAAATAGTTTGAAAAACTGATGGCAAAGAAATTTGAAATGAGCATTATGGGAGAACTCACTTACTTCGTTGGACTGCAAATCAAGCAGACTGATAAGGGAACCTCTATCAGTCAAGAGAAGTACACTAGAAGCCTACTAAAAAAAGTATGAGCTCAGTGACTGTGCCTCAGTGAAATCTCCCATGGTTCCTCCAAACAACCTTGGTCCTGACCTTGCTGGTAAACCAGTGAATCAAACTCTTTTTAGAGGAATGATTGGGTCACTGATGTACCTACTAGCATCAAGGCCTGATATCCAATTCTCAGTCTTTTTGTGTGCCAGATAACAGTCTAACCCAAGAGAATCACATCTCACAGCTGTGAAAAGCATCCTCAGGTACTTGAAAGGTACTCCAAGTCTTGGATTGTACTATCCTAAATGTTTAGGTTTTGATCTCAAGGGGTACTCAGACTCTGACTATGCCGGCTGCAACATGGATAGAAAAAGTACCTTAGGCTCCTGCCAATTCCTTGGTGGAAAATTAGTTTGTTAGAGCACTAAGAAGCAACAATCAGTTGCCATGTCCTCAGCAGAAGCTGAATATGTTGCAGCAGTCAGTTGTTGTGCAAATGTGCTATGGATGAAAAGTCAACTCAGTGACTATGACATCCATTATAAGATGGTTCCCATCTTTTGTGATAACACAAGTGCAATTGCTATCTCAAACAACCCTGTTCTTCATCAGAGAACCAAACACATTGATATCAGATATCATTTCATCAGGGACCATGTCATGAATGGTGACATTGAATTACACTTCATTCCCACTGAATATCAGCTAGCTGATATATTCACCAAACCATTGGATGGACCAACTTTCACAAGACTGAAAGCTGAATTGGGAATGTTGGATATTGAGAATCAGTCCACTGATTGAATCCATCCAACTAAGTGTAAATTCTGATAACCTCCGGTCCCTGACTCAATGAATCTCTCAGTGAATAAGATCACTGAATAACCTTCCCTGAACACCCTCACACTGAATGAAATGTCATTCAGGGGCCTCAAGACTCAACAAATGACATTCAATGCTATACTTAATGATCTAAGTATTTAGTTAGTAAATGTTCGAGGTTGGTAACTGAACATCTATTTGATATAGGAATATATGTTCCTTTGCCTTCTGGCATCCACATCTTAGGCCCCCACTTCATCACCACATATTCCACTTGGTATTTAATGCCTATCCTCACAAATAATATCCTTTGATATTATATGGGGTGATGTCACTCTGCAAAATACACTTTTTGCAGACGGCACAATTGTTCACCTTGGCAGTTGCGCAAAACCCGGGAAAGTGGAGTGGTGGCATTTAATGCGGATATCAAACGTTTTGTACAAAACAGTTTTCAAATTTTGAGTAAAATTCACAAAAGTGCAAAAACCACCCCTCCTCTCCATTTCCCTGTAAATACCCTCAAATAAAATAACACACACACGTTTTAGAAATTTTAATCAAACTCTTGCTTTTTTTTTTTCAAAAACTAGTGTGTGTTCTTGACCTCTAAGCCCAGACCTTTTTCTTGTAAAACCAAGAACACCTTTACAATGGCTGCTTCTAAAGCTATTACCAGCGCACCTAATGTGGAATTCCAACTAGAGGGCGTAGATTTAACCAAGAATAATGTCGTAGGGAATTTTGCCTACCCGAAAAAATTTCTGCCCTATTAGGATATGGTGAAATACTTGCAAAATTGCTTCCTCTCTACGGCATTTACCAAGACACCCCCAGTCATCTACCATGACTACCTAAGGGAGTTCTGGTGCAAAGCAGTGGTCACCAACCCTGATGTCACTAAGGACTCCATCATCACCTTCTTAGTGAACAATGGGAGGAAAACCCGCTCCCTTGATTACTAGACATTTATCAAAGCCACAGGCCTTGATTACACCGAGACATTTGTCCCTCACCCCACTAAGAGTGAAGCAAAGGCCGAACTGCTTTTACTTGGCCACATGATGACAAACACCCTGATGTGGCCCCAGAGATTCTATTGGCCAAAGCCCCAATCATCAAAACCTGGTTTCCTGCAGTCTGGAGGATACGGATGACCTTTGTCATTCAAGACCTTAGTGGAAACAAGTCCTCCACGGGGAAATTGAACACTGCTCAACAAATGATAGTGTTCAGCCTCCTGGAGGGTAGAAAAATAGATATTAGAGAAATAATCTTCAAAGATCTCATAGTCAAGCTATCAGGGATGTTCAGGCAAAGACACATGTCTTACCCTAGGTTTATTTCCTATGTGCTTCAAGACCTATTAGGCTTCGAGTATGTTAGACCCAATGTCCAGGGATTTGACCCTGATGTCTTACACAAGGCAAACTACTCGAGAGACCTCACTAAGGTTATACCTGTTGCCCTGACCACATACATGCTGATGGTCATTCAGGGCGCAGACGCAATATCACCAGTGCCTTCTCCTTCTAAGAAGGAGAAGAAGAAAAAGAAAGGGGGGGGGGTCCAGGAAGGTGGTTCAACCAAAACCACTCGACACTAAGACCTCTGCCTCCAAGCCTGAAAAAAGAAGGCAAAAAATGGCCAGGCCTACTGAGACACCCATAGTTGAGACCCAATTGGCCAAAGAACAACCGCCAACGAAGGGCACTGAGAAATCACCCTCAGTGTCCTCGGGTAAACCTGCTCCTCAAGGCTCTGCCGGCATATACAAGCCAGTGAGGTCAGGAACCATCCAACCCTCACATCCCGATGAAGGCATTCGTCAATCACCACCTTTTCCTGAGGGAGAGCAGGGACCTATATCCTCAGTAGAGCATCACTACTCTGCTGATAAGGGGACCCACACCCTCTCACATCCTGTTTACGGCTTTGAAAAATCACAGTCAGAGTCTTAGGGAGGACTGAGCCCTTAATCTTCATCAAGGCAGCACAACCTTGGTGAAAAGGGGGGCCTCACCATTCAACATTCTGTTTACGGCTCTGATAAATTACAATCAGGGTCTCAGGGAATAACGGTCCCTATATCTTCGTCAGGGCAGTACAACCCTGATGGAAAGAGGGACCTTAACACCTCATTTCCTAGTGATTGTACTGGAGAAAACCGATCAGTCCTTGAAGGCACCACAGGGGACAAAGACTCAGGGGGCATGCAACCACCCGCTGATATGGAACCTACACCCCCCCATGGCAAATCAAGTCTCTCAGGAACTGGCCCTAAGGACCAGGCAGATAAAACCAAGTCTGCTGGAATAGAGGGGTCAGGACCTGGCCACAACGAAGGCGAGCCCTCTTTTGAGGGGGAGCCGGATACATACCTGGTTCTAACTCTTGCTGATCTCCAAATGCTCATAAATGAAGAATCAGAAGAGGAAATGGTTGAATTTGGAGATGACGAAGTCTTTGCTGCTGGGGATGATATGGAGACTGAGACTTACAACTCTCTTCAGCACACTGAACAACCAACATCATCTCCTCCTGCTCCTGAGGATCAACAACCCCATCACAATCCAACATCATCATCATCATCATCCGACAACTCTTCAAACTCCCTAGAATCTACTCCTGCAACTCCTGAATATCTGCAAAAGTATGACAACATTCTCCCTCTCACTGAAATGCAGCTAGTAAAGTTCCTTAGAAAATCCAGCACTGCCCTCTTTAGTGAGATTACAAAAGAAAAATGGGATCAGCACACTGATGCAGCAACCTCATATGCTGACTTCAAGGCTGCTGTTGAAGGCGCTCATGGTAAACTTCATCAGTTCACTGCTTCCACCACTAAAAATATTAGTTACCTGAGGACCTCTGTTGAGCAACTGGGCTTTGATCAAGACACACAATTCCACAATGTGCTACAGACTCTCAGTGGAATTCAGGAAGAATTCAAAGATAACCTAGCTCTCCTTACCAAGCTGACCGAGTTCATGGATACTCAGAAGATCACCTCCTCCAACATTACTGAGCTTCTCAAGCTCCTCAAAGAGGTGGATCTTGCACCTCTCAGGTCTCAGCAAGATGCCATTCAGAAGTCAGTGTCTGATACCCAGGGATGTCTGAAGGAAATTTCATCAGCCTTTGACCAGCTCTCCACTAAACATAATGAGCTGGTCAGTCATTACACCACCAAGGTCACTGAACTCTCATAAGCTCAAGTCTCCATGACCGCTGACATATCCACACTGAAGAACGAGACCATTGATATCAAGAATATGGTCTCCACCATCCTGAATGTTCTTCAGACTTCTCAAGTTCCCCCAACTCCTCAGTCAACAGGTGCTTACACTGAAGCTCCAGCATCTATTGACGGGGAGAAACCTGATGACCAAGTTCCTGAAACTGAAGCTACCAACATCACTGAAGCTGTTCCTCACCAAAGCTTCATGCCAGGAACGTCAACTTCCTCAGCTCTTGTTTTTGTTACTACCACTCTCATTCTAACTGAAGCAACAACAACAACAGAGTTTCCTGAAGCCTCCTTCAGTACACCCCCTCCCGCTAACAAAGGGAAGCGAATTATGACTGAAGACTCTCCTTCAAAACTGGTAAAGGCACCAAGAGAAGTGCGTCTTGACCCAGATACACTCTTGGAAATCATCTTAGATGATGGGAGAAAATTCCAGGGCACTAAAGAAGAAGTGGCCGCTATTTTGGATGAAGAGGAAAGGCTCAAGACTGAAAGCCTCAGTAGGCCAGTAATTGCTGAAGTGGCCAAGGAAGTCATCAGGGAAACTGAACAGTTTATCAGGGGAGAACAATTCCTCAAACTTTAGGCTGAACGAATCAAAGAACACAATCTTAAGGTCAAACTTAATACTGAAAGGAAGAGGAAAAACTATGAGAAGTATGTCTGGTACATGACGAAGAGAAAGGGTGAAGGTCCCATAATTGACATGACCATTCATGACAACACTGATCCCATAGCCATCACTGTTCACAGAGGGCCAAGGAAGTCTGAGAAGAACAAACCCTTCAAGTTCTCAGAATATGGGATCAAGGAATGGGACATGATAGGGCCCATCCTGAGGAAGAAGCAGAATAGGTGTGTTCCTGACCTTCTGGCTGCCCTTAGCAACAAATATGAGGAACTAGAAAGGGTGGCCAAGAGCTTGGGAATCGATCATGAGAAAGCACTTGCTTCTCAGGGACTTACAATCCCTGAACCATCTCAGAAGACTGGGAAGAAGAGGAAAGCTATAGGCTAAGAACCTGAACAATTCATAGTTGCGCTTCACTGCAACAGGATTCCTCTTGAAGGGGTCAAGTTCGTTCCCAACAAAGTAATCAAGCTTTCTGAGTTTGGTATCTTCTTCGTCGATGAGTTTGGCTAACAGGCTTTTCAAAGAGTCAGTGATATACACATGGTGGAAACAACAACTCTTCTAGCATACAAGCTGATGGCACTTCACGTGAAGAGCCCTGAGAATGAAGAGTTTATAAGGCTGATGGACAAGATGATGAATGAAAGACCCGACAAGGAGAAGTTGGTGTCTAAGAAGGCTAAGTTGGAACTCATGGGAATTATGGAAGCCTGAGTACATATCCCTAAGTATTCTGTTTTGATGATAGGACTGATGTAATGAAATGAATAAAATGATGGCCCACGTTTTGTTATATCATTGTTCTTTAATAGCTTTCTAGTACATTCAGTATAAGAAGAAGCCCATTTGCTCACTTACACTGATCAAAACACTTGGGCATAATTTATATCCAAATAGGGGGAGATTGTTGGGTCCATTCAGTACCCAAGCGTCCTGAAACAAAAATTTGAATACAAATTAGCCCAAGTGTCGAACAACCTTAAACGCTCTCAGGTCACTGAATGAACAGTCACTCAGTGAGTTATCTTCAGGATGCTTAGGACGAGTCTAAGAAGAAGGATTCACCATTCAGTGAGGCGGAACTCTCGGAGTGTTACTTAAGCCAAAGAAGAAGATAATGGGTTCAGTGAGTGATGACAATAACTCACTGAACCCCAGTCTCCTCAACAACTGTGAAGAATGAAGTTGAAGACTGAAGACCAAAACTGAAGAACCTGAAGTCTGAAAGAAAGGAGGGACAAGGTGGGAAGAGTTTGAAAAGATAAGGAGAAGTCCTTATCAGGCCAAAGTCAAACTTTCCCTGAAAGGCTTGAGAACAAGAGCAATGTCATCACTGTTACTCAGAAAGCGTATTTGTCTTATACCCAAAATAGGTTCTTGTAACAAGGACAAAATACATCAGTATTTTGTCCTGATTAGTTAGGTCATTCCTTTTGTCTTTTTAGTCACGGGTGCTCTTTTATACTTGAGTATAAATAGGATCATAAGGGAGAAAAATGGACAAGTTTTGCGCACTTAATTCTTAGACATTCACAAAACCACTTTTCTCCCCCAAAGAGCAACCTAGTCCCTGAGAAAGCTCAGTGGTTCATTCATAGTTGCCACTTAAGCATAGATTAAGTTTAGTGAGGAGAACATACCATACTTTCTCATTTCAATCCCAAGTGTTTATTCCAAGAACACTTGGGTATAGATTCTTTTGATTAACTTCTAATAAGAATTTAAACGTTGAAAAACTCTTGTGTTTATGTTTTATGTTTTACTTATTTTAGATTGTTAATCAATACATTACTCAGTCATGGAACATGATTAGCTTAACTTTCTAGTTAATTCTAATTGTGTAACGGGAACAACAACTTGACAATGACAACACTGCAGAATATGGGTGGTTTGATGAAATGATAAACGCTCAACCTCCTCTGCCTAAAGATGAAGAACCTCTTCCAGGACGAACTCTTGAATTTGCTCAAACCCTCAAGAAGGAGTTCCGTATCAAGAAGATGACGAAGAAGGAATTAAGACGGATCAAGAATGATGCATTCAATCTTCTTAAAGAATGATCCGGAAGCGCAGCCAAATTAGAATATCACTTGGAAAACATTGCCCTTGCAATGTCTAACAATATCGAGTAGCTTAACCCTGAGTCAAATGTTGATCACACCTCCGGGAAGCAAGGACCGTACTTCACTGACTGGACCAAGCCCTTACCGATGGTGGGAAAACCTGACAAACCCAGAATTCCCTTCGGATTCTTCTTCAACACTGATTTGGAATACCTACAACACGGGGATTCGACCCGCAAATACGTAACCTCCTTGACTTACAGGATACCTTCTGCCAGATTCTATCACCCTGCAATTGAAGAAATTACAGCTCCGATATTCATCGATGAGGTAGTCACATACAACAGAGATGCACTATTTGGGATTCACCATTTGCCAGGAAGACGACGACTCTACTATTGCAGCAGAGTAAAATCAAGACATGATGTCAAAAATAAGCAACGAATTATCACCATCATGGCCATTGAATCTACATCAAAGTTTGGTTACACTTATATGAAGAAAATCATCGTCAAAAGACAAGATGAGAAGGAGTATGAATTTTGTGATGCTGACTTTCCTGACTTGCATTTGAACGATATTGAAGACATGTATCTAGAAAAGATTCAAGGAAGAATGCGACGCTATTCAACGAAACTGCAACATTCTTTCATCACTTCTCTTCTTATCTTCATCAGACGTGTAATCATTCAAGAAAGAGTTGAAGATCTCCAGCTAGGCGTCGAAAGCTACCAACGAAAACTCAACCTCAAAAGACCAGAACTGTTTTGTTCTGATATTCATACAACATCTCAGTACCAACTAAAGAGAGATCATGCCTTCGGTTTCACCTATAGGAGTGCTCATGGAAACGTCAGCTTTATGCGATTTGACGAAATCCATAAGTTCTGTGATGATACACTAAAGGCGGTTCGAGATGGGTTGAATAATAGGTTGAATGATATAACAATTGGAAATAGTCAAAGGTGGAATTCTAAAGAGACAAGGGAGGTTCGTAAATTCATAAAGAGGATCGAAGAAAGGTTGAATCGTAGAAATCTGATCAGACGATTAGAGAGCTATGTTGGAGGAAGACCAAGCTTTCCTATTCGCACATTTCAAAGACCTGAATGATCGCTATGTTTGTGAGTGAATTGTGAATACTTTTTGATTGATTTGTAAAAACAATGATGGCTTGTGCACATATATTAGTGCGCAACCCGTACTTTGTAAAGAAAGGACCCAGAGGTACGGTTCAGTGCCTCAATCCTAATATATGCAGCTAAAGCTTCTTACTTTTGAGTAGAATTATTAAAATTTTTGAAGTTTGTCATAATTTTGCTCAAAAGAACAAGTATTCCCTCTCGTAATCAAAACATTAAAAAGTTATTTCACTTATTGGGGGGAGTATTTGAAACAATCTTTGTTCAAAATGAAAAGTTCTTGTTGGATTCTTCCCGTAAACCTCAAAAAGCATATTTTAATCAATTTTTTTTCCAAAAACAACATCAATATGCTATTTTTGAGGGGGAGAAAAACAAAAATGATTAAAATATGGTAACTAATGTTGAATCTCGTATGAGCTCGACTCAGATTTAACCCATGAATTGATGAAACTCAAATGTTAGTAATCGAAAGGACTTGTCCTAGACGGGTAATAATTTCAAGCTGGTCTAACCAGTGATATAAACGTGTCTCGAATAGGACTTGTCTAAGTAGAGTGTACCATTTCGAGAGATTCTCTTTGAATGTGACCAGGACAGGTAATAATTTCAAGCTAGTCTAACTAGTGATTTAAGCGTGTCTCGGATCAGTCATGTTCACTGAGATTCAATCAATTCAAAAGTGCAAACTCCACCCAACATGTGTAAATTTCTATTTATAACTTATAAGCACATGTGAAGGGGGAGTATTTCTGAAAAATGCAAAACTCTTAAAGTGTTAACTAAATATGTTTTATAATCATAAACACTTTGAGAGATTTTTCAAATAATTTGTGTATGGCAACATAGGATAGTCATGGAGTTATAAGGTAACTAAGGTTAGGAAATACATCCTATGATCCGCCAGAACCGGAGGGATCTACCCAAGGACAATACAAATAGTTTAGCACTAGAAGTCCTTAGGTATGATTTAAAAAAAGGAGTAAGTAAATGAAAGGAGAAAGAAGGGGTTGAAGAATTAAAAAGAAAAGTAAATGAAAGGGTGAAAAGAAATAGCCCTCCAAATGATCAACCTTAGGGCAGAAACCGGGTTCAACTCATATGCTACTGGATGTTACTAAAGTGACACCGGTATTGAAGACAAAGACATCATGGACGCATTGCACTTAACCTTCTAACCACTCAAGTATCTCTCAAAAGGTGCTTGTTTCATTTCTCACGGAGAACCCTTCCTAATCTATCGACCTTTCACTCTGAAATGTGTTGATATTGAAAAGGAGGCAATCTGGTCCATGCCTCTGACGACATAAAATAAAAGCGCACTAAATCGAGTCTAGAGCTACGAGATACATCAAAAGATCTCTTGGGAACACTTACTATTTCTACACTAGTTGTTCAACATTAAGGACACCAGTTGTAAATAACAAGAGTCCTACGCAGATCTTAGCTATCTGCCAATAACATTCATGAGTGAATTCACAATTGTGATTCTCAGTGATTGAAGGGAAATTCCTGCCGAGGTCAACATCAAATAGCCCTGACAGCAGGTTACTTCGGTAATCCTTTGTGGGTTATACATAGTGTTCGAGGTGGTTTCAAACGGTCTACAGTCGTGGAGTGATACTTTGGTATACTTCAGCGGCTCACCTGAATCGTTGATACACTTCGGTGTATCTGTGTAAGCCCTCTTGGGGGGTATCCGGTTCATGAATGGCCTTGGCAAGGATTAGAGAAAGTTTTTGCCCTATGCTGTTAACGATCTCGAAGTCCGAACCTATAAGTGCCGGATACTTTATTGCTAACTATTTTCATGTAGGTACTTATGGATATTTGGAGTTCCACCGCCACCATTACCATCATCAACACTACATCTAGTACCACATGCTCATACAAATATCACAAAGAAAGTTCTCACAAAGATCAAATAAATGCAAAGTTCAAAGAAAGATTCTACGTCACGTAAAAGAATCTACAAAGTTGAAAGACAAAGATCAATAGTAAAGAAAAGAGAACCATTTAAGCATGAAGATTCAAAGTCAAAGAAAGTATGAGCATGTTTGAAAAGGGGTAAAGATACCAGAGACAAAGACGTTGATGAAAGGTAGAGAATACCAACACTTGATCACTACATTAACAAAGAACAAAGAACCAAGAACAAAGAACAACGACTTAAAATTTTTGAAGACGTCTAAAGCCGAGAATGTAAAAGAAAAGAATGAAGACGTCAGGCAACCGTTGATGACCAACCCTTAGGAGGAGATTGTTGGGAATACATGTAACTATTATCAAATGTTGGTCATTCAATATATGTAATAAGTTTCTTTCTAATAGGTCTTTATGTTAAGTTTTATTAATCGGTCCATGTAGAAGGCCCATGGGTCGTGTGTTTAAGTTAGACGTGAGGATGGAAGGGACTAGGAGTGTTGCCCCTAGCCTTCCACTCCTATAAATACCAATGTACACATACATTTATTCTTGTTGGTTATTTAATATATGCAAGCAAACCTTTGTCATTCTTTCTTGTGTTTAAATCGACCTACCTTACTAATCTTTCTCTCATCTCTATTATTCATATACTTGTGCTGATATCATTAGGGTGACCTAATAGAGTTGTTTTCTTTTCAGATGCAGTGGAAGTATCATTTTGAGAAAAACTACGTCCTGTAGACATCCACCTATTAGGTTACTTAGCCTCTTGCTTTTTATCAACGAGTTTGCTTGGATTTGGTGTCTTAGTGGATTGTACCTTAGTACGTGAATTTTCTTTCTTGATAAATTGCGCAACACATGCATCATGATTAGCTGAAAAGACACATTTTTGACATGTAGGACAGACAAATTCAACATTCTTGTTTAAAACAGCAACCTTAACATTTTCACTAAAGTCATTTGGAAATTGTGTTTTGCTCGGAAAAGACTCAGAATTTCTAGTGTTGTGTTCTACGTGCATAGCATTTTATTTTGCGCAACTACTCTTAGATGCAAGCCTATCCCTAGTCTTTTGTTGATTGTTCCTAGGTAATGGTTTACTACTACTAGCAGTGCCTTGTAATCTTGTAGAATTCATCACCCTAGGTTTTGCACCTAAAATTTTATGTTTCTGAAGTTGTGCCTTTTTCCTAGCTTCTTCTAGATGGTGATTTAGGACCATGTTATTAGAACCAACAGATTCTTTAACAGTTTTTGTGGTCACATTCGGTGTACTCTTCCTAGAAATGCCAGGTGTCATCACGTTTGTGTTACTTTCAACAACTTTTTGTTTTTCTTTATCAACAGGCAAAGGTTGTGAAGAACTGGTTTTGTCAAATCCTTTTTCACATCGACTTTTGGAACATCCTGAGAAATAGACATTTTTTGTTTTTTAAGCGGTTTTGAAGAATATGGTTTCTCCGGAGTCGATGGTTTTGCAAACTTAGTATCCACACCCTTCCCTTTTAGACTATCCAGCTGAGCTCTCAAAAGATCATTTTGCTCTTTCATGTCCTTGTAGGCACGCTCATACGACAGTTTGTCATACTTGCATTCCTCAGTTTTTTGATCAAGTTGTTTAAAATAGGACAAGTTTTCTTTTTCAAGCTTTATGAGAGCATTTTCATATTTTGCAACAATTTCGATGGTCTCAGCTCACAGTCTTTCATCGTCTTCAATAGAATATGTTTGTAAAATGAATTACTCTAGCATTAATGTTGTTGATTTGAGGAGCAAATTCACTTTCAAGAATCTTTTTTCATCTGTAAATGGACCGCTGAGTTCCAATTGTTCTCAGTCAGTCTCTTTTTAGATTTTAAAGTCGTTTGAAGTTGCCCAAGTCTGGCTTTAATATCATCAAGAAAACCTCTGGCAGCAATTGTGTTAAAAGTGTTGTTTGAAGACATATGTTCCATGTTTGAAAGAGATTTGGAAACAACTAATGGTTTAGAAACTTGTTTTGAGACGCCTGGGCTTTTGGAAAACTCAGATGTTTGTTTTTGTGGAACAAAAGTTGTTAAGAATCGTTTGAGCTCAGGTTGTTTAGACCTTTTATCTAGGATTAGCACTATAATAATGAATAAGACATGTACGCAGCGGAATATACACAAAACTATCATTCTTATTGCTAAGGTTTTTCTTCGCCATCATCTCTACTCTCTAACATTACAAAACCTAGGCATCCATTGTAGGAACTTGATGCCTAGAACACACACACACACCTTTTCATGGAATTACATCTCTAATTCATGTACGTAAAACAATAGACGCCCCATCTCTTTATAAACTAGAGATTAGGGTTACAAAGAATTTAACATTTAACATAATTAGTCCCTCATCTTTGTCTTCATAAGTTTCCTTAATCTTTCATGTTTTGTCAATATCAATTCAAAGTTTAATTCCAAACAATCTTCACCTGGTTGATATGACAAAACCATGTATGAAATATGATCTTCCCCTTAATCCATGCATATCATCAAGGATCTTCAAGCTGCAAATCTTCAAAATATTCTTCTTCCCCTTTTTGTCATCATCAAATAGGTAAGAAAAAAAATATGCAACTTTGATCGTCATAATCACGAATCAGCACCATACATCCAATTTAGTCTTCTAATGTCTTGAATCGCCCTCCATGAATGAACACCAAAATGCTTTTTTTTTTATAAATGAACTCCAGACAGAAAAATCCTAAATCTTCAGTAAAAATACCAACGAGCGACTATAAAAACCTTCACCTCGATGTAGCACATAAATGGTTAATCATTTTAACAGTTAAGCTTCCCCTGAAATATGATCTCTTCTAAAAAATAAACTTACTAAACATACGGATAACTAACAACAATATCCGCAGTAACAAACACTATCAGCAGAAACAAAATATAACTATCAGCAGCAATGAGCTTCGGCAGGAACCAACACTATCGGCAGGAACCAACTTTCACTATCGGCAGCAACAAGAAATATCTTATTTCCAGAATTCCCAACAATCCTCCCCTAATCTTGAGGAAATAGCTTATTTCCGAAAAGATTCCCTAAGCGTTCACTTGACTCTGAAAGTTCATAGGGAGAGGATTAAACTAGCAGCAGCATCAGTAAGTAACCAGCAACACATGAAACTTCCAGCAGCAACTTCGATAGTTCAGCAGCAATAGGAAATCATCCTCAAAAGAAGATCTAAGCTGGTCACCATGTCATTCTTGATCTTGACTGCTACTATGACAATATGTACATCAAATCACTTAAGTTTCATACTATTCTCATCACATCCAGGTGTGTTAACTCCTGTGAGAGGTGAATCATTGAAAATTAATGGATTTGATGTCTCTTTACCAATAGCCATCACTACTGGAGTAGCCAATGTTTAGGTGTGTAAGACCATGGTACATTGATAACCATCTGATTTTGAGTAAACCAGCAACTATAAACGGATTTGAGTTGTCTTTACCTGTAGCCGTTTGCTCAGGACTAGCCAATTCTTTGGTTTCAACTGAACCTTGGTGAATTGAATACCAAATGTCTTTACCACAAACCATACTTTTGTGGACTAGCCAATTCTTTGGATCCCATAAAGGGTTACATCCATGGTGAATTGAGAACCATTTTCAACTCTCAGGAATAAACCATGGGTGAGTTGAAGTACCCTATAGCTTTGAGCAAGCTATTACAGCTATCAACGGATTTGATTATCACACCAGAGCCGTACCCTCATGGTGAGTCAACTCTTTCTTGTCTGCAAGACATGGTGAGTTGAATACCATTTGCTGTGTAGGTGTAAACACCAACACTGTACCTGCAAGGTGTTGCTCACACCAACTTATTAGCACAAAATATACAAGAAATATATATATATATATATATATATATATATATATATATATATATATATTTTTTTTTTTTTGAACTAAAAGAAACCAGAAACAAACCAAAAGAAAGAAAATAAGAAAAGAAAGAAAGATATACAACAACAACAAGAAGAAGCCTGATCAAGAAGATGAACCTTTAGCTGCAAGTTGATCTTTGATGAATTTGACCAACTGTTCAGCTGTGGTTAAATCATTGCCAATAGTATGCTTGGGAACTCTGACCTTCTGTGTGAGCATTCTCTTCATAAGTCCCTCAGATAAAGGATAAGTGACATCCACAAACATAGACAGAATCTTGCCAGAGATGAGCTCCACTACATGAACATTGGAAGAAGGATATAGCCTCCAAGAAAATACTCTCCAGGATGATTGATTACCCCACACCAATTTAGCCTTTTCACCTTCCAATGAATTCATTAAAACTTGTAAATCTCCCCAAAGCATTAGGCCTATCCCAGTAGGAGTATGAGTTTGATAGTGATTATCCACTATCTTATAAAGATTCTCCAAATCTTTCCTCTCTACCTTATTCAAGAGCTCCCTCAGAAAGGTAAAGAATTTGACTGTCCCATTAAGAGAAAACCAAACATTGACTTTACCTTCAGGAGTAGACCTAATCTCCCAATGAGCAATATGACCCCAAGAATGAATGGAATCACCTTCTGAATCACTATCTGAGTCAACCCTAACCAAATCTTGCTCATCCATTTCAGAAATATCCCTAGAAGAAGGGTGGTGAGAATGACTCTTCTGCCTTGTCCTTAGACCATATTGCAGGATAGGAATTGAGGAAGATGGTGCAGCAGAAACAGAGACATGAGCAGCAGGAATACCATCAGACATAGAACCTTGTTGTGGTGCCTCAGATGCATCTACATTAGGAATTGGTGAAATGAATGTGGTATCCTGAGAACCTTTAGTAGGAATAAAGGAAGATGCACCAGTCAATGTCTCTCCAGACTTCATTTTCTTTGCAACATCAGACTCTAAAGATGAAGGCTCTCTTTTCTTGCTTTGTGGAATATCTGTCAGAACTGAAGAATTTATCCTTGCATAGGTATCAAGGAACAACTTTTGGATTGCAGCATCAGTCCAACCTTTGAAGTCACTGAGCTTGTAGTTAGTGTAACACCCCAACCCGACAAGGGTAAAGATATCACAAATATATGGTTTCATATCAGAACAACATAGTATCCATAAACCAAAATAGCGGAAGTCAATACATAATCCAATAATAAGTCAACATGACTTATATCCAACATGAAAGGAAATAAAAGAAGTACATGAGTTCAATGCCTAAACAATGGCAACATAAAGTCTGAAGAAAATCAAATGGTAGATAAGCTATAAAGAACAAGCTCCACTCAAGTGCACTCAACCCCAAAGCCATGCCCAACTCCTAGCTTAATTACCTGCCGCGGGAAAAGAAAACGCGGCTGAGCTACTAGAGCTCAGTGAACAGATATAACGTAACAAGCAGTAGCATAATGAATAATACATGAGTAAAAGAGAAAGGAAGCATGAGTACATGGTAAGAATACATGGTGTCATAAGGTAAAGGATAAAGGTGCATGGTAAAGAAAGGTCAGTAATCCACTACGAGCCCATAACATGAAATCATAATCATAATCATAGCCATAAACATGAAGAGGGGAGACCTCTTAGTATCCTGTAAATATGAGGGGTGTCCTCATCATGGGTTGGAGTGATCGGCTCCCAGAGTGTGAAAGACGTGTATCGCACACACCATCAGTCACCATGAATAACATAACATAACGTAACATAACATGTACATGAACAAATCTAGGATGCATCCATACGCCCCAGGTGGCCATAATCTGCCTCTACGTAAACATAACATGCAGGGACGGGACAGGTCATCACTCTCCTGCCCTAGAGTCATGCCATCGGTGCATCGACTGACATGGACATGAAACCCTCATGCCTAGTGAGTGGCTCGTAGTATCAAACTGAGGGTAAAGGTCAAGTATCATGGATCATGTTTTAGTTTACTTGCATAGGTCAATATCATGTTTCATAAGTTCATAATCATGGTTCATAATCATGGTTCATAAATAAAGGTTCATAAGCAAAGGTTCATGGTCAAGGTTCATAAGCAAGGTTCATGAATGAAAGGTTCATAATCATAAAAGGTTCAATATCATGGTGGTTCAATAACCGAGGTCATAATAGGAGAGTGAAGGCCTCTTATCAAAGAAGCAGAATATCTGTACCTTATTGCTTGACGAAGGAAAGACAATGAATAAGATGAAGATGATCAGAGGTCACTCCTTCTTCACACCTAGAGGAGTAAAGACATGATTACTAAAGATCCCATTTCTATATTAAGTAACTTTCTATTTTTAGCAGGTTTCCATTTTTAGAAAGTTTCCATATTTAGTAAGTTTTCATATTTAGAAAGTTGGATCAACATTCTTAGTTAAATCATTATTTCAGGAATTAGGGTATCTTTTATCACATTTGCATATTAGGTCTTTAAGAATTCACAATTTACACTTTACACCCTTTAGTTCCAAAAGTTACACTTTAGACTCTTAAATTATCAAAGTTTCACAATGGTCACTTATTTTATCATATTATAAGAATGTATCCTCAATTTTATAGAATTTACACAATAGGTCCCTCTAGTTTACAAAGTTACATATTTAGTCCTTTTAATTTATAATTTCAATCTTATATTCATAATAATTACATATTAACCCATTAAATCATCAAATTAACACATAACCCCCTGAATGTATTATTTTACTCAAAACAGCCCCAATTTTCCAGAAATTACGAGTTTAGTCCCTCTAATTAATTTTATTACAAATCGAATTATACTTTTATATGTAATTCAAAATAAACCTTTAGACATTATTTTACACAACAGGCCCCTCTAAATATTTTTGTACGACATCCATAGGTTTTATAAAATTCCAAGAGTGACCCACAAGTCTTAAAAATTACAATTTCGACCCCTATGATTTTCAAACAAATCGTATAGTGCTTATTTTAATTCGAAACAAACCCTAGCCAAACCCAATAATTATGTCATGATTACATATCAATTATTACACCAAAAAAAAACCCTAATCCATGTCCAAAAACCCTAGATCGATTACTTCCATATTTTCCCAATTTATTTCTAAATTCCGATTTTAAGTTTAATTCGAAAATAAATATTGTAGGCCATGATAAATCGAATACATATTTTTCTTATGTTAACATGATCATAAAGAGTCCATGAAAATTATTTCCAGCCATGGTTCGATATTATTTATTTATTTTAGAATTATGGTTCGATTTAGGGACTTAATTTCCAAACGATTTAAAAATCATGCATGGATCGAAAAGGATAATTTTTATGATGTTCATAGGAAGTAAGAAACATGAGAAAATTGACAAACCAATTTATGGACGTGTAGATATGGTCGAATGGAAATAGTGCACTCGATTTGGTCTAAAACTCCCACGCCTTCACGAGCTCTTATAAAACCTTGTAAACAATTTTCGTGGGTCATGTACAACATAAGAATCATGAGAAAAATATTGGACGAATTTATTAGAGGTCGAATGATTAAATTCGAATTATACCTTGTCGAAGAGAAATAATTCTCTCAAAAATAGAAAACGAGTGAGAACAGCTCCAATCCAATTTTTCCTAGGTTGGACATGTTATAAGGAGTGTGAGAAAAATGAGAATCGAATTTTATGATGATCGAATGAATTAAACACGATTTATACCTTTTTGTTGTTGCGATAGGAAGAAAATTCACCAAAGAGTGATTCGAGCAATGAACACCTTCGAATTTAATTTTCCAGCACTCCTTAGAAGTATGAGGATCACCGAAAATTGCTTGGAGGATTTGTGGAATTCGGATGGAGGCTCTATGGAATTTTGTGTGTTTATTTCCCAATCGGAATTTTGGTTTCAAAAATAAAGGATATGATTGAGTTTTAAAAATGGAAAACCGAGTAGGGGGGGAGGTAATTGACCAGGAATTTCGGGAAAATAGTTGGTAACTTGATTTGATTTAATTTGATATTAATTTGCTTCTTAATTACATTTTATTTCCTAACTAAATCATATAATTTGAAATTAATTTATTTTAGGCGCCCAAGGGCAATTTGGTAATTTTCATGGCTTGTAAAAAATGTTAGAAGGAGTGTTAAAAATATTTGGGATCATAACTTGTTCATTGTTAGGAGTTTGGAATTTACTTGATACTTTATAAGCTTTTAATTAAATTTTTAACTTGTAGGGGCAAAATGGTAATTTTACATGCTTTCTGATTTTCAGGTATTACAGTTAGCTTCATTCTTCAGATATACCTTCATAAAATTGACATTATCTTTGTTTGTAGGCATCTTAAATCCTGACTTTTGTCTTTCACTGATCCTATGCATCAAGTCATTCCAAGTGGATGCTCTATGAGTCTTTAAGATAAATGCCTTGAGCTGATCTGACCTTTCATCCGAATCCAACTCTGAATCTTGAAGAATCATAAATCCATGAGCTCTAATAATCATATCAGAAGCCAACAAGTATTCAACTTGCTCACTGAACTCTTCTGAAGTAGGATCTTCTGATCTTGTGTTATTCATAATCCCAGCTATATTCCTCTCATCTACAGACATTTTCCTTGCAAGCTCCTCATCTTGAGCAACCTAAGCTAGTCTAGCTTGTTCAGCAGCAATTTCCTTTGCATTTTCAGCTATCTCAGCATCATTTTGAGTTGCTTCAGGAGGAATGGTGTCACTACCAGCAGCAATAGATGGACTACCAGCAGTATTACCAGGAACCTTAGACTCAGAAGAAACACTACCAACTTCAGCAGGAACACCAGAGACATCAGCAGCAATGGTCCTTGTTCCAGTGAAGGCCTGAGGTTGAGTAGTGATCGTGTGCTCAGAAGAGGTAGGTACTTCAGTATGTGCACTATCAAGAGAAACAGAAGCCAGCACATTAAGCCCATCAAATGACATATCATCCTGATCTTCCTCAGACTCAGAAAGTACAACCCTTCTTTTCTTCTGAGGATGTTGAGCTTCCAAAGAGCTGATTCTATCATTGAGCTCTTGGATAGTTCTACTGAAAGTTTCCTTAGAATCCCTGAGCTCCTTTTCCAAATTCTCTACCTTCTCACTAAAACTCCTTTTAGTCTCTGTAAGCTCTGACTCCAATGCTGCAATTTTCTGCACAGACCTATCAAGTAACTGGGACAAAGAAGTGAGATCAGCAGCATCCTCAGCTCCACCAGCAGGAATACCTGAGGTGTTAGGAGCTTCATTGGATCTAGGTGGAGATACATGAAATTCTCCCCCTACATGGGTGTCCTTACTGAAAGTCTGCCTAGAAGGACTAAGAGTTGAAAGCCTTGAAGAAGAAGGCAAGTCCTCAGAAGGTGTTGGCTGGACAACAGGTGTAACAACCGTGGTGGTCTGAACACTGGGCTCATCAGGGACACTAGTCTCAGGTCTAGGTGTGGCTGGTCTAGGTGATGGTGGCAATGGGTCATCAGCAGCAACAGATGCAGATGCATCAGCAGCAACTGAAGTCCCTTCACCAGCAGCATTGGATGCACTATCATCAGCTGCATTGGGTGATGGTGGGACACTGACATTGTCAGCAGGATCTAGGTTGTCAACAGGATTGGCATTTTGTAACATGGCAGGTAATAATGGTAAATGTGGTCCTGCAAAATTCATTTTCATCAGAGCAAACATTTTGGGAGTCATCCGATTCACTATCTTAGGGGATGGGTTAATGGTCTGAACATCTAAGATAATTTGAAGAAATCTAGGGTACATTAAAAATCTATTTTTATCACCAGAGATGTTTTCAACCATCCCATCAAAAATATATTTGGCCCAATTAAATATCCTACCCTGAAAAAGACAAACAAGACCAGACGCAATGGGACTTGGACATTGGTCCCAACCACCTGTCTTAACACTCATACACTGGAGTAAAGTATGAACCAGAAATCTCCATTGAGGAGACAACTTACTTTTAAAGAATGTACAACTACCAGTGACAGGATAACCTATAGCAGCCATACCATCATTGATTTCTTGTCTGGAAAGATCATATTCCCCATGCTCCTCAGGAAATCGAAGCTGTACACGAATCAACTCCTCCGTAATGATGAATTCGTGCTCATCAATGGTGGCAACGATGTCGTCCTCCCTTCCCACAATGTGTCTGACCTTAGCTGTTGCCCAAAACTGCTTAATCAACGAATCATACACTTTTACTGGACAATAAGTGAGTGCATAGCGAATGGATGACCTACGAAGGAACGCTAACACCTCATCATAACCATCACTTCTAGAAGACGACTCTAAGTATGCAACCTTATTATGATCATCCTTGTAGCGAAGAGTTGTCATTGTGTTGGATGAATGATCTAGGGTTCGAAATGAGAAATGAATTAGGGTTTGAATGGATTTTGATAAATTGAGATGAGATAAGTGCAATTTTTAGGTTGGGTTGCCAAATATATCAATTTAAATTGCTGCAATTCCACGCACGTAACATTGACCAATTATCTAAACAAACTTTCCCAAAATTTAACATAGTCAGCAGGAACCATTGGTCAAACGGTAGTAACACATGGTCAATCGGCAGCAATGAAGTGGTTTGACCAATCGGCAGCAATGAAGTGGTTTGACCAAAGTCAACTTTCCAAAACCAGTCATTAGGAATAAACCGCCAAAATTAAATCTCAATACCAACCAACAATAAATTCGCACTAATCTCCATATCATTATATAAGCCTCAAATCAAATAACTTCATTATCACAAACCTAACCAATAATCTTCAAATCAACCAAAATCATGAGTTCATCCAAAAATCCAATCATTGAAATTTCATCAGATTCTTCCTCCTCCAATGATTCAGGGTGGAAAAATTACTTTCCCCAAACCGCATTATCTTCTCAGAACAAAGGTAAGGCAAAGGTTGAGGAGGATTTATCTGATCCTCTTCCATCTACTCCTTCGTCATTTGAGTACTCTAGCTCTGATGATGAAGGATCATCAGAGTTGAAGTCCTTGACTTATTATCAGGGTGAATGGGAGACATATCCTCCTAATTTTCCCATTACAGATGAGCTAAGAGAAGAGATGAAGAAAACTGTGGCTCTGCTTACAGAAGAGATGGTAAGGACAACTGCTAACTTCTATAAAGTACCGGTACCTAAGGGTAATGCAGATCTTCGTGAAGACTCTAGCCGTGAAAAACCTAACCCTCGAAGTCGAGACAATCGACAACGTGAAAGCCAAGATCCAAGACAAAGAAAGCATCCCATCAGACCAACTCCTCAGCCAAGCCAGCCAACTCCACAATCAAGCCACCCTACTCTACAGCCAACTCAACCAACTGCAAGGTTACGCCCCAGAACACATCAGAGGCAAACTACCCCAAGCTCTTCAACTCCAGCCCCTGAACCAAGACAGCCACTCCCAGTGGTGTTGGCACTTCCAGCCCCCCATGTGTATGAAGAAATTAGTCGTCAAAGGGGTAGGAGGTTCATGCCTGATTATATGGGTAAGGGAAAAGGGAAGATGGAATAGGTGGCAGGGTTTAGGTCGAGTGATGTTTGAAGGTTGGTATGATGTTTAAATGATATTGATATGTAGCTTTTGTGTTTTGTAACTGAATGTACTCATCTTAATCATGATGAATGGAAATTACTGTCTTTAGATTCAATTCCAAGCATTGAGAAATTGAGAGCTGCAAAACATAGTTAGCTAACAAAAGACACTAAAAACCTGCAAGACAAAATTAGAGAAACACAAAACATAAAACATAAAAGAATGAAAAACAAGACAAAATTACAATCATTAGCCTCCCCTTAGGCTAATGCCTCCCTTAAAACCAGCAAACAAGAATACAACAACATGTTCAGCCAAACTGGACAATTACCAAGGATACCATGGAGAGTAAGCCATTCCTCCTCCAAAGATTGGATTATAATAAACAGGCCTGAAATCCCTTTGAAAGGATGAAGAAGCACCAGCAGGAATGGTTCCCTGACTATTAGCAGCAACAGGAACAGGTCTATCAGCAGGAAAGGGAGCTCTATAAGGGTTCATTCCTGCTGCTTGTGGGACATATGGAGGAATTTGTTTAACATTTTTCCACAACGACCTGGTCTGTTGTTCCCCACCATTCATCTTCATTCTCTTCTCATGATAGTCACAATCTTTAATGAGATGATATTGACTACCACATACAAAACAAGTCTTCTTCCTAACAGCCTTGATCTTACCAGAACTTTTCTTATTACAGACAAAATTATTACTACTGGAACTAGAGACAACGTTGTTTTTGACAGAGTTAAGAGAGCTGTTGTCAGGGGAAGCTATTTTAGAAATAGATTTATCATTAGTAGTTCCAGAAGTGATGTCATGAGACTTGGGTGAAGTTGACTTCTCATTTGACTCACATGAGGTATAACCTGTGGACTTAGATTCATAGGACTTGTTACTTTTGGAACAAGAAACAAAGTCATCAGACTCACACTCAGAATCAGTTAAGTCATTTGAATTTTTCCCATAAGTCATGTGTGATTCATCTGAGTCAAGATCAAGGGCTGTGTGGATAGGGACAGGTTTGAAAACACCTCTTATAGGTGGAGGAACTGCATTCATACCTCCTTCCATAACAAACTTAACTGGATTTTGATAATCAACTTCCTTAGGGGTAGGGTCAAATATTCTAGGGTGATAATCCCCAATATCAAATCCCAACCCTTTCTTACGCCAACCTGACTGATTACCATAATTAACAAGATATTTTTCAGATTGTTGCCATGAATTTATCCTAGCCACCTCACTATCCAGTTTAGCCTGTAATTCCTGATTTTCTAATTTCATCTTAGCATATTCTCTTTCAGAATGTTTTAGACAGTTAATGGAGTTCTCTAAGTCTCTTTCCAAAACCCTAATCTTTTGTTCATATGCTAGCTGATTAGCTTCATGCCAAGCCTTTTGTTTTTCCACAATTTTAAGAGCCTTTTTATATGCTTGAATATCAACAAACAGTTTATTATATTCAGGCTCCATTTCATTAAATTCTCTCCTAAGGTTCAAGTACAATTCATGACAACCATTTTGACAATGTTGTACCTGATGAGAGGTTCCCACAAAAGCAAATTCTTCCACTTTATCCTTTGCAATATGAACCATGTTATGAGTTTGGTTGAGACTTTTAGCATCAGCAGGTTATGTCCATTTTCTCCTTGAGTTAAACGAAAGCAGGGTTCTGACTTTCATGGTCCACCTTTCGAATTTGTCTGCTGATCCAGACATAGTGTAATAGTTTAGAGAGATTGTTTTTGAGAATTTTTGCTTTATGATCAGAGATCCTCACGAGGCTTTGATACCACTTGTTGAATCTAACACGCCTACTAGATCTTTGAGCCTATATGGATCGGTAGGATGCCTATGTAATCACAAGCACACTACAAGAGAACCTCTGATTATGAATAAGGAAAGAAAAGAACTAATGCTATGATCCTCTATGGATCGTATAATGAACTAAAAGATGATTTTATTTAAGATTGTTAACTTACAAAGATGTCCCAAACTCATAGACGAGGTGTTCCTTTTATAATAACAAGGAACCCTAACCCTAACCCGTCCTACAAGAATACGTGTAAAGAGATAAACATGATCTCTTCTAAAAATAAACTTACTAATCATACGGATAACTAACAACAATATCCGCAGTAACAAACACTATCAGCAGAAACAAAATATAACTATCAGCAGCAATGAGCTTCGGCAGGAACCAACACTATCGGCAGGAACCAACTTTCACTATCGGCAGCAACAAGAAATATCTTATTTCCAGAATTCCCAACAGTATCCTTCTTTCTCGGCTTAGTAGGACAGTTCCTTGCAATATGACCGACACCTTGACAGTTGAAACACTTCATCGGATTACCCTGAGTCATATTTCCATAATTCCCGACAGCTAGAGCTGCAACATTTCCAATCTGATTGCCCACTTCCTGATTCCCAACATTCTGACCCCTCTGATTTTGACTGGTCTAATTTCGATAACTTTGACTGGTCTAATTCCGATAAGTATAATTGCAATAACAGCAATTTCGATAGACACTTGGCAATTTTGATATACCATTGGAATTACGATAAACCCTTGGCAATTTCGATAAACCCTTGGAATTTAGATAAACCCTTGGCAATTTCGATAACCACAATTCTGATAGCTATTTCGATAGCAATTTCGATAAACCCTTGGGCAATTGCGATAATATCTATCTAATTTGTACAAATTAGAAGATTTTTCCTTAGTCGAAGTATTCCACAAACTTATACAAGCAAGGGAATACTGAGTAATCGTTGGATCGTGAAGTAAACTTGTCCTTGATGAATTTCGATAACCAAATACGATGAACCCTTAAGCTGCAATTGCGATGAACTCTTAAGCTGCAATTGCTATGAACCCTTAAACTTCAATTTCGATAAACTCTCAAACCAATTTCGATAAAAGTACAGAATTTTGAAGCTCAATATTACGACAAAGGAAAAACTTCTAAACAGTTTCTTGCGATAAAAAACACTTAAATAACAATAAAGTTGAGACCTTTAACGTTTATAATCAAATTTTGAGGAAATTCGATAAATAGGCAAAACTTTTTAAATCGATAAGAAACAAGTTTTTTGACATTTTTTATACGATTTTTTTTTGCCAAAACTCACTAATAAGTAGTAGAACTATAAGAAATACAACAACTTTAACTAAGAAAACGTAAAAAATCAAAACTTTAAAGGAAAAAGCTCACATTTTTATAAGAAAAATGCAACCTTTTCAAAGCTTCAACTGAAAAAACGAAACACAAGTACCCCTAAATCATTGTTAGGCGATTGATACCACTTGTAGCACCTTATATTTATCAACCTTATCAATATATATTAATCTTATGCTATGGTGACAACAAGATATGTATGTAAACTAAGAAAGAGAAAGTAGAGAGAAGGAAGAGAGAAATCTTATAAAGAAAACACACACTTACACCTTGAAGCACACTCTACAAATGAGATGAGATGTGCTATTTATATTCCTTATGCCATACGAAATGGGCTTTCTATGGGCTTTCATCTCTGGACTTTGGTTTACAAGGCTTTAGTAATAAACATGTAATCTATTTAACTTACCAATGTCCATGGCCCTATGTCTTAATATTGCATATACTTTTGCACAACACAAAGTTATAGACATTAGAATGACCATCACTTTTTATTTAATGCTAACAATCTCCCCCTAAGGAGTGGTCATTCAACAGATGCTCCATGTGATTATGTCATTTTTCTTCTTTGGTCTTGAACTTTGTGTGTCGTCATAAAATAGTCTTGATTCTTTGTTCCTTAATGCTTTGTGATCTTAGATTATAGCCTTTTGATCTTTCTTGCCTTTGATCAACGTCTTCTTATGATTAGTTGTGTCGTCTTCTCCATCATACCCATACTTCTTGAAAATACTTTGAACTTCATACTTATGTCTTCCTCACTTGATATTTGGACTAGTTCTTGACTTTCTTGATTAGTTCTTGACCTTGACGTAACTCTTTGTCTTAAACTATATCTTTTTGTCTTAAACGTTCTTCACTTAATCTTGTTGAGGATGAACTTCATAAGTATGAGTATGTGGAGGAGAAGATGTTGAAATAATGGTGGTAAACGACATTTCTTCCAAGGGACTATCATCAGTACCTGCATAAGAATGTTAGTCTTGATTCCATTCACCTTGGTCGGGTACATCAGCCATCCTAATCCCGTTAGGGACAGTTATCATTACACTGGATAAATCCACGTAACGACCCACGTCTTAAGGACTCGATTCGTGAAAGGAATCTCCTTGGCAGGATTTCCAGCACTTACAGGCTCAGACTTCGAGAGAATTAATAGTATAGTGTGAAAACCCTCTCTAATCCTTACAAAGGCTGTTCCTGAATTCGATACCCTCAAGAAGGCTTACAACAGATATACCAAAGTATACCCACAATTCAGGTGAGCCGCTGAAGTATACCGAAGTATCACTCCACGACTGTAGACCGTTTGAAGAAAATAACCATCATGATAGATAAGGCAAGATCCGTAGATCTCATGAAAGACTCTTATACAACTTGTGCCCTTTTTCAGGTAAATATTGAGCATAAGAACGAAGAGACGCGGAAATGGAAGGTTATTAACGAAAATACATAAAAGTATGCTAACCAGACAAGAGTTAAGACATAAATCCATACTCAACTTACGCCGTAACTAGGATTTATACTAGAAGACCAAAGTCAACGCTGATCAAGGTTATGACGTAACTCCTAAACAAGTTACGTCGTATATACATTTCAAGACTTAGAAGAATTTCGGTGTGAAAAAAAGTTACCACGTAACCAATTGCTTGGTTACGGCGTAGAGTGGTGTACGAGCATTCTACATTCGTAACTTACCTTTAGGTTACACCGTAGAGGCATCACTGAGGATAAGATCATCCTAGATCCAAAGTTTATGGCGTAATTAACCCTAGAGGTTACGCCGTAAGTTAGTCGAGGCTATAAATACCAGCCCTAATTCTGCATTTGAATATATCTTCTCAAAACACAACTTCCAGAGGACGATTTAGGGTTTCAAGGAGGATGATTTCCAACAGCATACAAGTCATTTCCAAGGGAGAATTCATGCTAATCATCACATAAGTTTTAGTATTTCATATTACATTTATCTATTTAATTCCATGTCTTCATTTACTATGTTAAACATTGAATTTCCTGCATGCTTTAATATGATCGGCTAAACACATTTGGTGTTAGCCTATTTATGAATTTGTTAATGTTATGATGTAGTTTTCTCATTTTCATATTGCTTTATATGTATACTTTCTTTGCTTATTTTGAGACACCCTTGTTTTGGTAGCATGGATGTTTGGGTAGTATCTAGGAAGCTAGGGAATTTTGACCCAACGACCATAGTGAATCAGGTTGCGAGTAGTATCACTATCTTGCGTGCGAATTATACTAAATGAGCACCTTCCAAACAAAAATGCTTAAAAAGTTAGGGGAAGCCTAAAATCTGACCATAGGTTAAACCCATGAACTCTCATCATCTTAATTGGTTACGGAATAGGACGCTAGGGAAAATAGGCTAGGCGAATTGACCATAGGAGTCTAGTGACTTTAAACCCTATGTGGATCGATAGAGAACATTATTTAGAAAACGTAATCATGACATAACAAGACTAGTAACTAGGCTAGCACGTTTCTCCCTATTGATATCTTCCCACGTTTTATTTGCTTTAATTTTATTTCATTTCTTAGTTTAATTATTCAAATCATATAAAACCCCCTTTAAAACCAGTGACAATAGAACTTAGATTAGATCCACACGCATAACTCTTAGGACGACCTCGGCTTTACCGAATACTACACTACACACGACCGGGTACACTGCCCGTTAGTGCATTAGGTAGACCATAGGTAGATGAGAACATTATAAATATTAAAACCTGGTCAGAAATCCTGAATCATGACGCTCCAGAAAATTTGGAAGAATTTACAACCTGACGGCGTTAGGTGTTATTTGGAGGAGAGTGTCACGTTTTAGGCTAACAAGAGATGGCCCAGAACACTTATAAGAGGACGGCGTCAAGACTGAAGGTGACGACGTCAGAGGTTACAACATGACACTGTCATAATGGCAACTTACACAAGATGAAACCCTAAACACGGCGAGCTGACGGCGTCACACTTGTAAAGTGACGCCGTCACAAGTGTAAATCTATATATACTTTCCTTTGTTTTTCATAATTAGGAGGAACATTGTGGAACAACTTTCTTAGGGTTTCGGTGACAAATTTTACAGCTTTCTTAAGGCTTTCTTAGCCTTTGTACTTCATGTTTCAATAAAGATAAGTTATCCCTTTAATCATTCGTTATGTCTATGTATCGTTTGATTATGTGTTTATCTTTTCTTTAACTATGCTAGCTTAAATTCCCTAGTGTTTGCTTAGATCTAATGAAACCTAGTTGTTGAGTATTGATTTGTTGTCTCTTGTTTAGTTGATTGATTAGCGTTAGGCTAAGAAAACTGGCTGACCTCTTATATGTAACTAGCTTGAACGTCTTAGAAATGCAACCGTAGAGTGCACTATTACTTTTTCTCGTTGTATTTATTGCGTGAATTGCGGCTTGTAGATCCTAGAAAACTTAATAGACTTTAAGGGTGTTAGGAACACGTTTTTATTATATTTCAAGTCTTGATCAATAGCGATAACATGTTGCTTAAAAGGGCTTTATATTAGTGATTAAGGTGCGGTCCATTAGAAGCCCATGGACCGCCCATTTATGTGTTATTCCTTCTAGAAGAAATCTTGTAATGATGCCCTAATCATGTGCCTATAAATAGAAGGCTTGGGGCATCTCATTTAGTGTTGGTTATTCATGTAAGTGGCGTAAGCTTTGGTCCTAAATCGTATGAATTGAATTTCCATTCCAAATCTCTTCTTTTCTTATCTTATTCTTCTTCTCTTATTTGCTTATTCTCTTTATCTCTTATCGTAGCTTATTAGTTAAGTAGTAGTATGTATTTTTACTTTGGTTTTACGTGGGTGTTGTTGAGATATACACGACCTACAAGTGGTATCATTCGCCAAAGGGATAGTTAGGATTGTGTTTGAGTAGATCTAATCGTATTTAGGTTGGTTTTAAGGATTAAGTAAGGTTTTTTGTTTTGTGTTTCATCATCTCGTCAAAAAGCTTTACAAATATCATCAAATTTTCCATTTATCACGTTATAGATTTTAAATTTCTTCATACTTTGTGGTTTCTAATCGTTAAACAATCAAAAACAATCGGTTTGTTATTGGTTTTCGAGACGTTTTAGTGAAATCCGAAAAAATCGCGTATTGGAAAAGTTGGTGAAAAGTGCATTTTGGCTTTTGGGTGAATAGCGACAAGTTAGGGTTTATCGCAATTCAAATAGCGACAAGTTAGGGTTTCATCGCAATTGGAAGTTCATCAGTTATCGGCATTGGGACTCAGTATTTTCCTTCCTTGTAGGAGAAAGTGAAAATACTTCGACTTGGTTGCTTCTCATCTCTTGTAGGAGAGTTGAGAATTATCGAAATTGGAATTTAGATAAAATTATCGAAATTGCCATAAAATATCGCAATTCTGATAAATTATCGCAAATTGCCTTTTCTATCGCAATTTAAGATAACTTATTCAAATTGTCATTTTTATCGCAATTCTAAGTTTTATCGCAATTTCTATTTTCCTTATCGCTATTTGGAGTTTATCGCAAATTGGGTGAACATTACTTATCGCAATTGGGTGAACAGTGATTATCGCAATTGGACAAAAATCTTCAGTTAACCAAAACCAACTTAACATAACTCATCACACAAATCTTAATTATCTTTAAGATCCAGACATGTCTCAACAACCTCACTTCAATTACTACTATCAGCTACAGCAATATCCTCAACAACAACAATTTCATCATCAGTATCAACAACCACAAGAATTCATGCAACAGCATCAATTTCTCTCTCCACCACAAGTATCCCCACAACAAATCATGCAACAGAATCAAATGCTGAACAATCCATCCTACTCCAGAGAACCACATTGGTTTAACAAGATGTGTGAGGCAATCAGCAGTCAGCAATCCCGACATGAGGCTGGGAATCAGGACACTCCACCTATGCTGACACCTGGTAACTATGTGCAGTGGGCTAGTAGATTTCTCAGATTCATTGAACTCCGTAAACCCCATGGGAAATATCTTAAGCAAGCCATTGAAGAAGGACCCTTTCCACTTCCAGTAAATGTTGTTCCAGGAACTACAGAAAGAGAAGAAAAATCAACTCCCATTGCTGTCGCTAACTACACAACTGAACAAACACTGCAACAAGAGGCAAATCAATTGGCAATGTCTTACATACTTCAGGGAATTCCCAATCCCATTTATCGAAGTATTGATGCTCAAAAGACTGCCAAAGATATGTGGGAACATGTGCATCTTCTAATAGAAGGGACAAAGTTAAATCAAGAAGATCTTGAGTCAAAGCTTTACATGGAATACAATAATTTCATCATGGAACCAGGGGAGACAATTGAATCATACTACCACCGTTTCACAAATGTTGTAAATGACCTCGATCATCATGACATCAAGTTACCTAAGATTGCTATCAATTCAAAATTTCTGGGTTGCCTTGGATCAGAATGGCAGAAATATGCAACATTTGTCAGGCAAACTAAGAAGATTGGTGAAGTCAAGTATGGACTAATGTATGACTTTCTGAAACAACATCAATCTGAGGTAGATAAGGAAGTTGCAGCACGAGGCGGTTTCATACCAGCACCAACACATAACTCACTTGCTCTTGTTGCTCAATCCAACTTTCCACTACCAAACCAGGAATTTGGTCAAACATCTTTCCAACCAAGTTTTCATCCACAACCTTCTAACCAGATCATCCCATATGAAGCACCATCACAATACTCTGACAACCAAATGGTTCCATATAACAACTCAGATTCCATGTTGTACTCAAATGCTGATTATGATGAAGAGGAGGATGCATTCAACTCTCTTAATGAAGCATTTGGATTAATTGCTAAGGCATTTGGCAAGTTCACCAAATCCAACAATCGTCTTCGTTCATCTTCCAATACCAGGAATCAAGCTGTTATTAGCGATGGCAGAGTGGAAATTCAGAATCGGTCTTCAGGCAGATATGGTTCAGGAAACAGTGGAAACTATGGGTCTCAGAGGTTTCAGTCAGGAGGGAATAGGTTCAATTCTGCAGGGGGTAACTGGAACAGTATGGGAACGACTCAGAATATAAATCAGATGGCTGGGAATGCACAGAAAGGCATTGCAAATACTTCAATCACGTGCTACAACTGTGGTGCGAATGGTCACATGGAAAATGCGTGTCCAAAGCCTCGTACTATGGGCAGTGCATATCACAAGGAAGCTCTTCTGATGGCTCTCAAGGATGAAAAAGCAGCAGGAATGATAACTCAGAATGAGCAAAGTTTCATGGCCAACGCTGCATCTGATGATGAGATGGAAGATCTTGAAGCAAATGCTGCTGTAATGCTCATGGCAAACATGCAAGAGATGAACATGTCCGAGACAGGCCCGGTTTATGACACCGATGGTCTATCTCAGGTACCTGATCCACAATGTCTTATTCATGAAATTGTTTCACCTTCTGCATCTTCATCTACAAATGACAATTCTGTTCAACATGATTCATCATTCTCATCTCCATCAGATGATCAAATAAACACTGTTGTATCATTTGATGATGATAAAACCGTCATTTCATTTGATGATTCGATTGACGATGAAAGTTATGATCATCTTGAACAAAATGATCCTTTGCCTGATCAAGATTCAGAGCTTCAGGCCTTGTTAATGACCACCCAATCACAAATTGAAAAATGCAATGAAATCAATAAAAATCTGAAAGAAAAAATTGCATTGTTAACGAAGGACAATGAGTGCTATAAACTACAACTTTCAGGATATCAAAAACAAGAAAAACGTGATAAAGGTTTTGAGATTGCTTTCCAAAAAGAGTACATCAAAGTTCAAAATTTAGAAAGTCAAGTTCGTGAGCTAACCGTTTCTAAGGCTGAGCTTCTCTCTCAAAAAGAAAAGGATCAATTTGAATTCAAAAAACAAATTAATACTTTAAATTCTGAGCTGTTAAAAACTCAATATGAGCTTTCAACATCTAAAAAAAAATCTTCTTGAAGAATAGCAAGCCTCAAGTAAACGCGTTAACTCATATCTTGAAGAAATTGTCACATTGGAATCCAAACTTAAGGAGTTTCAAACTATTGTATACAAAAATGGTGAATCCATAACTCAAATTCAAAGGCTATCAGTAAAACCAGTTCCGAAAGGAGTTGGATTTGCTATTGGCAGTGACCAACCACGTTTTCTTTCTAAAGCACTCAGCAAAAATCCCAAGTTGTACAATGCAGAATTATTACTTGATGATACCTTTCAAAGAGTTGTTGTGGTTGGTAATGATGAAGAACTTGAAATTCTTGAACGTCAAAAAGAAATTGAGAGTCGACCAAAAACTGACAAAGATTTTTCCAGAATTCATCATGTTTATAATGCAAGACGTCAAATCAAGTTTGTCCCCTCAAAGGATAACCAGAACAAACGTTTGTTAACACAAACATACATGCTTCTCCGTCAATACTTCCTGTTTCCAAAAATGTTGCACAAATCAAGGTTTCTTTGACTAAGGATGATGTTGATCCAAAATTACCAGAAAGTAAATTATTTCGATATTTTGATACAATTATGGAAGACATATTTCTTTTGGAAAATGAAATTGAGTTTAATTCTCAAATCGAAGTCTCTACTTTTCTTTCCCCAGTCGCGAAAGAAAAGCGAGATATTCTTCAAAAGAAAATTCTGCCTCATGTCAAACATCTGAAGAAATATGCAACACAATGGGAACAAGAATTATTCACGGAAGTTGCATCTATGAAAGACATTTTCAAAGAACAGGACGACAAACTTCAAAGACAAAAACATCAAAAGAAAACTTTGAAAAACGAGAATGATCGACTCTTAAAAAAAGTTCTGTGTTATGACGTTGTTTCTGTGATTATGAATTCGCTTTATGAGTCATGCAATGAGTTACTTGTGAATAATCATTTGGTAAATGTTGAGATGTTGCACATGGAAATAGAAAATTTGGTCAAAGAGAATGAGGATCTTCGACAAATCAACAATGATGTGGAAAACAAAGTTTTTTAATCTTCAAAAAAGGCTTGATTGGTGTCAAAATCAAAGTGTTGACTTTGAACTAAAATTTTAACATCTCATAGGATCTTTATCATTTCAAAACAGTCATGTTCCTGAAAGTAAAAAGGAGACAAAGGCTTTCTTAAGAATTAAACTAATTGAATATGAAAAGGATCTGGATGAAATTATTCAAAACAGAAATGACACAGTCTGCCTCAACAGAAAATTAGATTCAAAAAATAAGAATACCAACACATCATTGTTGATCTGAAGAAGAAAATCAGAGTTTTAGACCAAGGCAAAGCAAACGTTCATAAGATTGCCCCAGGGATGTATACAGTAGACAAAGCAATTACCCAAGCATCAGACTCAACCACTAATGCAAACACTTCTACTTCCACAGGACTAGATACTATCTCTAAGGCTAGCAGTTCCAAGACTCCCAAGAAACAACAGAAGCGTAGAGTCAGGAAGTCTAGGATTGGATCATCTAAGTCTTCAAAAGTTAAAGCAACTAGTTTGAATAACACAGATGTAATGTCAGGAATAGAATCGACCTTATCTAAGTCCAATTCTAGGAATGATGTAACAGCTGTTGAATCTATGAATGATAATGTTGATGTTATGATTGATGCTAGTTGTATTGTTTGTCATGCTAGTATATTATTTGGTGATCATCAAAACTGCATTGCTAAAACTCTGTTGAAACGAAAAAAGAAACAAACTAGTGGCTCTTCCTCTAGGCTCAAAACTGTTGCCAAGTCCATTTTAGGGAAACCACCAATAGTTGTTTCTGAGCAAACCATTGAAACACCCATAGCCAAACCTAAGACAACCAAATCACCTAGTGCATTCATTAGGAAAAAGGCTGAGACTAGTTGGACATGGCAACGTTGGTTACAAAACACTGCAGGCTTTAAATGGGTTCCTAAGATAATTAAATCTTGTGTTTCTAACCCAATGGGTCCAACTGTTATCAATTCTCCACCTGTTTCCAATATTTGTTATGCAAGAGATTCAAATTGTCCTCTGGATTGTTAATAGCGGGTGCTCCCAACACATGACCGGCAACCTCAAGCTTCTCACAAACTTTATCGCAAAGTTCATCGAAACGGTCAGGTTCGGGAATGATCAATTCGCAGCAATAATGGGCTATGGAGATTATGTTAATGGGAACATCGAGATCAGTCGTGTATACTATGTTGAAGGCCTTGGTCACAATTTATTCTCAGTGGGACAATTCTGTGATGGAGATTTAGAAGTAGCATTTAGGGAGAAGACTTGCTTCATTCGTGATCTTCAAGGAAATGATTTGATGAAAGGAAAACGGGGAACCAGTCTATACACCATATCCTTTGAAGGCATGACAGCTTCATCTCCTATCTGTTTACTCTTCAAGGCTAATCCTACAAAGGCTTGGTTATGGCATAAAAGATTGTCTCATCTCAATTTCAAAACCATGACTGACCTTGCAAGGAATAAATTGGTGGACGGATTACCAAAATTCAGATATGCCAAAGATCATTTGTGTTCTGCATGTGAACAAGGGAAAAGTCACCGTGCTCACTTTCCTCCCAAAACAGAACACAGCACAGATCATGTCCTCCAGCTGCTACATATGGATTTGTGTGGTCCAATGCGGGTTCAAACTATAAAAGGGAAAAGGTACATTTTGGTAATAGTTGATGACTACTTAAGATGGACATGGGTCTACTTTCTTCGGACAAAAGATCAAGTTCCTTCCATGGTCATCACGTTTCTCACAAAGATTCAAGTTCAAGTCCGTCACACCGTCAGGATTATTCGTACAGACAACGGCACTGAATTTAAGAATCAAACCCTTCTGGAATACACTGAGAAGCATGGGATTGTTCATCAATATTCAATTGCTCGCACTCCCGAACAGAATGGTGTAGTTGAAAGACGAAACCGTACGCTTGTGGAAGCAGCTAGAACAATGTTGATCAATTCCAAATTACCAGACTACCTTTGGGCTGAAGCTGTTAATACTGCATGTTATACTCAGAACCGCGGCATGATCAACAAACGACACAACAAAACTCCATATGAGCTTATTCAAGGCAAAAAACCAAACATCAACTACTTTCATGTTTTTGGAGCACTGTGTTACCCAAAGAATGATAGAGATGATCTTGGTAAACTTAAGGCTAAAGCAGACATTGGGATATTCGTTGGCTACTGTGAGAATTCAAAGGGATATAGAATTTGGAACCGTCGGACCGGGGAAATTCAAGAAACTATACACGCCAATTTTGATGAACTCACGGAAATGGCTTCTGAGCAAGACCGCTTAGAACCCGAACATAACCGTCTAAACTTCCCTGAATCTTCGGCTGCACCCTTACCCTTTAACAGGAAGGATCTGGAAGATTTGTTTGCACCAATGTTTGATGAAGTTTGTGTTAGTAGTGCATCAGATGCTTCCACCAGTTCCGCTACTCAACATGTCCAAAATCAAGCACCTGATCAATCTGCAACTACTTCTACAGCAGTTGATAACAATGCACCTCAACCCGAACCCTCATCACCCATGGTTCAAACACCTCCACCTGCAGTTGAAGATTCTTCCCCCACTTCTAACCAAGTTCCCACACCTTCAAATTATGACGGGAATGCTTTCTTCAATCCATTTGCTCCACCACCAACCATTCCAGAAACTGGGGAATCCTCCTCAAGCAATATGGACCCGTCATATCACCAGAACAACATTCAACATTTTCCATCCACCCACAAATGGACAAGAGATCATCCCTTGGTAAATATAATTGGAAATCCTAACAATCCCGTCATGACAAAACAAAAACTTCACTCAGATAGTGAACATTGCATGTATGCACTCACTGTCTGTCAGTCTGAACCTAAAAACATCAAAGATGCCCTTACATATGACAACTGGATTGAATCCATGCAAGAAGAGCTGGAACAATTCAAACGTTTGGAAGTTTGGGAATTAGTGGAAAGACCAGATGGAGTTTATGTTGTTGGATTGAAATGGATTTGGAAGAACAAGCTGGATGCAGATGGTACAGTGATTCGTAACAAGTCCCAACTGGTAGCAAAAGGGTATAGCCAAGAAGAGGGTATTGACTTCGAGGAATCGTTTGCTCCAGTGGCTCGGATAGAGGCAGTTCGAATGTTTCTGGCATATGCAGCCCACAAGAACATCACAGTCTATCAGATGGATGTGAAGACGGCATTTCTCAATGGACAACTCCGAGAAGAGGTGTACGTGTCACAACCAGAAGGCTTCGTGGACCCAGATCATCCTAACCATGTATATCGGCTCAAGAAAGGCCTATACGGCCTTAAACAAGCCCCAAGGGCGTGGTACGATAAACTGTCTGCATTTCTCCTTGCTAATCATTTTACCATTGGAACTGTTGACCCGACTTTATTTATACAGACACACGGGGAAGACATTCTCATTGTTCAAATTTATGTGGATGATATTATTTTTGGTTCAACCAATAAAAAATATTCAAACGCTTTTTCTAAACTGATGAAACAAAACTTTGAGATGTCTATGATGGGTGAACTTAAATTCTTTCTAGGATTGCAAGTTCATCAGTCGCCCCGTGGTATATTTCTAAGTCAGTCAAAATATGCTCAGGAAATCCTGAAAAAGCAGACCGGATGTTGTATTTGCCACATATCTTTGCTCCCGATATCAGTCTAGACCGACTGAACGGCATTTGTCAGCCGTTAAAAGAATCCTTAGATACATAAAGGGAACCATTAATTTGGGGATCTGGTATCCAAAGGATTCTGGGTTTGAACTTGTTGCATTTTCAGACGCTGACCATGCAGGATGCTTAGACACACGCAAAAGTACATCAGGGGGAGTTCAATTCTTGGGTGACAAGCTCGTCTCTTGGCAATCAAAGAAACAAGACTGCACCTCACTGTCGTCAACAGAATCTGAATATGTGGCCATGTCTGCCTGCTGTGCTCAAGTCATCTGGATGCGATCACAACTGATGGACTACAGATACATATTCAACAAGATTCCTATGTACTGTGATTCCAAGAGTGCCATCGCTATTTCATGCAACACTGTGCAGCACTCCAAGTCAAAGCATATTGATCTCCGGTACCATTTCATCAAGGAACACGTGGAAAAGGGTACTGTTGAATTATATTTTGTGGGAACTGAACACCAACTGGCAGATCTGTTCACAAAAGCCTTGCCTCATGCAAGATTTGTGGATCTGGTTCACCGGATTGGTATGAGATGTTTGACTCCAAATGATTTGGAACACTTTCTCAAAAACAATTAATTGAGTCAAACATCCAAACTATCTTTGTAAATATATATTAAAAAAAAATGCAAGTACAAACCCTTATCCAACACGTTGTTCATTTTAAAATATCACAAATTATTTTTGAACAAGTGTTGAGGGGGAGACATAATTTTTTACCACAATTTTTAAACTTGTGCTTGCATACTTTCAGGAAATCGTTGCTTCACAAAGTTTTGGTGATATGATTTCAAGATGGAAAAAGTTATGTGCCTTAAATGACATAATTGAGACTTAGAGTTAGTCACATGGTGGGTTTAGGACTAAGAATACAAAGAATCAAGGTTAGGGGACTAAAGTTGTCAAGATTGCAAAAGTGATTTAATAGATATAAAAAGTCAAAAATATTCCACCGCAGTTATTACTTCAACTATTTTTCACCTAACGTATTAAATACCTCACCCACCATCATCAACGGCCTTCCTTCAATCCGACAATCCACTCATGATCTTCAAATTTTGTGAGTAATTTTGTGCTTAACATGTAAATATAACAAATGGTTTTAAATCTTATCATGATCCAACGGCTAAAAATATCGCAATTAAGGATTTTTTGTTTTAGGGTTTGCGTAAAATTGGGGATCTTCGAATGTTTGTGTTTTAGTTGAGAAAAATTGTACGATAGTGCTTAGATATAGATAATAAACCTAGATTGTGTGCTTAATTAATCCCAGAAACATCAAATCGTATATGAGTGTTATTGTATAATTTGAACGTTGGGATGTTATTGTTATGTGTTTAATTGAATGATTGCATGCTTAGATTATACCCAGAAACACATTAAGTTAATTAATTGAGTTTAAGGGTTTATGAAGAACATCGTACACTAGCAGCTTGATTATTGAGATTTTATGGATGAAAGTTGTTATAACTTGGTCAGATTGTTTAGATTAGTCATTAAAACTGATTTAGATAATTTGTGGTTGTAAAATCTAAGTTATAATGAATTTCGACAAAAATCTACGTGGCTGTTCGTCTTCAAAGTTATCGAAAATTCTTGTATGAGAGTTTATCGAAATTGCCAAAATTATCGCAATTGGATAATTATCGCTATTGCCTAATTATCGCTATTGCCTAATTATCGCTATTGCATAATTATCGTAATTACCATAATTATCGCAATTGTGATATTTTATAGAATTTGATTTATTTCCTTAGGTATATCTTTTATACTTATCAAAATGAATCAAATTTTATAGAATTTGGTAATTTCTTGATAAATTCTTTGATCAAGCATGTAACAATCAATCATAAATGCAAATGGATGCCATGTGTTGTATCTAGTTTTAACATATGCTAACAATCATGTATATTGCATATTTGTACTTGATTGTTGTTTCAGATTACATCAAATGGCTGCTCCACAACAACAACCTCTTCCACCACTCACAAAAGAAGAAGTGTTTCCACATGGATATTCTTTGGAAATAGGGAAAAACAATGCACGGTGGAGCTTGATAAGATAAAGTGTTCTGACCCAAGCTGCCAGATTGCTGTGGAGATTCTTAAAGCTCATAAGTGCAGAAACCTTCTGGACAGTTCTGACATCGTTCTAGAACTATACATTCATCAATTCTGGGATACTTTCACACTGAGCAGTGATGATGAGTACTTCACAATCCAACTGGATCGTAAAAGGATCAGAGTCACACCTTATCATCTCCGCAAAGCTTTAGACCTTCCAGATGCACCTGAAACTTCCAATCAATTCTACCCGACACCTTCAGAATCTGAAATCATGCAATTCCTTGTAGACATTGGGTATGATGTTCAACCAGAAACACCATTAACCAAGATCTCGAAAGTCAATGCAAAATACATACCTCAGCCCTGGAGAACTATCTTCTACATTATAACCTGTTCAATATCCGGTAGAGATAGTGGCTATGAGTACCCAAGACTAAGTCATCTTCAAGTCTTCTGGGGGTTCGTAAACCAGGAAAAGATTGACTTTGCAGCTCTTATCTGGGAAGACATACTATTTCAGATGCGAAAAGTTTTCAAGCAAATCCCTTTTGTCCGATACACCAAAGTTCTCATAAGTTATCTGCTTGACTTACATAAGGACATAGATCGACGACCTACCGATCGAGAGGTTCATCCATACATGATGGATAGAACTTTCCGCAAAGTCTACTTTCCCAAAGGGAGCACGCACAAACAAGGGACAAGACTGCCAGAGTTTCTAATGACTGATAAAATCAAAGAAACTCCAGCATATATTGCATATGATAAGGCATTCCAGGAACGTCGAGTGGGACTTTCTAACTTGGTTGAAGGGTCAGGATCTACAAAGACTCGTTCTCGAAGCAGGTCTAAGACTGGCAGTGCATCAAGTACCTCACTTCCAAGGAAACCACATCCAAGATCACTCAAGAGAACTGTACCTAGTAAACCCCAACCAAAATCTGAACCATCTGGGATTGTTGATGAAGATACTGACTCTGAATCATCTGAATCAGAAGAGGAAACTCCTGTTGTTATGACTGTTGAAGAAGCTAAACTTCAAAATCAGATCAACTTTGAAAATGCACAAAAGATGAGTTTAAGGTCAACTAAGAAGGATGAAGAAAGAAGGGCTAGATTGGCTGTTTAGCAACAAAGAGAGTATGAGATGAAGCATGGAGCAGGAGGATCAGGCACCGGTCAAGAAGTAGCTTCGATCCACACTAATTCGGTTAATCAACACGGAGGATCTGGAGTTGCTACATCCAAGATTCAGACTGATACGGTTATTCAACCCGATAAGGCTGAATCTGTCATTCCTTAGCAACCAAGTTCGGTTAATCAACCCGACTTGGAAGCACAAGCTAAGGGTGAGAAGGAGAATGATCAGGAGAGCAACATAGTCTTAACTGACAAGGAAATCTCAGACTCCATGTTTGATGATGATCAGGGAGGGGAACAAATCCATCAGGACAATATGGACTGGAATCCTGAAGATGAAAAGGAAATTCTTGGCAATAAGACAACTGAAGCTGCTAAGGAACTTAAGGAAGCAATGGCAAGACAAGAGGAATTAGAAAGGAAATGTAAGGAGGATGCTCAAGCTGATTTGGAAGCCGATAGCTACATACGTTCTCCATCCATTCCTCCAACTGAACTTGCTATGGTTGTCAGCAACCCTCAATAGGAATCACCACCAGTTCAACCCTCACCTGTTTCATCACCTAAAACACCTCCTGGGTCACCTCCCAAGAATCCTACACCTCCACCTTCATCTCCTAAGGACTCAACAACTAAATCTGATGAACCAATTCCCTCACTTACTCCATCACCGAAGAAATCACCATCACCAAAAGAAAAAGCAACAGTTTCTGATCGTATCAAACAGGCCTTGAAAGGTAAGCATGTGAAAAGAATTACCCAGGTTACAAAAGTAGAAGTTGTATCTCCAGCTGCAAGAAAACTTAAGGAAGCAGTGAAGCGTGCACAACTCAAAAAGGACAAACAAACAAGTGTAAAAATGGCTGAGATGGAAAACTTAGTCAAGAACTTGTCTCAAAAAGTGGAAGAAATGCAGCAAACCAAGCTAAAGATGGATGAGTTTCTTGAATCTGATATTGATGCAAAAATGAAAGCAAATACAAAGCATTATGTCAAGAAGTACATTCCTGATCTTCAGAAAATCATTGAAGAGTATATTGATACTACATTTGAAGAAAAGATCAAAATTTTGAAGATTCAGCAACAAAATCTTCTGGAATATTCTGTTGAAGATCTTCAAGATGCTCTCCACACCAAGTTGCTTGCAAAATCTTCTCTCAATTACACTGAACTGTCCATCTTGAATGGTATTCGAGAAAATATGGAATCTTGCAAGGCTTCAGCAGATAAGGGCAAGAGGAAACGTGATGATAATGATGATGAACAAGATCCAGACCCTACTACTAAGAAACAAAAGAATGGTAGCGGATCTGGAATTCACATTGCTGAGCCTACAGGAACCACAACTTCTTCTCCACCTCAACCAAATCCTGAATCTGGTCCTACAGCAACCGAACATCATTTTGAGCATATTCCTGAAGAAAATGTGGAATTTCAAACACAAGAAGATCAACCACATTCACCACCACCATCCCCACCAAAGTCTCAACCTTCAAAATCAAAGCCATCTAGCAGCAAGAAATCTTCTCAAAAACCAGCTATTCTCACATGGCTTGATGACGATGAAGATGTGAATGGCAATGAATGGTTTGATCAACTTGCCAGTGCTCAGATCCAAGATGACGAAGCTTCTAAAGTTGAAGACAGTACGTTTGCATTTACACACAAAATCAAACATACTCTAAATGTGAAGAAAATGACAAAGAGAGAACTTCGTAGGATCAAGAATGATGCCTTCAATCTTCTTAAAGACAAATCTGCAAATGCGGCTGAGCTGGAGTATCACCTTGAAAACATTGCTCGTGCAATGTCAAGTGAGTTTGACTGGACGAATCCAGGCATACTCAGGATGGGTGGCCATGACAACAAAAACCGTTCATACATCACAGATTGGACTAAGCCACTACCCGTGATCAGAAAACCACATGCAACTTCAGAAATCCCCTTCCAATTCTTTTTCAACTAAGATCTTGAACTACTCATGCATGGAGCATCAAGCAAAATGAAGTATGCAACTTCTATTACCTTCACTCCTACTGCAAGTTACCAAAATCCTGCCATTGAGGAAGCTGCAATTCACCAGAAGATCTTTCTCAAACAGCAAGTGATCTATGATCGTGATGCTGAATTAGGAATCCATCACTGGTATGATAAAAGGAAGACTTGGTACAAGTATAAACTCAGCCAAAAGTCTCGTGAACAAGTCTACAGTGACCTCAGGATCACAGCAGTGATTAGTGTTTCAGGATCGAAGAAGTATGATTACACATTCCTATCTGCGATCACCGTCAGACGACATGACAACCAGATCTACTCGTTCTCAGAAGCAGATTTTCCTGATTTGAGTCTCAATGATATTGAAGACTTATACCTCATCAAACTACAAGGGAAACTGCAACATCTTTCTACCGATCTTCAGTATGCTTTTAGTGCAGCCATCTGCCATTTCATTCGAAGAACGATTATCAAAGAACGAGTAGAAGATCTTCAGTTAGGAGTGGAAAGTTATCAGCAGAAGTTGAATCTCGTTGAGCCCATAATGTTCTTGGAAAATAACCGTGATGCTCAATATTCCATGAAGAAATACCCAGTCTTCGGGTTCGTCTACAGAAGTGCTACATACACGAACCATTTCATGTCATTCCACGAGATTCATAAATTCTGTGACGATACGCTGAAAAACGTTAGAGATGGGTTAGTTCTTCGAGTTCGAGATCATGAGTTGAAGAAGTCAACAAGGTGGACACATAATGAGCTCAAAAAAGTGATGCAGTTCGTCTTGAAGATTGAAAGAAGGTTGTAACAGAGGGATCAGATTCAGAGATTTGAGAGTTATGTGGGCGGTCGTCCTCCATTTCCTATCCGACTATATCAAAGGACGGATCCAGAATTCACCAAGTTTAACAAAGGAGGATGATGTGAGCATTTGAATTCATTATTCATAATTCTTTTCCATTATTCTTACCATATGGCCAGTGACATTACGGCTTGTGCACACATAACAGTGTACAACCCGGACCCCAAAGAAAGGACCCTGAGGTACGCTTCAGTGCCTTAATCCTAAAAAAGGAGCGAAAGCTTCTTACTTATGAGCAGAATGAAACCAGAATGTTCTCTAAAGTTTTTTCAAACATTCTGCTCATAAGGACAAGTATTCCCTTGTTAAGGGGGAGTATTTGAAAAATATAATCTTTGTTCTAAAATACAAATGTTCTTGAAATTCTTCCCTAAAACTCAAAAACAGCATATTTTAATCATAAAAGTTTTTCAAAAACATCATGAGTATGCTATTTTTGAGGGGGAGAAGTAAAAAGATGATTAAAATATGATGTCTCATTTGCTGGAATCTCTTGTGCTCAAACTCAGAATTGACCGTCGAATTGATGATAGGAAAAGTCAGTAGTCGAAAGGACATGTCCCGGACGGGTAATAATTTCAAGCCAGTTTATCTGGTGATGTAAGCGTGTCTCGCAAAGGACGTGTCTGAGTAGAATGTACCGATTTTGAGCGATAATCTTTGAATCTGATCTGGACGGGTAATAATTTCAAGCCAGTTTAACTGGTGATGTAAGCGTGTCTCGCGACGATCAGGTTCATTGAAAGTCAATCAATTCAATAGTACCAACTCTTTCCGGCATGTGCAAATTTCAAATTTATTACTTATGCGCACATGTTAAGGGGGAGTATTTCTGAAAATCATCAAACTCTCAAGGTGTCAACAAAATGTCTTTACAATTATCGACACTTTGAGAGATTTTCAAGGGTTTGGTTTTATGGCATCATTAGGATAGTCACGGAGTTATAAGGTGACTAAGGTTAGGGAAAACCGTCCTATGATCCGCCAGAGCCGGAGGGATCTACCCAAGGACAATACCAATAGTTTAGAACTAGAAAGTCCTAGGTATGATATAAAAAGGAGAAAATGAATGAACGGAGAAAGAAGGGGTTGAAGAATGAAAAAGAAAAGCAAAGAAAAGGGTGAAAAGAAATAGCCCTCCATTTGTTCAACCTTAGGGTAGACACCGGGTTCAATTCATAATCTACTGGTTGATGAGCATCACCGGTATTGAAGACTAAAGATGTCATGGACCCAGTGACGCACTGCACTAAACCTTCTAAGCCACTCAAGTGTCTCTCAAAAGACATTTGTTTCATTCACACGGAGAACCCTTCATAATCTATCAACCTCTCATTACGAGAATGTTGATATTGAAAAGGAGGCAATCTGCTCCACGCCTCCGACGACCAAACAAATGTGCACTAATTGAGTCTAGAGCCATGAGATTCATCAAAGATCTCTTAGGTACACTTAGAATTACACTGGTGTTCTACATCATGGGCATCAGTTGTAAATTAGGAAAGTGTCCTTCGCAGATCTTAGCAATCTGCCAAGAACATTCATGAGAGAAGTCACAATTGTGATTATCAATGATTGAATGGAAATCCTGCCAGAGCAACATCAAACAACTCTGAGAGCAGGTCACTTCGGTAACTCCTTGTGGGTTACGCTTAGTGTTTGCTCCAAACGGTCTACAGTCGTGGGGTGATCTCCAGCGACTCACTGAATCGTGGGTACACTTCGGTGTGTCCGTGTTATCCCTTTCGGGGGAATCCGGTTCAGAACGGCCTGGGTTAGGATTTGAGAAAGTCTTCACACTATGCTGTTGATTACCGGTTGGTTCGTGCTGATGCTGCTGCTGCCGGTGCTGAGGATCTGGAGTTCGACCATCAAGACTCCATCATGTTCATATATTGAAGAAATGTTCTGTCAAAGACTCAGTAACAACAAAAGTTCAACATATGATATTGTAAAGTCGAAAGTTCAAGCACCTCAACCTTTCTCAAGTTTAAGATTGAAAAGTGAGAACATGTTGCAGAAAACAAGTCAAAGACATATGAACATGATGGAGAAGACAAGAAGACATTGGAGATTGGCAGATCGAGACAACATCATATCATCCTAGAACAAGAACAAAGAAACAAAGATTATAAAGACATCGGAAGCCAATGAAGCAAAGAAGACGTCGAGCAACATTGATGATCAAGACTTAGGGGGAGATTGTTAGGAACACGTTTTTATTATATTTCAAGTCTTGATCAATAGCGATAACATGTTGCTTAAAAGGGCTTTATATTAGTGATTAAGGTGCGGTCCATTAGAAGCCCATGGACCGCCCATTTATGTGTTATTCCTTCTAGAAGAAATCTTGTAATGATGCCCTAATCATGTGCCTATAAATAGAAGGCTTGGGGCATCTCATTTAGTGTTGGTTATTCATGTAAGTGGCGTAAGCTTTGGTCCTAAATCGTATGAATTGAATTTCCATTCCAAATCTCTTCTTTTCTTATCTTATTCTTCTTCTCTTATTTGCTTATTCTCTTTATCTCTTATCGTAGCTTATTAGTTAAGTAGTAGTACGTATTTTTACTTTGGTTTTACGTAGGTGTTGTTGAGATATACACGACCTACAAAGGGTTTTAGGGGAGACTAGGATTCATAGAGTTTGGGGACTTCGGCACCTCCCCACGACCAATATTAAGGAATACAATGCTTCAGCTAAAACAAGGACGTGACAATTCACCAATTTTACCATTTTCTTTGTTTATTAGTTTAATTTAGATTAATTTGTAGTTTTGGTTTAGTTGACTAGCAACTAATTCCGCCCACTCTTCCAAATCCGAGATTTTAATTCGCTTTCTAAAAAACATAAAAACACAAAAAGAATAATCCCTCACCTCTAAACCTAATTCTTCATACATCTTGACCTTTCCACAAGTATTGCGAGACTATTCCCCTAGAGAACAATCAATCCCCCGGACTTACCTATACTACACTACAACGGTTAGGTACACTGCCTAGAGGATTGTAAACTCTTTTGCGAGGTCCTACAAATCCCGCATCTAGTTATTGTACTAAAATAACTAATATTCCCATTTCAACAGTTGACTGGGTCGTACTTAAAACATGACCCGTTGTTAGGATCTATGAAGATTCTTGATCTAAGTTACTGCGATCAGCTTCGTAATCTCGATGGCTTCTATGAACTCCCTTCACTCCAGAGTTTATTTCTTAGAAATTGCAAGAGTTTGATTGAAATTTGTGAATCAATTGAATATTGTGACGAACTTGTCTTCGTTGATCTTAGTTACTACGAAGAGCTCAGAAAGCCTCCAAGAGCTTTAGCCAAGTTAAATAAGGTCGAAACACTACTACTGGATGGATGTAAACTCGGTGAAATTCCACGTGAAACAACTTCCTTGGCGAGTTGTTTCTCAAGCTCATTAGTAAAGTTGTCACTTGCGAATAATAAGTTGTCCAATGAATCTTTTCCCATGGACTTCAGTTGCCTATCCATGTTGACGCACTTATTTTTAGATGGTAATCCAATTGTTTCAATGCCCAGTTATGTCAGAAGCCTTCCTAGTCTTAAGCACCTTAGTATGTCTAAGTGTAAAACGCTGATGTCAATTGAACATCCTCCACGGACGCTGATGACATTGTCATTGCATGTGAATTTGCAGTCTCAATGTTCGCTACAGAAAATAGCATTTGATCTAGAAATGTCCCCACTCAATTTGATTTTGACAAATACTTCATTAAGTGCTTTGTCGATTAGTGATATTGAAGGAATCATAAAAATCCAACCTATGACAGATGTTGATGAAACTTTATTATGTAGTTTGGGGTGGAGTAACCTAGAGTTCATTACAAGAAGTCATATGGGAACTTATGATGATAGACCCGTGGGATCTCAAACCCAGGTTTCCTCTAACTAACTATATGTGTTTGTGTAAACATTCATGTATCGTATAATTTATCTTGTTTAAATGAGCAGTTTTTGGCAGATGTATTATGAATTTGGAATATTCAACATAATTTATGGGGGAGGGGGGGGAGAATGCCAAATTGGATTACGTAGAGAAGCAAGGGGCCATCAATTTCATTTACCATCCCACCATCTCCTAAGAAGCTCAAAGGATTGAATTTATGCTACATGCAGACACGAGTATCAGAATTGCCGTATATCAGAATTAGTAATTTAACAAAGAACCTCACCTGGATATACAAGCATCATTGTGACAGGGTCAATATGGGTAGAAAGAGTTTAATAATCTTAAGCCATTGGATGTTTGGGGAGAATGAGATGGAAAATGTTGACGAACTTACTATTTCTATTGAATTCAGGGATCCACTTTCTCACTTTACTTATATAAGGGAGTGTGGGATGAGGCTTGTGTATAATGATAATGATAATGATGATGAAAAGAATAAAGAAGATGCGTTGAGTTATTACAACTCATGGAATCACATCCTTGGGGGAGATCTCTCTCCTTTTCAGCTTGCAACAGGACAATACTTTCTAAACAAAAAACATAACAGATCATATATCACTCCATCGAATTCAGTTTATCACCCTTTCATTGCAAAGAACGTCAGTTATAAAGGTAATTAAATCCCATTAATATTTTAATTAATTTGTGTCACTTTTATTTTAAATTGTATTTCAATTTTTGTTTATGTGGTGATTTGAACATAGGGCCATCTATGTATATTAATAAAACCCACCACCTTTGTTTGTATTTTTGGGTGTTTGGGTAAAAATTAAGTTTTCGTATCCAGACGGGTGTGTTTACGTATTCAGATATACATTAATGTGGGAGTTTTTATGGGTTCGGATACAAATTTGTTGGTGGTCAACAGTGATAATGTTGGTGGAAGTTGAAAAACATCAGGAACAATACCAAAAAGTCATGAAGAACATCAACAACTATAAGTAGTTAATGTTGAAAAAATTGGAATAATTTTACAGATGCATAATTGTTAATAAATAAATAAATGAATATGTAATAATGATTCAAAAACTATTAAAAATACAATCAATGAAAAATGTATCCTTACTTTATATTTGCATTAATTTTTGAATAAGAAAAAGGAGGGCAGTTTGAAGCTTTCTCCAAAAAGAAGTCCAAAAAACATGGTCGAGCACTTGAGGTAAGCATGCTTTTCTACGCCCATTAACACTTCTCTTAATATGTATAAAAACAACCGAAAACCGAATAAATTGATTTAAAAAAGCCCAAAGCCCGTTGGTTTATGCCCATTTAGTATATATAGTTTTATTTGTTTGTTCCTATTTAATGTTTTTGTAATGTAATAGTGTAGTTGAATCTGATTTATACATTTTTGAGTATTCCTTCTAATTTTTACATAGTATCAGAGCTATGAAAAAGAAAAAGAAATTGGTTGTTCGAAATCAGTTTGTTCGAATTGATCTTATACTCTTTGTCGTTACCTACTTGCATAAAGGTAATTTAGTTGCTTGTTTCTTATTAGATACTCCTTCTTCCTCAAAATAAATGTTCGTGTTTGTATATTAGGATATTCCAAAATAAATTTTCACTTTGTGTTTTAACCAATCAAAATGGAGTCTAGTGAGCAGCGACGATATTTGATTGGTGGGTAGTGTAGTTAGTGGGATTTCTTAAAACTTTGTTAAATTTGAAAGTAGACACTTATTTTGAGACGTAGGAAGTATAAATAAAGATATGGTGGACTGCTTATTGTGGTTCTGTCTCCTTGTGATATGCGCCTGTTTGTGCATGTTCTACTCTTGCCCCTGCCTTTTATGCTTTTCACATGTGTGGTTGTTCTACTCTTTTCCCCAACCTAATTATGTGTTATGCACCTACACGTGGATGTTCTACTCTTTTCCCCCTACCTGATTGTGTACTTTGCACTTTTCTGCATCTGCATGTTTATGCTCTACACCTCCTTGGTTCTGCCTAATCTACTTGTGTCTCGATTTGACTGAATGACTAGCTTTGCTATGGTTCTACGTTTGTTTTTTAGTTTTATTTTATTTTAGGTTTGACAAACTCGCAATGTTTACTGCTGCATCATTATGATTTTGAGAAGGGTGTTAGTTTAATAAAGCCCAAAGCCTGTTGGTTTGGGCCTATTTAGTACTTATAGTTTCATTTGTTTATTCCTATTTAATGTCTTTGTATTGTAATAGTTTAGTTGAATCTGATTAATAAATTTTTCAGTATTCCTTCTGATTTCTACAATCCACAGGGTGTAACAAAATAGAAAGAAGGAATTACAACCTTGCGGGGCATAAATGGCAAAAGCAAAATTGTTATACGATGATGATGATAAAGTTTACATGCAAATCTCTCATACTTGATAATGGTGTTTAACCGGTCTGTGTACTCGTGACAATGATATATGCGAGCAAGCTACATAAAGTGATTAAGATTGACAAATTGTGATATAAAGGTAGTCCTTCTTAATAGCTAGTGTTGTATCTTATGTAAATAACTAGCTATAACCCTCTAGAATTTATCACAACACTCTATTTAAAAAATGTGAACCACTAAATGGCTGTGAAATAAATCATCAATTCAAGTTGTAGCAACTTCAATTCTTTTTTAGACGTTTAATATTCAGATTTAGTCTATGCGTCATTGTCAACTAGTAATCCATTGGAAATACAGTAACATTCCTTTTTTATGTGAAACTTCGTTTGTGAACAAGAATGCCAACCACTAGCACACTCAAATAGATAATCGTGTGACATGTTTTCTGGTAACTCCGTACTACTGCCACCATCATTTGCTGATTCAGCTACATTTTGGCCCGCTCCTCGATGAGGTCTTATTGATACTTTCATCTTATGTTTATAATCTGCATACCCAGTTTGCAATTCTGAATTTGTGCAGAAACGTAGGGGGGGTGAATACGTTCCTAATTAAAATTCTAAATGTTTTGTATCAAATTCCCGATCAAGTGTGACTAAATATGAATATTGGTTATGTCACTTATAACAAATATATATATGTCACGTAATTACAAGTATATTTACCAAATCCAGATTCATGTATCATCAATACAAGTAATCACATAAACATAAGCATAACACAAGGATAAAAGAATTAAGCTACTTCTGATTGCACTGGGGATGGTCCCTAAAATGTATGGACGGTCCCATATATATGTGGGACCGCCTGTTGATTTACAGGACCATCACCAGTGTTGTTTCTGAGACATGTGATTAAATATGTATTTGCATTTTTTAAGTTGTTTGAGTTTATATCTCAGGAGCAATCACAATCTAAGCAACAAGCCACACAAACACAACCTAAATGCAAAAAGATAAATGCAAGAATAAAATGCAAAGAGATAAGGTAAAAGAAAGTGCAAACTAGACACGGTGATTTATAGTTGTTCGACACGAAGCACCTGTTTGCCCTACTCTACTCCCCGAATACCCAACTCGAGAGTTGCTTCACTAGTCAACACGCTCCCTTTAGGCGGAACAAACCGTACACCAAAGATTACACCAATTTAACGACACTAAGCGGAATGTCAAGTCCTAATCCTAGCTAGAACCAATCTACACAAAAGCCCACGTGGCTACACGAACAAGCACTCTTGTCCACTTGGATTTACACAGAATCCAAGTCTTCACACGAATGATCACCCCATCCTAATCTTCACACGGACGATCACCCCGTCCACTTGAATCTTCACCCAATCCAAGTTTTCACGGACCTTCACCCGGTCCCAATCATCACACGGATGATCACCCTGTCCCAATCTACAATCTAATACAAGGACTTCAGACTTAGTCCTAATCTACAAACTATTACAAGGATTTCACACTTCATTCCAATCTACACGAACATAACTAATCACAACTCACAAACAAGTCGGATACACTAATATACAAGAATAGAGTTTAGAGGAAGAAGAGAATCGTAACACTAGTTACGTGTGTATGTGGACTACTTTATAACACTTCGATTCTTGACGACTTCGAGTGTTCTTCTCTTGCACTTGTGTGACAAATCATAATTTCAGGTCATTTTCTAAACTTTGAAATTTACTATTCACAAATTACTATTCATCATTTCACTATTCATCGTTTTTGAAGTCAGTTTGCGACTTTGAGATGTTATCAAAAAATTTACTATTCATGAAACACTAATCATTCCCGGAGAGAAATCACTATTCATGGTCATCATTCATCATTTCGTAAACTAGGTTTACGGGTATTAAAAATTCACGTAACCATAAGGGTTTAGCTGCGTATTCATGGAACATCACTAAGGACACATCATATAGACTAGAGTAGTCTACATATCATCAGTAACATCATCTGCATGTTAGGTCATTCACGGGTTTGCATAATTTCAATTCACGTATATTTATTTATTAAATAAACTCTATCACTCAATCATTTACTACGAACAATATATCCGACACTCCCGACTATGATCCTAACATATTTTCACACTCATTACAGTGATATAAAAATTATATTATTAGTTTACCCGGTGTTTTGAATCTATTCACTATATGTATCGTTAAATGTTTATAATTATGACGGTTTACGTAATTTCAATATGATGATTATTTATTCACCCGATATACCCAATTCTCTCAATGATTATTTCTAATGTATTTTTATACTTCCAAAAAGATTACAAAAGTTCCAAAAATATTTCTTTTCGCCTAAGGTAAATTCTTTACAACTTACGTTTAATTACGTATAACTTTCGTTAATCACCGAAACAACAACCAATACATATTTTTAACACCCAATACCTACAATATACACTATTGTATCAAAACTACTCATCTAATCCTAGTTTCTACCCATTCCCACCCCCCCCCCCCCCCCGGTCTTAAATAAAATTAGTTAGACAAACTAGTACATGGCATTAATGAGCCACAAATGAACCACAAAACATGGAGCCACCATTCAAATGGAGGCTTGACCTCCCTTTTGTCCCCTCAAACACCCCAATCGCCCCCCCCCCCCCCTCCTAGCTAAATTAATGAGTCTTGACTACTATTGAATCTTTGAAAATGTTCAAGTATATATAGATACATATAACTTCATTTTTCACCTATTAGTTCAAGTAACAATATATATATATATATATATATATATATATATATATATATATATATATATCATCTCCCTCTCATCATCCTTGGTGGTTCGGCCATAGCTAGAAGAAGAAGAAGAATCCCTCAATTTTTACAAGACAAAGTGTTTTCAAGACCTATTAGCGATCTAGTTAAGGTTTAGGAATAAAAACCTTGAAGTTAAACTAAGTTTTCTATCACCAATCCTCATAATCACTCAAGTAAGCTACTAAACATTTTTTTCATAATCTTACAATACCTATTATTGATCTATTTCATTTTTCTAGTACAAGAAATGCAAGTACTCATATGTGTCATACCACTTCCTACATGTTTTGTTAATTATAATGGACTTAAAAATTATAACTAGTGTTTCTATTTAAACTATCATTGTTGGTGAAGTTTAGGAACCCATGACACCCTTGGAAGGTTTATGGTAGGTTTAGATTAGTTTTGGTGTTGATTGGAGAGGATTGGAACAAGTTACGAACTAGTAAAAATGGTTTTTGACAGTATATAATAAGGATCTGTCCATTTTTGTAAAAACTGGAAATTTCAGTAGATCATGGTTTATTTTGGTTTACATATTTAGAAAATACACTCAAAAACGAAGCCGTGGCCGCTGGAATGAGTGAAAATGAGCTTACGACGAGAAAAATACGTTAATTCTAAGTTTGACGACTAAAAACTATTTTCTGAAAAATAGTGAGCTGTTACACGATTTTCCATGGGTAAAACGAGGCATTGAAGGCGATCTAGATGAACCGATATATCAAAAATATATTAGTTAGCTGTAAGACGAAGCCGAGGACATAAAGAACGTAGAAAACAAGCTTATAACGACCGAGATACAAGCGTTTGAAACCCGACGTTCACAACACATTTTATCAGCTTTTATTAAAAATGTTTCTAAGTTTAAAACTGTTTTTGTGAGTAACCATGTTGAGAGCCGTTTTTCTCATTGATCGAATCTGTTTGAGGCCTTAACCCTTTGAAGTGAAATCAAGTACTCCCGGTCTATTTTCCAAATTGACCAGCCGTTCGTCAACCGGACTTGTAACGAGTAAAATACGACCTTCCAAGTATACCCGAAAACTACACAAAAACAGCCAATTTAGCTCGACTAACTAGCTTAACCATTATTTTTCTTTATGACCGGGACTTGTATGCACAAAATTTCGATGATACGAATTTAAGATATTGTCATGAGCTTTCTAAAAACATGGAGATCGTTTCCTAACACTCAATATTCAACAACTTACGACTAGCTTTGCGAGGCTACTTAGTCATTTTCATAAATTATCAAAGTGTTCTAATTGCGACAAAAAACTATATTTTTCGTTAAATCACCAAACGACTATCGTAGAAGGCCGTTAGAACATATGTACGCGTAAAGTGTTTTATAACTTAACAAGACGTCAAAAATATATTTTTCAACGATAAACATTATTTCCAAATTTCACGAGTGGTATCGATAACATACGTATTTGCATGAGTAGCATCATTTCATGACTTACATTAGATCATATCATTCATATTAGGTTGCAGTTAGAGATCGTGCCTCATTTCAGTATATCCACTTTTGTCATCATAACTACTGCATCAGGTGAGTTTTCATAGCCCCGTTTTCAATTAATTATTTCATTTCTAAACTCTCGGGGGAGAATACATTGCACTATTTTTATGCGGACCAAAGTATTAAATTATTTACATTGCTTAAGTTACCGTATTGCCATATCAAAGTCCCCTTTTATTTATCGTGAACTGTTAATTGACAGTAAGCGAGGGTGAGTGAATAAATCTATTGAGGGTGACTCCTCCGTCCGGGTTGGTCACTCCAACTTCACCGGTTAGGCAAACGGACGCATTTCATTTGAATTATATAAGAGTGTCTGGAAAAACACTCAGTTGGGGCGCGCATTATTAGTCTAGCTTCGGGGTCATGAGCTTATAGCAATTGTATTATTTATATGGCTACATTGTCATACTTAACTTTTTCTTGTGGTTACCGTATTGACTTACTATTTACATAAACCTATGATTCTCACCAACTTTATTGTTGACCGTTTTAGCAATGTATTTTCAGGTAATTAAGGCATTCGCATCTTGGCTTGCATGTGGACATATCATAGAGTCGCGGTGACGACTCATCTCACTTGTATTTATATGCACTTTAAACTATCGTTTGGTTTGTAACAAACTTATTTCCGCAAACTTGAATTATCTTTTGGGACCTATCTTTTGTAAACTCTGAATGTTTTATGAAATCAAATGATGTACTTTTAAAACAACACTTTAGGTCGTTCAATATAGCTGTAACTATGATGTTATGGCAGTCGCGCCCAAGGTATTCCATTCCGCTGCAAATAAGGTATTTGGGGTGTGACAACTTGAGATAGAGGATGACGGGATCACTTATAAACACATACCAAAGTGTTATAGTGATCAAAGAAGAAGAAGGAAAGAACAGAAAATTTTTGTGCCAAGAGGATTGAGAAAATCTGATGAAAATGGGCCAGTATTTATAGGCAGCTCGAGGAGCGAGGGATGGTCCCTTAAACCTTGGACGGTCCCTTATATATAAGGGACTGTCACCTTAGTTAAGGGACCTTCCCGATAGATTCTGTCCTTTAGTGGTGAAATGTTATCTGGTGAAAATTTAACTGATTTGGGCGGGAAAAATAGCTGTTGGGAATTTGAAATTCAATTTTATTTTTCTTTAAAACATTTCTTTATAAATACAAAAATAATTTGTCTAATTTATTTTTGTAAAAATATTTTGTCACATTTATAAAAACGTGAAGTTTAAGGACAAAAATATTTTCTTTGATCACTTAACAAAGTTGGTATAGTGTTTGTTCATACCTGAAGTGATTCAGACTTGAGCCGTCGAGAGATGTTTGATGATTTGTGTAAACGAATAACTTGTGCACTTTACGTTATGTATTACAAGTTACACGTTTGTCGTTATTAAAACATGAAGATACATGATAGATTAAACGTCGTAACGTTTGCATTAACAATTTGGATTGTACTCAAAGGTCGGATCTGGTCCAAGTGTATTGATTTTATGTATCTGGTTTTTCTTTGAAATCTATATCCCTTGCTTGTGCCCTAGTAGAGGTGGCCAAATGGCCAGGTGAGTAATAGATCCAATCGTGTGACTTTTTTTGTGGGTCGATACAGGACTGGGTTTGCCCTAGAAGTAATTGTTACAACCAAAGATGGCTTATAGGACCTATTTCTAGGACACTTTTTCAAGCAGCATCCTAAAAAGCCTTTTAATACAACTGAGTTAGTTTTTTGGTCTTATTATATTGAAACTAATAAGACCCTTGATGTGAAGGTCCTATTAAGTACATTTTATAGGACATTTATTTATTATAGTTGATGTGTGTTTCGTTGTAGGTATTTTTATATTCAAAATTTAAATTTATATTTAGCCGGACTTTATACCTTAAGGACACACTTTCACGGGCAGTGTACCCAATCAGATGTAGTCAGTGGGGTAAGTACGAGGTCGATCTCTGGAATAGTATGCTTAGATCCTATCTAGTTTATTTTACAAGTTTAAAACGGGGGGGGGGGTTTGATTGATTTGATTAATTAACTACTAAAACATAAAATGTTAACTAAACTATTTTATACTACGGTTGTGATCAATTAAGAGAAAGTAGTGCTAGACATGTTTATCTTATTCCATTATAGTCATCCGTTTATTAGTGCAATGATCTATTTGTAAAGTACTGGTGACGTCAGGATATGTGGGGAATATCTCCTTGGTTCAGACAACATCCCCACACTCCTATCTAACCTAAGCTAGTCCACTTGGTCCATGAAACTAGCCACTATACATGTAACCTCCTAGGCCATCTGGTCCATGAACCTATTGGATCACAAGCATGCATTAAGTCGTGTCAACTAATCTATGTGATTTATCAGTGGTATCCACCTGGTCCATGTGATACCTTACCCATTCCCCCACTTGGTCCATGTAAGAAGAGTAAGTGCCAACTTAAATGTTCTCATAATATACTTCCAATACCCATTTGGTCTATGCGATACTAGACTTAAACTACTTAAACAAATAAATTAGCATTGAAACGATAAACACATAAACTAACCAATACAAGACATTAGATCTAAACAAACGGAAATAACTATCATAGAATATTCATAAACATGGCTAACACCCAATGTATGTAAAAGTACAAAGAGGTAATTCAAACGATACATAAATGGAAATCATGATGAAATCGACATGCAAACCGAATGATTAAGCCTAATGTAATGTTACGAGACTTCTCTTCTTGTTATCCTAACTCTTGGGACTGATCTTGGGGCCTTGGAATGGTGAAATTCGGTTGTGGTTAAGAGTGGTGAGTGAAAGATATCAAAAACTCCCATTTAGGGCTTGTATCTATAGTCTTTTGTCAGGGCTGGAATACGGCGTAATCCATAGGAAATACGCCATAATCTGGATATCTTGATTGCTGACGAAGAAAGCATATTCCAAGCATATTCTTCATATCTTCCAAAATACGGCGTAAACTAGAGATGAGTTACGCCGTAACCTTGAAATCTTCAATATACTTGGATGGAGGATACGATCTTCATTACGGTGTATGGCCAGAGTTTCATACGCCATAATCCTTCAATGGTTGACTTGGGCTTTGACTGTAGAGCTTCCAATTATGGCGCATTGCCAGAGTAAGATGCGTCATATTCTTCAATATTCACCAAGACTTAGTGAATTCTTCCAGGTACCAATACGACATAAGGCAAGAGTTTCTTACGCCGTTTTCTCTTTTACAGCTTGCATACAAAATAGCTCTAAATCATGTCTTCTTTCCGTATCTTTGACAATATTGCTCCATAATTACTGAAATAGGAAAACTAAGTCAATTAATATCAATTCAGATATAAAAATGTACAATATGAGCAAATAACATGTGATAAGTGTTCAACAATATACGACTTATCACATATCCCCCCACTTAACTTCTACTTTTCCTCAAGTAGACTCTAGATTAAGTTATTAGAAAAACATCCAAAACCATAGTTAAGGAATTAAGCATCAAAGTAATTAACTCAACCAATGGTGCATAACCATTACACCTCACGAAATAGGAAATGAAATTCGCTCACCTCTCGTAACTAATCTAGGGTGTTTATTTAGTAGTACACTCAATTGCACAGTCGTGGTGAGCATTCTATCATAGGCTTGGCATTGATACACATCTCTACCACTAGAGTCTTAGAACTAAAACCAATTTTAAAGGTAAAATGCTTAAAATTGTGAAGGCTTAAGGGTTGTACCAGGCTTATGTTTCAATCATTTCGACCAAAAAAATAATAGATCACTAGCGCAAATTCTCAATTTACTCAAACAATGGATGGTCACTAGAGCATATCTCGGATCGCTGGCGCGTTATTTACATAACGGATGGTCACCAAAATACGCACTAGATCGCTGGCACGTCATTCGATTAGTCAAAAACCGGATGGTCACTAAAATATCAATGCACTAGATGTTTTCACAAAGCCATTACTATATCCGGATGCTCGAAAGCCAAGAGCGAATAAAGCATTTTGGTAAGGGTATGGATAAGGCATGGGAAACATTTATAATTGGTGTAAAGAAAAAATAAACAAAACAAATAGATTAAGTCCGACACAGCCAATTGCTACTAGCTACTACCTTACCACAAACCTAAAAGAGACATTTATCATTAACTAACTCACGCTTTAACACAGAAATCACACGCTTTATTGACACGCGAATAAGGCTCAAATATACATCGATCAACATCATCAACGATCCAAGTTGGCTATCCCGAATTACCAACTCCCAAAAGATCCCAATAATACAACAATAGTGGCAAAGTTACAGCCACTGTACACTAATCATAAAGTGGTTTATACTACGTACCACTTAAAGAACATACTAAAATTCACATTCTTTTTTATTACTAACAAAAACTCCAAAATCAAACTAATGGTACAATATTTTACCATTTCACCAATAATACTCCATCATATGATACTCATGAATGTATAGAAATCCGAATGAAATAAAAACTAGTGAAAGTAGTAGTACAAGGGTCTAACATGAATTACATACTTTCACATTCCCATTGCATAGTGCAATTCTCCCGACCAATGTCTCTCTAGAAAAGAATCGAACAAAAAACTCACACGAACACGGGAAATACACGAGATACACGTAGCAACTAGCAACCAAACAATGGACTTAAATCTACACGGTAGGCTAAGGTGTAAGGGTGTAACGAAAAAATAAACATTTAGTGGTGTTACAAAGGAAAAGAAAGGCTCAACAGGTTTTACTAGGGGTATCTTACTCTAAAGATGATAGTAACAAAGGGTTTAAACAGGTGGTCAACCAACCAGTGTAGTTAGTTGATAAACAAACATATATAATGACATGGGCAATTTGGGTAAATCCTAGTAATTTTGCCTCTTATGTTTGTTGGGTTTTATATTTGAGTTGATAAATACAAAACTACAAGTGAAGAATGAAGACAATGCAAAACACAAGGGAGTTGCTTGATAAAGAAGATTTTACTTATTAGTCATTTGTAAACCTAATTCTCTATTATATAAAGAGATTACAGGTCGTAGGTTTCAAAAGGGTGTCAAGATGTAAAACCAGTAAAGCGTATGTGTAAACCAGGCGTGTGTCCCCTAATGTAGACGCCTAGGTTTTGTATTTGTTAAGCCTCAAGGTAATCAAGGTTTTCCTTGATCCTTGTTACTATTGAAGTAACCGTACTACTATTGATCAACTAGTACTGGGGCTTATTGTGTTGGTTGTAATTATGTTATAGAAGAGATGATGACGAGAAACCTTGTTCAATAACAATGATGTTTTATTTATTCCGCTGTGCATGTTAATTTTTGTTACTGTTATCCCTAGATAAGATCTAATCAATTTGAGCTCACAAACGATTTATAAAGTGGTATCAGAGCTTGGGGAGCTCGAGATCTAGGGATTCACAAGGTTTTTAGTCGAAGAAAGAAGGAAAAATTCGAATCTGGTTTCAATTTTCGCAACTTTCTGCAGAGCTGTTTTCAAAAGGCGATAGCTCATTCGTTAACCATTAGATCGGGCTGAATATGAATATTGGTTATGTCACTCATAACAAATATATATATGTCACGTAATTACAAGTATGTTTACCAAATCCAGATTCATGTATCATCAATACAAGTAATCTAATAAACATAAGCATAACACAAGGTTAAAAGAATTAAGCTACTTCTGATTGCACTGGGGATGGTCCCTAAAATGTATGGACGGTCCCATTTATATGTGGGACCGCCTGTTGATTTACAGGACCATCACCAGTGTCCTTTCCAAGACATGTGATTAAATATGTATTTGCATTTTTTAAGTTGTTTGAGTTTATATCTCAGGAGCAATCACAATCTAAGCAACAAGCCACACAAACACAACCTAAATGCAAAAAGATAAATGCAAGAATAAAATGCAAAGAGATAAGGTAAAAGAAAGTGCAAACTAGACACGGTGATTTATAGTTGTTCGACACGAAGCACCTGTTTGCCCTACTCTACTCCCCGAATACCCAACTCGAGAGTTGCTTCACTAGTCAACACGCTCCCTTTAGGCGGAACAAACCGTACACCAAAGATTACACCAATTTAACGACACTAAGCGGAATGTCGAGTCCTAATCCTAGCTAGAACCAATCTACACAAAAGCCCACGTGGCTACACGAACAAGCACTCTTGTCCACTTGGATTTACACAGAATCCAAGTCTTCACACGAATGATCACCCCATCCTAATCTTCACACGGACGATCACCCCGTCCACTTGAATCTTCACCCAATCCAAGTTTTCACGGACCTTCACCCGGTCCCAATCATCACACGGACGATCACCCCGTCCCAATCTACAATCTAATACAAGGACTTCAGACTTAGTCCTAATCTACAAACTATTACAAGGATTTCACACTTCATTCCAATCTACACGAACACAACTAATCACAACTCACAAACAAGTCGGATACACTAATATACAAGAATAGAGTTTAGAGGAAGAAGAGAATCGTAACACTAGTTACGTGTGTATGTGGACTACTTTATAACACTTCGATTCTTGACGACTTCGAGTGTTCTTCTCTTGCACTTGTGTGACAAATCATAATTTCAGGTCATTTTCCAAACTTTGAAATTTACTATTCACAAATTACTATTCATCATTTTTGAAGTCAGTTTGCGACTTTGAGATGTTATCAAAAAATTTACTATTCATGAAACACTATTCATTCCCGGAGAGAAATCACTATTCATGGTCATCATTCATCATTTCGTAAACTAGGTTTACGGGTATTAAAAATTCACGTAACCATAAGGGTTTAGCTGCGTATTCATGGAACATCACTAAGGACACATCATATAGACTAGAGTAGTCTACATATCATCAGTAACATCATCTGCATTTTAGGTCATTCACGGGTTTGCATAATTTCAATTCACGTATATTTATTTATTAAATAAACTCTATTACTCAATCATTTACTACGAACAATATATCCGACACTCCCAACTATGATCCTAACATATTTTCACACTCATTACAGTGATATAAAAATTACATTATTAGTTTACCCGGTGTTTTGAATCTATTCACTATATGTATCGTTAAATGTTTATAATTATGACGGTTTACGTAATTTCAATATGATGATTATTTATTCACCCGATATGCCCAATTCTCTCAATGATTATTTCTAATGTATTTTTATACTTCCAAAAAGATTTCAAAAGTTCCAAAAATATTTCTTTACGCCTAAGGTAAATTCTTTACAACTTATGTTTAATTACGTATAACTTTCGCTAATCACTGAAACAACAAACAATACACATTTTTAACACCCAATACCTACAATATACACTATTGTATCAAAACTACTCATCTAATCCTAGTTTCTACCCATTCCCCCCCCCCCCCCCCGGTCTTAAATAAAATTAGTTAGACAAACTAGTACATGGCATTAATGAGCCACAAATGAACCACAAAACATGGAGCCACCATTCAAATGGAGGCTTGACCTCCCTTTTGTCCCCTCAAACACCCCAATCCGCCCCCCCCCCCCCCCCCCCCCGCCTAGCTAAAATTAATGAGTCTTGACTACTATTGAATCTTTGAAAATGTTCAAGTATATATAGATACATATAACTTCATTTTTCACCTATTAGTTCAAGTAACAATATATATATATATATATATATATATATATATATATATATATATATATATATATATATATATATATATATATATATATATCATCTCCCTCTCATCATCCTTGGTGGTTCGGCCATAGCTAGAAGAAGAAGAAGAATCCCTCAATTTTTACAAGACAAAGTGTTTTCAAGACCTATTAGTGATCTAGTTAAGGTTTAGGAATAAAAACCTTGAAGTTAAACTAAGTTTTCTATCACCAATCCTCATAATCACTCAAGTAAGCTACTAAACATTTTTTTCATAATCTTACAATACCTATTATTGATCTATTTCATTTTTCTAGTACAAGAAATGCAAGTACTCATATGTGTCATACCACTTCCTACATGTTTTGTTAATTATAATGGACTTAAAAATTATAACTAGTGTTTCTATTTAAACTATCATTGTTGGTGAAGTTTAGGAACCCATGACACCCTTGGAAGGTTTATGGTAGGTTTAGATTAGTTTTGGTGTTGATTGGAGAGGATTGGAACAAGTTACGAACTAGTAAAAATGGTTTTTGACAGTATATAATAAGGATCTGTCCATTTTTATAAAAACTGGAAATTTCAGTAGATCATGAGTTATTTTGGTTTACATATTTAGAAAATACACTCAAAAACGAAGCCGTGGCCGCTGGAATGAGTGAAAATGAGCTTACGACGAGAAAAATACGTTAATTCTAAGTTTGACGACTAAAAACTATTTTCTGAAAAATAGTGAGCTGTTACACGATTTTCCATGGGTAAAACGAGGCATTGAAGGCGATCTAGATGAACCGATATATCAAAAATATATTAGTTAGCTGTAAGACGAAGCCGAGGACATAAAGAACGTAGAAAACAAGCTTATAACGACCGAGATACAAGCGTTTGAAACCCGACGTTCACAACACATTTTTATCAGCTTTTATTAAAAATGTTTCTAAGTTTAAAACTGTTTTTGTGAGTAACCATGTTGAGAGCCGTTTTTCTCATTGATCGAATCTGTTTGAGGCCTTAACCCTTTGAAGTGAAATCAAGTACTCCCGGCCTATTTTCCAAATTGACCAGCCGTTCGTCAACCGGACTTGTAACGAGTAAAATACGACCTTCCAAATATACCCAAAAACTACACAAAAACAGCCAATTTAGCTCGACTAACTAGCTTAACCATTATTTTTCTTTATGACCGGGACTTGTATGCACAAAATTTCGATGATACGAATTTAAGATATTGTCATGAGCTTTCTAAAAACACGGAGATCGTTTCCTAACACTCAATATTCAACAACTTACGACTAGCTTTGCGAGGCTACTTAGTCATTTTCATAAATTATCAAAGTGTTCTAATTGCGACAAAAAACTATATTTTTCGTTAAATCACCAAACGACTATCGTAGAAGGCCGTTAGAACATATGTACGCGTAAAGTGTTTTATAACTTAACAAGACGTCAAAAATATATTTTTCAACGATAAACATTATTTCCAAATTTCACGAGTGGTATCGATAACATACGTATTTGCATGTGTAGCATCATTTCATGACTTACATTAGATCATATCATTCATATTAGGTTGCAGTTAGAGATCGTGCCTCATTTCAGTGTATCCACTTTTGTCATCATAACTACTGCATCAGGTGAGTTTTCATAGCCCCGTTTTCAATTAATTATTTCATTTCTAAACTCTCGGGGGAGAATACATTGCACTATTTTTATGCGGACCAAAGTATTAAATTATTTACATTGCTTAAGTTACCGTATTGCCATATTAAAGTCCCCTTTTATTTATCGTGAACTGTTAATTGACAGTAAGCGAGGGTGAGTGAATAAATCTATTGAGGGTGACTCCTCCGTCCGGGTTGGTCACTCCAACTTGACCGGTTAGGCAAACGGACGCATTTCATTTGAATTATATAAGAGTGTCTGGAAAAACACTCAGTTGGGGCGCGCATTATTAGTCTAGCTTCGGGGTCATGAGCTTATAGCAATTGTATTATTTATATGGCTACATTGTCATACTTAACTTTTTCTTGTGGTTACCGTATTGACTTACTATTTACATAAACCTATGATTCTCACCAACTTTATTGTTGACCGTTTTAGCAATGTATTTTCAGGTAATTAAGGCATTCGCATCTTGGCTTGCATGTGGACATATCATAGAGTCGCGGTGACGACTCGTCTCACTTGTATTTATATGCACTTTAAACTATCGTTTGGTTTGTAACAAACTTATTTACGCAAACTTGAATTATCTTTTGGGACCTATCTTTTGTAAACTCTGAATGTTTTATGAAATCAAATGATGTACTTTTAAAACAACACTTTAGGTCATTCAATATAGCTGTACCTGTGATGCTATGGCAGTCGCGCCCCAGGTATTCCATTCCGCTGCAAATAAGGTATTTGGGGTGTGACAACTTGAGATAGAGGATGACGGGATCACTTATAAACACATACCAAAGTGTTATAGTGATCAAAGAAGAAGAAGGAAAGAACAGAAAATATTTGTGCCAAGAGGATTGAGAAAATCTGATGAAAATGGGCCAGTATTTATAGGCAGCTCGAGGAGCGAAGGATGGTCCCTTAAACCTTGGACGGTCCCTTATATATAAGGGACTGTCACCTTAGTTAAGGGACCTTCCCGATAGATTCTGTCCTTTAGTGGTGAAATGTTATCTGGTGAAAATTTAACTGATTTGGGCGGGAAAAATAGCTGTTGGGAATTTGAAATTCAATTTTATTTTTCTTTAAAACATTTCTTTATAAATACAAAAATAATTTGTCTAATTTATTTTTGTAAAAATATTTTGTCACATTTATAAAAACGTGAAGTTTAAGGACAAAAATATTTTCTTTGATCACTTAACAAAGTTGGTATAGTGTTTGTTCATACCTGAAGTGATTCAGACTTGAGCCGTCGAGAGATGTTTGATGATTTGTGTAAACGAATAACTTGTGCACTTTACGTTATGTATTACAAGTTACACGTTTGTCATTATTAAAACATGAAGATAAATGAAAGATTAAACGTCGTAACGTTTGCATTAACAATTTGGATTGTACTCAAAGGTCGGATCTGGTCCAAGTGTATTGATTTTATGTATCTGGTTTTTCTTTGAAATCTATATCCCTTGCTTGTGCCCTAGTAGAGGTGGCCAAATGGCCAGGTGAGTAATAGATCCAATCGTGTGACTTTTTTTGTGGGTCGATACAGGACTGGGTTTGCCCTAGAAGTAATTGTTACAACCAAAGATGGCTTATAGGACCTATTTCTAGGACACTTTTTCAAGCAGCATCCTAAAAAGCCTTTTAATACAACTGAGTTAGTTTTTTGGTCTTATTATATTGAAACTAATAAGACCCTTGATGTGAAGGTCCTATTAAGTACATTTTATAGGACATTTATTTATTATAGTTGATGTGTGTTTCGTTGTAGGTATTTTTATATTCAAAATTTAAATTTATATTTAGCCGGACTTTATACCTTAAGGACACACTTTCATGGGCAGTGTACCCAATCAGATGTAGTCAGTGGGGTAAGTACGAGGTCGATCTCTGGAATAGTATGCTTAGATCCTATCTAGTTTATTTTACAAGTTTAAAAGGGGGGGGTGGTTTGATTGATTTGATTAATTAACTACTAAAACATAAAATGTTAACTAAACTATTTTATACTACGGTTGTGATCAATTAAGAGAAAGTAGTGCTAGACATGTTTATCTTATTCCATTATAGTCATCCGTTTATTAGTGCAATGATCTATTTGTAAAGTACTGGTGACGTCAGGATATGTGGGGAATATCTCCTTGGTTCAGACAACATCCCCACACTCCTATCTAACCTAAGCTAGTCCACTTGATCCATGAAACTAGCCACTATACATGTAACCTCCTAGGCCATCTGGTCCATGAACCTATTGGATCACAAGCATGCATTAAGTCGTGTCAACTAATCTATGTGATTTATCAGTGGTATCCACCTGGTCCATGTGATACCTTACCCATTCCCCCACTTGGTCCATGTAAGAAGAGTAAGTGCCAACTTAAATGTTCTCATAATATACATCCAATACCCATTTGGTCTATGCGATACTAGACTTAAACTACTCAAACAAATAAATTAGCATTGAAACGATAAACACATAAACTAACCAATACAAGACATTAGATCTAAACAAACGGAAATAACTATCATAGAATATTCATAAACATGGCTAACACCCAATGTATGTAAAAGTACAAAGAGGTAATTCAAACGATACATAAATGGAAATCATAATGAAATCGACATGCAAACCAAATGATTAAGCCTAATGTGATGATACGAGACTTCTCTTCTTGTTATCCTAACTCTTGGGACTGATCTTGGGGCCTTGGAATGGTGAAATTCGGTTGTAGTTAAGAGTGGTGAGTGAAAGATATCAAAAACTCCCATTTAGGGCTTGTATCTATAGTCTTTTGTCAGGGCTGGAATACGGCGTAATCCATAGGAAATACGCCATAATCTGGATATCTTGATTGCTGACGAAGAAAGCATATTCCAAGCATATTCTTCATATCTTCTAAAATACGGCGTAAACTAGAGATGAGTTACGCCGTAACCTTGAAATCTTCAATATACTTGGATGGAGGATACGATCTTCGTTACGGTGTATGGCCAGAGTTTCATACGCCATAATCCTTCAATGGTTGACTTGGGCTTTGACTGTAGAGCTTCCAATTATGGCGCATTGCCAGAGTAAGATGCGTCGTATTCTTCAATATTCACCAAGACTTAGTGAATTCTTCCAGGTACCAATACGACATAAGGCAAGAGTTTCTTACGCCGTTTTCTCTTTTACAGCTTGCATACAAAATAGCTCTAAATCATGTCTTCTTTCCGTATCTTTGACAATATTGCTCCATAATTATTGAAATAGGAAAACTAAGTCAATTAATATCAATTCAGATATAAAAATGTACAATATGAGCAAATAACATGTGATAAGTGTTCAACAATATACGACTTATCACATATCCCCCCACTTAACTTCTACTTTTCCTCAAGTAGACTCTAGATTAAGTTATTAGAAAAACATCCAAAACCATAGTTAAGGAATTAAGCATCAAAGTAATTAACTCAACCAATGGTGCATAACCATTACACCTCACGAAATAGGAAATGAAATTCGCTCACCTCTCGTAACTAATCTAGGGTGTTTATTTAGTAGTACACTCAATTGCACAGTCGTGGTGAGCATTCTATCATAGGCTTGGCATTGATACACATCTCTACCACTAGAGTCTTAGAACTAAAACCAATTTTAAAGGTAAAATGCTTAAAATTGTGAAGGCTTAAGGGTTGTACCAGGCTTATGTTTCAATCATTTCGACAAAAAAAATAATAGATCACTAGCGCAAATTCTCAATTTACTCAAACAATGGATGGTCACTAGAGCATATCTCGGATCGCTGGCGCGTTATTTACATAACGGATGGTCACCAAAATGCACACTAGATCGCTGGCACGTCATTCGATTAGTCAAAAACCGGATGGTCACTAAAATATCAAAGCACTAGATGTTTTCACAAAGCCATTACTATATCCGGATGCTCGAAAGCCAAGAGCGAATAAAGCATTTTGGTAAGGGTATGGATAAGGCATGGGAAACATTTATAATTGGTGTAAAGAGAAAATAAATAAAACAAATAGATTAAGTCCGACACAACCAATTGCAACTAGCTACTACCTTACCACAAACCTAAAAGAGACATTTATCATTAACTAACTCACGCTTTAACACAGAAATCACACGCTTTATTGACACGCGAATAAGGCTCAAATATACATCGATCAACATCATCAACGATCCAAGTTGGCTATCCCGAATTACCAACTCCCAAAAGATCCCAATAATACAACAATAGTGGCAAAGTTACAGCCACTGTACACTAATCATAAAGTGGTTTATACTACGTACCACTTAAAGAACATACTAAAATTCACATTCTTTTTTATTACTAACAAAAACTCCAAAATCAAACTAATGGTACAATATTTTACCATTTCACCAATAATACTCCATCATATGATACTCATGAATGTATAGAAATCCGAATGAAATAAAAACTAGTGAAAGTAGTAGTACAAGGGTCTAACATGAATTACATACTTTCACATTCCCATTGCATAGTGCAATTCTCCTGACCAATGTCTCTCTAGAAAAGAATCGAACAAAAAACTCACACGAACACGGGAAATACACGAGATACACGTAGCAACTAGCAACCAAACAATGGACTTAAATCTACACGGTAGGCTAAGGTGTAAGGGTGTAACGAAAAAATAAACATTTAGTGGTGTTACAAAGGAAAAGAAAGGCTCAACAGGTTTTACTAGGGGTATCTTACTCTAAAGATGATAGTAACAAAGGGTTTAAACAGGTGGTCAACCAACCAGTGTAGTTAGTTGATAAACAAACATATATAATGACATGGGCAATTTGGGTAAATCCTAGTAATTTTGCCTCTTATGTTTGTTGGGTTTTATATTTGAGTTGATAAATACAAAACTACAAGTGAAGAATGAAGACAATGCAAAACACAAGGGAGTTGCTTGATAAAGAAGATTTTACTTATTAGTCGTTTGTATACCTAATTCTCAATTATATAAAGAGATTACAGGTCGTAGGTTTTAAAAGGGTGTCAAGATGTAAAACCAGTAAAGCGTATGTGTAAACCAGGCGTGTGTCCCCTAATGCAGACGCCTAGGTTTTGTGTTTGTTAAGCCTCAAGGTAATCAAGGTTTTCCTTGATCCTTGTTACTATTGAAGTAACCGTACTACTATTGATCAACTAGTACTGGGGCTTATTGTGTTGGTTGTAATTATGTTATAGAAGAGATGATGACGAGAAACCTTGTTCAATAACAATGATGTTTTATTTATTCCGCTGTGCATGTTAATTTTTGTTACTGTTATCCCTAGATAAGATCTAATCAATTTGAGCTCACAAACGATTTATAAAGTGGTATCAGAGCTTGGGGAGCTCGTGATCTAGGGATTCACAAGGTTTTTGGTCGAAGAAAGAAGGAAAAATTCGAATCTGGTTTCAATTTTCGCAACTTTCTGCAGAGCTGTTTTCAAAAGGCGATAGCTCATTCGTTAACCATTAGATCGGGCTGAAATTTTTATTGGATGTTCTTTGCATATCAAGGTATAATTTCACCGGAGGGATCTTCAATCTGAGCTCTTAACCGTCAAGTATTAATTTTTGAAAAATGCTGCAAAGAACTTCAAGTTTTTCGATTTTTAGGGTTTCTATATGAAAGTCGGATAGGGTTTGTTTGATAACCCTAATATTGATCAATATTGGTGGTATGTTGCTACTATACGTGGTTTACTGGGTTTACATTAGCGATCATGGATCTTGAACAGGTTAGTGACACTAAAAAGTGTCACGAAAGACTAAAAAAAAGGTATCCTTAATGGTTTATATATGTGATTCATGAAAGTTTGAATGTTGGATATCTCTACTGCTGAACCTACGGTCTATACTTGTCTGAAAAGTAAACATTACTGCTACTCATTTGACACTTAATGCTGCTATTTTTTGGCGATGAGAAGTAGGTTTACTGGTACTAAAAATGAGGAAGGACTGAGATTATTGATTTGATATCTTCTGTTGCAATCAAAGGTTTTTAAGGAAAACAAACCCTAATTTTGGTCGTTAAGTCTGCTGGTTTGTATGGATTGTGTGGTTTATTGAAGTTGCTCGTTGTAATCAGTCAAAGCTGCTGAATGGTTAGTTCGTACTGTTACAGTTTATTAATGCTACTTCAGGTTTTCTATTAGTACTGCTAATTTAAAGTACAAAGTTAATACTGTTTATAAGTTTAGTACTGCTAGAAGGTTTTTACTACTGCTTGAGACTTAGTACTGCTAGTTAATATGTTAGTACTGCTACTCATTTACTTAGTACTGCCGTTTGATACTTCGTACTTCTCAACAAGGTAGTTAGTACTGCTCGTTCCATGTTTAGTACTGCTCATTGATGGATAATACTGCTACCTGTTCTTTGTACTGCTGCTGCATTTTTAATACTTCTGTGTTTTGCTCAAAGTTCAACGACAAAAAGAAGTAGTTCGTATAAAGGGTTTTTTTTTTGAATACTTTGTTTAGTTTTCTGTGGTCGTGTGAAAAGAAAGGTTCAAGAATACATGAGTTTTAAAGCAATTCGATAAGGAATTTTATGAGCAGATTGATTGGTTTTTGGAATTGTGATAGATGCATGGTACGACACACACAAGAAGGATTTTTGGATTTTTGGTTTTTGGTTTATTTGTTCTTAAAAGGTTCAAAGCTCGTATTACTTGGTTTATTTATGAAGAAGATTGTTTATCACCTATTTAAAGTTGAAGTGGAGTTTCACAAGTGCGTGTTCTTATTATATCTTTCTAGTAGAAGATAGCTTGTTCGTGCGTTAATGTTGTGACGAAGATTTGTCAAATCTAGCCATAGGTCTTTGCTATCACTTAAAGGAGTTACATTGTAGTGCTCAGTGTCTCATTGAAGATGAAGATTTTGTCAAGAGATTGCGGTCTACTTATATGGTGTTAGTATAAGTTCAAAGTTACGTGGATAGTGCAAGACATAAGATATAAGTTTAGGATTGTTCTACTTCAGCATCAAGTTTGTAATACTTAGTTTTCTTCATCAGTGATCATTACATAGAACTTACAGATTTGAAGAATCAAGAAATGGTTAACATATGGGTTTCAGGGGAAGTTTAATGTTAAAATGTTTAACCATTTACATGCACCATTTGAGGGGAACGTTTTAACAATTATTAATTGTTATTACTATGGATGGTTTAAGTTTCTATTGTCTTGGATTAATTATTAGTGCAGAAAACTTAATGAAGGGTAATTCGAGATATTAGAAGGCTGAATTAGAAGTGTGATATTGGTTTGTGGTTGTCAATATCAAAGTTGCATCTACTTAGCGTCTCCTAGTGGATAATGGCAAAAAGGGGAAGAAGTATTTACATGTTTTGCTACTTGAAGATCCTTGGTGGTACATGTTATTTTAAGTTCACGAGGTGAGCTTAAGGGGAAGATTGTTTCATTCATGGAAGATCAAGACGAAGGTTTTATAATTAACAATTAGCGGAAGATTGTTGGGTTTTATATTTGAGTTGATAAATACAAAACTACATGTGAAGAATGAAGACAATGCAAAACACAAGGGACTTGCTTGATAATGAAGATTTTACTTATTAGTCCTTTGTAAACATAAGTCTCTATTATATAAAGAGAATACAGTTCATAGGTTTTAAAAGGGTGTCAAGATGTAAAACCAGTAAAGCGTGTGTGTAAACCAGGTGTGAGTCCCCTAATGTAGACGCCTAGGTTTTGTGTTTGTTAAACCTCAAGGTAATCAAGGTTTTCCTTGATCCCTGTTACTATTGAAGTAACCGTACTACTATTGAGTACTACTATTGATCAAGTAGTATTGGGGCTTATTGTGTTGGTTGTAATTGTGTTATAGAAGAGATGATGAAGAGAAACCTTGTTCAATAACAATTATGTTTTATTTATTCCGTTGTGCATGTTAATTTTTGCTACTGTTATCCCTAGATAAGATCTAATCAATCTGAGCTCACAAACGATTTATCAGGTGGTATCAGAGCTCCGGGAGCTCGTGATCTAGGGATTCACAAGGTTTTTAGTCAGAGAAAGAAGGAAAAATTCGAATCTGGTTTCAATTTTCGCAACTTTCTCCAGAGCTGTTTTCAAAAGGCGATAGCTCATTCGTTAACCGTTAGATCGGGCTGAAATTTTTATTGGAGGTTCTTTGCATATCAAGGTATAATTTCAAAGGAGGGATCTTCAATCTGAGCTCTTAATCGTCAGGTATTAATTTTTGAAAACCGCTGAAGAGAACATCAAGTTTTTCGATTTTTAGGGTTTCTATATGAAAGTCGGATAGGGTTTATTTGATAACCCTAATATTGATCGATATTGGTGGTATGTTGCTGCTATACGTGGTTCACTAGGTTTACATTAGCGATCATGGATCTTTGAACAGGTTAGTGACACTAAAAAGTGTCACGAAAGACTAAAAAAAGGTATCCTTAATGGTTTATATATGTGATTCATGAAAGTTTGAATGGTGGATATCTCTACTGCTGAACCTACGGTCTATACTTGTCTGAAAAGTAAATGTTACTGCTGCTCCTTTGACACTTAATGCTGCTATTTGTTGGCTATGAGAAGTAGGTTTACTGGTACTAAAAACGAGGAAGGACTGAGATTATTGATTTGATATCTTCTGTTGCAATCAAAGGTTTTTATGGAAAACAAACCCTAATTTTGGTCGTTAAGTCTGCTGGTTAGTATGGATTGTGTGGTTTATTGAAGTTGCTCGTCGTAATCTAAGCTGCTGAATGTTATTCGTACTAACTGTTTATAATGCTACTTCAGTTTTCTATTAGTACTGCTCATTTAAAGTACAAGTTTAATACATTTATACGTTTAGTACTGCTAAAAGGTTTTTGCTATTGCTTGAGACTTAGTACTGCTAGTTAATATTTTAGTACTGCTACTCATTTACTTAGTACTGCTGTTTGATACTTCGTACTGCTCAACAAGGTAGTTAGTACTGCTCGTTCCAAGTTTAGTACTGCTCGTTGATGGATAATACTACTACATGTTCTTTGTACTGCTGCTGCATTTTTAATACTTCTCTGTTTTGCTCAAAGTTCAACAACAACAAGAAGTAGTTCGTATAAAGGGTTTTTTTTTTTTTTTTTTTTTTAATACTTTGTTAAGTTTTCTGTGGTCGTGTGAAAAGAAAGCATCAAGAATACATGAATTTTAAATCAATTCGATAAGGAATTTTATGAGCAGATTGATTGGTTTTTGGAATTGTGAGAGATGCATGGTACGACACACACAAGAAGGATTTTTGGATTTTTGGTTTTTGGGTTATTTGCTCTTAAAAGGTTCAAAGCTCTTATTACTTGGTTTATTTATGAAGAAGATTGTTTATCACCTCTTTGAAGTTGAAGTGGAGTTTCACAAGTGCGTGTTCTTATTATATCTTTCTAGTAGAGGATAGCTTGTTCGTGCTTTATTGTTGTGACGAAGATTTGTCAAATCTTGCCATAGGTCTTTGCTATCACTTAAAAAAGTTACATTGTAGTGCTCATTGTCTCATTGAAGATGAGGATTTTGTCAAGAGATTGCGGTCTACTTATATGGTGTTAGTATAAGTTCAATGTCACGTGGATAGTGCAAGACATAAGACATAAGTTTGGGATTGTTCTACTTCAAGATCAAGTTTGTAATACATAGTTTTCTTCATCAGTGATCATTACATCAAGCTTATAGATTTGAAGAATCAAGAAATGGTTAACATATGGGTTTCAGGGGAAGCTTAGTGTTAAAATGTTTAACCATTTACATGCACCATCTGAGGGGAACGTTTTAACAATTGTAAATTGTTATTACTATTGATGGTTTAAGTTTCTATTGTCTTGGTTTAATTATTAGTGTGGAAAACTTAATAGAGGGTAATTCGAGACATTAGAAGGCTGAATTAGAAGTGTGATATTGGTTCGTGGTTGTCAAGATCAAATTTGCATCTACTTAGCGTCTCCTAGTGGATAATGACAAAAAGGGGAAGAAGTATTTACATGTTTTGCTACTTGAAGATCCTTGGTGGTACATGTTATTTTAAGTTCACGAGGTAAGCTTAAGGGGAAGATTGTTTCATTCATGGAAGATCAAGACGAAGGTTTTGTAATTATCAACTAGGGGAAGATTGTTGGGTTTTATATTTGAGTTGATAAATTCAAAACTACATGTGAAGAATGAAGACAATGCAAAACACAAGGGACTTGCTTGATAAAGAGGATTTTACTTATTAGTCCTTTGTAAACCTAATTCTCTATTATATAAAGAGAATACAGGTCGTAGGTTTTAAAAGGGTGTCAAGATGTTAAACCGGTAAAGTGTATGTGTAAACCAGGCGTGAGCCCCTAATGTAGACGCCTTGGTTTTATGTTTGTTAAGCCTCAAGGTAATCAAGGTTTTCCTTGATCCCTGTTACTGTTGAAGTAACCGTACTACTATTGATCAAGTAGTATTGGGGCTTATTGTGTTGGTTGTATTTTTGTTATAGAAGATATGATGACGAGAAACCTTGTTCAATAACAATGATGTTCTATTTATTCCGCTGTGCATGTTAATGTTTTGTTATTTTTATCCCTAGATAAGATCTAATCAATCTGAGCTCATAAACGATTTATCAATGTTGATTAAAGACGATTACACCAAGTTTCCAAAGTGTATTGCTCATTATAATGGTTTCGAATAGATATACCAAGCCAAGTTCTATAGTCTACATCAACCCACCGGCACATACATATTTTTGCGGAATTTTTAGTTAAATAGTGGAAACAGAAAGGTTTCAATCCTCACAAATAGTATCAAAGGGTATTGTGTGCGGGTTATGCTACTAATGATCTATGAAAAACATGTGAATTTTTTTTTTAATTTTAACCATTTTTAGTCAATTTTCGTAGAATAGGACAAGTAAAGTTCTAATTCTAGATACCTCCCCCCACTTGAACTATGCAACGCCCTCGTTGTACAAATGAATGCATAAAATTAAAGAGGGTAGAATTCAAAACTTAAAACTTCACTAAGATTGATTAGATTGATCCTCCATGGTGTGAATGCGAGAAACTTTTTCTTTTTATAGAAAGAGGGGTGCCTGAATTCCAGCATGGCTATGCAACATCTAGAATATCAGAATATGTAGACCACCACTTGAAATGTTTCACCAAACCTGTAGATACATCAAACAAAATCAGAAAACTACTTTCGTAGTGATTAGAGCGTTAGAGAAAAAATTAAGATCATGTCCAGATCTGTAGATCGTTGCGGCGCAATCCATTAATTGGATACGCGGTAATGGTCATGCTGGGGTAAAAAGTACCTTGGTGATATAATACAGACTATTGTTCATACGCCGTATCCTTGAGATTGGATACGCCGTAATGAACAGTCTGTATAGAAAACAAAGTACGGATCAGGGTTTTATTGCGGCGTATCCCAAAACAGGATTGTGCCGTAATCAAAGACCTGACAGATAGTTTATAAAATAAAAATCCTAAAAATGCATAAATAAACAAAAGTACAAAATCTGATAGTGGAATACGCCGTAACCAGAAGTGGTTACGCCGTATCTACTAGTCGGACAGAATCCTTAAAAAGAAAAGAAAAATTGAAAAACATTACGGGTTGTCTCCTAGTAAGCACTTTTGGTTATTTCTGAGTCGTTCAAGTTCGGCTCTATTGTAATCCGTTCCCAGCCCCAAACATCCCTTGTAGAATTCCTTTTCCTTTTGGTGTGGATGAATGAGTCCTCGTGCTTTTTCCTTTTCGTTGATCATCAGAATTGGTGGCATCTTGTTGTAAAATAACTTAGAGAAATGGCGCAACCTGTATATCATGTTAAGCATTATGTAAGTAAGATCACCATTTTCAAAAGAAAATTTTCCAGTAAACTCCTCATTTCTCAAATTGCTAGCTTGTTTGAATGGATTTCCAAAGAATAGTTGGGTTAATTCCTTGTCCGTATAGTCTTCTAGGCTATCTAGAACAGTAAAATATGTGACATAAAAAGAATTTCCAAAAAACACAGTTACAACCCTTACTACAACAACTAAATTGTTTTCTCTAGGTTCCAACTGCTTTACCATTATGGAGTTAAAAAATTCTCTAGAAATACTTAAAACCTATCATGCATGGAAAATGTAAGATAAATTGGTCATCTTTCTTAATTCTCCTTTCTAAATCACAGAATCGAGGTGTATTAGTTGTCAAGCCTACGTGGTTAAATTTTACTGTTTCACCTATATCAACAATCTCACCTTTATCACTATCAGAATCAGTAAAATCCACAAAGGGTGAAATTACATTTAGATTATTATTAACAATAGTGCTAAAAGATGAAACTATCTCTCCTTCCTTAATATCTGAATCCATATAATCAACACCATTTGGGACTAATGGTGCATTGAGATTTTCTAGCTCAATTATTTCTTTCTTCTTTAGTGTCGCTAGACCTATTTATCACCAAGATCTCCCCCATTTGTTGACTTTCCATCTCAATTTCCCATGGGTCGACTACAGCATCAACTATGTAAATAGTGGGAATTGTTGGTGTAACTAGTTTATCATTCTTAAAGATGACTTTGTCATTTTCTACTCTTAAAGACACTTTTCTTTTAAAAACATTGAATTTGGCACGTGCAGTTGATAAAAATGGTCTTCCTAAAATGAGTGGAACTTTAGAATCCTCAAGAATTTCTAGCACGACAAAATCGACAGGAAAAACAAATTTATCAATTTCTACCAATACATTTTCAATAATCACCTTAGTCCTTTTAACAGTCCGATCGGCTAATTCTACAGTTAACACTTTAGGAGTTAATTCTCCTAGATTAAGTTTAGTGAAGGTAAAATATGGAATGACACTCACACTAGCTCCTAAATCAGTGAAGGCATTATCAAAAGAAATTGAACCTATAGGGCAAGGTAAAGTGAAACTCCCTGGGTCTTTTTCCTTTGCATTCCGCAAGATAGCAGAACATCTTTCATCCATGTTCACCTTCGACTCTTTTCCAACCTTGGATTTACTTTTCAGCAAATCCTCCAAGTGCTTAGTGTAGTCAGGTGTTTCCTTGAGAGCTTCAATGATAGGTGCATTGACCTGCAATTTCATAAGGTCAGTTAAAACTTGATTCACTTCATTACCTTCTTCATTCTTTGTTAGCCTCCTGAGCGAAGGTGGTCGATATGGTTCAACCACTTCATTGGCCGCCATCGTTGCCTCATAGATCCTGTCTTCTTCCTCTCTGTCCTTCTTTAGAGCTGCTTCAACCTGTAAAAATAAACTAGAGAAACCATGAGACTCATTAGTATTATCAATAATATAATCATAAGTTGGTTTGATAATTTTTTTTGATCAATTTATATCCACAAAGGAGAATTGCAACGGAAATATGCAAAACCCGAGGTTCGTTGTCCCGATTGAAGATTGAATGGAATTGTGATTTCGGGATCGTGATACGTGTTCTGAATGTGTAAAAAGTGAGATATTTTGGTTTTTCTACACTACGAATAATGAAATAACAAATAAAAATAACTAATAAAGCTACGAGTACAAGTAATCTAAGCACGTAAACCTAAAAACGAAAACCGGAATTTAAAAACGTTACGCGACAAATTTAAAAACGTAACTAAAAAGTAAATTTCTTAATTTTAAGTCCTAAAATTGCGAAATAATTTTTCTTAAATCCTAAATATAAAAAGAAAATTTTGTGAAAAAGAAAAATATTTTTTTTGACTTTTTAATTATTTTTAAAGAATTAAAAACTAATTTATACTAATTAAATGATTTAAAAATATTAAAACAACTTGGAAAAATCTGAAAATTTTTGAGTAATTTTAAAATTCAATAAGCTATCTAGGAAAAATAGATCAGGACCTGAATCAACTTAAATAAGCTGATCAGCCCAAAAAGCAGTTTATGAATAAGCTCAAAATAAGCTACAGTTGACCAAAATTCAAAATAAGCTCAGGAATAATACATGGGACAATTTCAAGCATAAATTAACTCAGGAAGATCAAATAAGCCAAATGAATAAGCTACAAAGCTGCTGCACAGCTGACTGCTATGACAGATTCAAAGTGACTGATTAAGCTACTTTGGACAGCTTAATAAGCTAGAAAAGGGCTTATTGTGGAAATCCAGAAGCTACTACATGAAGCTTATACCAAATGCTACTAATAAGCCAAAAATGCTCAATTTCCAAGCTCATGTGCTTATCTAATTTAAGCTAAGATCAGGTAGCCAAACAACAAAGAAAACTGATGCAGGTGAGATCAGTGCTGAGGTGGGGCTTTGCAGGCCTAAAATCAGCTGGGAAATAAGCTCCAAAACCTCAAAAAAGATCAAACAGATTGAGTCTATACTACAACCTACTTGTGCTATCAATTTCAAATCTTATCACTAACTCTAATTAGCTTAAAATCAAGCTTGAAAGTAGCTTATTTGTACTGTTTTTTTTTTTTTTTTTTTTTTTGGTTTTTCACATAATTTGACACAGACTTGAGAAATTGACCAAATGACTGAGACTCTTTTTAACACTTAACTAACTTATAGAAACAGACTCCTAAAGGGACTAAATAGGTACCTAAATAAGCTCAGCTAATTCTGAGCTTATATGGGCAGTATAAGAGCTGATTTCTCACTATCCTACTAAAAAACTACAAAGGCATTAAAATGACTAAAACCCTCTTAAGAACAGCTTATCAAGCTTACACTAAGTCTAATCCAAGTGAGCTAAGTTGCAAATGAACAGTGGTTACTTTTTGATCCTATAATAAGCTCAAACAAACAGCTTTTTTTTTTTTTTTAACTCTTAAACTATAAGCAGTGACTAATATAAGCTATAACTTAAACTAGCTAACTACATATCAACTACATATTAAAATTCAAATGAGCAGAAAAAATCAAAATAAGCAAAAGAAGCAGTAAATAAGATGAAAATACTTTAATTCAAAATGGACTTATATTAAATGAAAAGTAAATTACAACTGACATAAAAGAAGAAATTACAAAATACCTTAAAGAAATAGCTAAATAAAACCTACTTTGTTCTACTGCTACTACTATCTATTTATACTACTCCCAACTAGGGTTTTCTTCTGCTTGCATCCTTGTGCTTCATTCATGTCCGTTGGATTTGCCTTGCTCCCCACAACTCTTGTTCTCAGCTGTAGATGAAAAATGTGGTCCTAGGATAGATGAGGTGGAGGGGGTGAGAGACACACCCATGTGGTGTTCTTGTCTGGTAGTGGTGAGGTGGAGGTGAGGTGAAAATGACTAGGGAGGGTGATTAGGGATTAGGCGGGAATTAGTGTAGAAGAAGATGAATAGTACGGGTGAATTAGGGATTGTATTAGTTTTAGACTGAGGATTTGGGGGTTTGACCCCGGTATTATCAAAATTGGGTTGGTGGGCTTTTAGTGGGTATGGGCTGGTGGGTTGGATTGTGGTTTAATATTGATGGGTTGGGTTTTGAATTGTGGGATGGGTAAATATTGGTCCGGATATGGTTGTAGTAGTTAGGTTTAGGATAGTTTACATTTTAGTTTAGGGATTCTTGTTGTGAATTATGCAAAGTTCAAGGACCATAGCTGCCATTTCTCTAAAGTTAATAAAGGGACTGATTTTGTAATTTCTTAGTGATCCAAGGGCCGTTCTTCAAAAATATTATCTTTGACGAATCTTTCCCGGCTTCGGCTCTATAAATATCTTTTCCACGTCTCGTGCCCGTGTTTTCCGGATTTTTCTTTTTCTTTTGTCGTTTTTCGTTTATCCGTTGCCTGCACATATATTAACACAAAAACACAATATCTTATGGCATTTTGGTTAGTTTTTGGTCTATTTGGGTCCGGTTTTGGTCAAGAAAAGGTATGTGTTTAAGCACATACCAAAATTCCCCCAGACTAAGATATTGCTGTGTCCTCACGCAATGTTATAAAAACACATTTTTAAATTCAAAATTTCTAATCTCTTTTTACTAACTTTGAGAAGTAGCAAAGTTTTCAAAAGAGATTAAGAAATCTTAAGTTCTAAAAACTCCCCGATTTTCCTTTTATTCTATTTTTGTATTTTTCTCTTAATCAAGTGACGGCTTTGCTGACAATCATTATCTCACGATAACTTTTTAGGATCAACGAGTAGGAAACACGACTCATAAAGAAGTGACCATACGGATAAAATTCGTCATTCCTGATTTTTCACGAGTCCCCAAACTAAGCTTAAAAACGAAATCATTGTCTATTTACAAGTTAGATGCCAACACTACCCATGAAAGTTACTTGTGTAATTACCTCTTGCTCCCATTTTTCCTAATTTCCTATATTTATTTTATTTTTGGTGAGAAATAAATTTCTTCATATTTTCTCGTTTCGATATGTTTATGCCGATAAAGATACTAAATTAAGACACTAAGTAGTTTTCAATCTTCTCTCGAGAACCGTTGCTTTGAAAATGAGGTCCACATCAAGGTTTTTATTTATTTTTTTTTTACTTTTTCTATTTTTCTTTTTTTTCATCATTTTTCAATTTTTTTTTTTTTTTTTTTTTTTTTTTTTTTTTTTTTTTTTTAATATCACTAACTTTTCACTTGCGTACCATAAACGACGGACCTTCACGGTTTAATTCCAAGACCTTACACTTTTCGGCATAAAGGATCCAAGGGCCGTTACAACGGAGAGTTCCAAGACTCTAGACATTCCTGAAATGAGGATCCAAGGTGGTTAGGCCAAGACCTCACACATTCCTGAACTAGAGGTCCAAGGGCCGGTGCAAGAGGGTAGCCAAGACCTAAACGCCTTTCGGAAATAAGGATCCAAGGCCCGATCTCGAATCCGTAGCTTAGAGCACTTAACTTATTATTATTAAACTTATTTATTAAGGAACCTTGATGTGTACCCAATTTTCAAAACAAGGATTCTTTTTAGAAGACCAAGAACTAATCATCGGCAAAACCTAACATCTTTAATTATTCTTACAGATATATATAGTGAAACAATTTTGTGGGAGCAAAAGGCCATAAGTAACTTCGATGAGCTCTAAAGAGAACCAACTACTCCACGCTTAGCATCTAACTTCTAAATAAACTCTATCATTTTTCGTTCTTCGCAAATTTAAAATCTTAAATAATAAGATCCGCAAATGCTTAGCCTTATAATCAAGCCATGCATATATAAAGTCGATACGGGAACTTGCAAACTCTTAAAAAGAATTCGCATTTTATAGCTCCTTGTGTAAAAGACTAGCACGAGCTTATAGATTATAAATGGTTAAGGGGACAAGATTGGGCTCAACACGCCCGGTCAAGTCAGAATTTTATTCCTACTCTCACCAGCGGAAAGTCAACAAATATGTCAAAATTTATTATATTTTTGCAAAATTTTTTAAATTTTTCTCATTTTTTGGATTTTTTCAAATTTTGAGGAAAAACGGGGTTGCGAGAGAAAACGGCAAAAATGCAAGGCAAAAATCAAATCGAAAGATTACCCCCCCCCCCCCAGACTAAAACGAGACATTGCCCTCAATGTCTTAAAGGTAAGGGTCCTCCTACAAAAATCTACGGCCGTTTATTAATTATGCCAAAAGATAGATGTAAAACGATAAGATTTAGGATATCGGATAAGCAACGAATGATGAAACTCGAGTGGAGAGAAGCAACCACGAGCACGAGAGTCTTCATAATTCGGGCAAATCCTGGACATACACAAACAACCACGAAACACAAGAATGGAAGAGGTAGCCCTCGTCACGTCACTTTATTAGAAAAGAGAAAAGAAGATAGATGGATAAGCATGGGGTGCCTCCCACGAAGCGCTTTGTTTTTTATAACCGAGTCACGTAGCTTGACTCGGCCCCGAATTTATTTGTCCTTGGGGGAGCAAGTGGAAGAGATAATCTCAATCGGACTTTCATTCAAGATGTTTGGATAAACATTGAAGCATATGAAAGTTCCACTCCGATGAGATACCCACGGCTTCAGAAGATAAAAGCGGTGATGCCGGGGTCAAAAACTTTGTCTTCGTTTCCGGCTGGAAACGATAGTAAAGTTTCAATCAGAGACAACTCCATGCAGAACGGGAGTTTTTGACAAGAAAGAAGTAGAGGGGAGTCATTTTTCTCCAGAATTAAAAGTTCCATAGATGAGGCGGGAAACTTTAAATTCTTATCAAGAGTCAATTTCATCAAAGTGTGAATTTTACCATCATCGAGTATGCCTGGATTAAACACTTTGTCTTTACAAGAAAACTCAGCAGGGTACTCGATGGAGGACTCAATGGAGAAAAGGAAATCATCCTCGAGAGAATGAGGAGATAAGTCATTTGAAACAATTGTAGCATCCTCAATTATGGTTTCCATTTTAGGGCCTTTTTCATCAGTAGGTTTCCCATATAAAAGATTTCTCCAATCGGTTTGATCGGCCCCAAAATCGAAGAGGTCGTCATCACTTTGTAAATCATTAGGCTCGGAGTAAGAATCAAGTGATGGAGAATGGTATAAAAGTTTTTCAACTTCTTTAAGATCAGCATGAAAGTCGAAACGATCATCATCATTTTCTGATGGAATTGGATCGTCGTGAGCGAGTTCATTAGTGAACTCCTCGGGATAAGAATCACATCTAGACGGATCACGGTCCAGCAAAAATTCTAATTCTTTAAGATCAGATTCAAAATCAAACTCATCGTCCTCATCCCCCGGTGCGATTGGATCGATGTGAGCGAGTTCATCGGCGAACTCCTCAAGAAGAGAATCAATACTAGAAGTGGTACTGCCACTACTTTGTTCTTCTGATTTAGAATCAACAACTTGAACGGATTTAGGAAGCTTTTCTTCTTTAATTTTCGTCGGAGGGAGTGAAGATGACGGCTCATTGTATAGCAATTCTTCAATTAAACGAGTATCTCCCTCCGGATCAGATTCGGTGTCATCAATTTCCGTTGAAATTGGAGCATCATCAAAAAACACCTCGAGCTCTTCCCTCGAGATATCACTTCCCTCAATCGGAGGAGAAGGATGGGAAGAGTCGGAAAGGACAGAATCAATAATCTCCACACGATAAACCGGCTCCAGAGGTGGGACAAGAGGTGTGCTCTTAGAGCTAGCAATTTCCACCTCTTCCGTTGTAATCTCCGATTCTGGTTCATCATCATCAAGAATACTTTTAACATCCGCGGAACAACTTGCAAACCATTTGCTTGAACCGGGAGTAATTTTCAGAGCTTTGAGCTCAGCACGTTTTTCTGACATACTCTTAACCGCAAATCTTGAAAGAATTGAATCACTTCTTTTGGAAGTGATTACGGGATCAGATTTTTGATTCACCGTAGCAACGTTGCATTTATCGGTTAGCGGTTTAGAGTTTTGATTTATGTTAAATGTTACTTTCTCATTATCAACTCTTAAGGTTATTTCTTCTCCATACACATCAATCAAAGCCCGCCCGGTCCTCAAAAATGATCTTCCGAGAATTAGAGGAACCCGGGGGTCAGCATCAAAATCAACTACCACAAAATCGGCAGGGAAATGGAATTTCCCAACCTTGACAAAGACATCCTCGGCTATTCCAAGTGGACGGGTTATGGTCCGGTCCGCAAGCTCGAGGGTCATGCAAGTGGGGGTATATTCGGGCAGAGAAAGTTTTTTCCAAACGGAGAGCGGCATTAGGTTGATACTTGCACCAAGATCGGCCAAGGCGTAGCATTCAACCATCCCCGGAAATTCACATGGAATGAGGAATTTTTCAGGATCTCCAAGCTTTTCCGGAAGCTTTTTTAGGAGAACCACTGAGCAATGTTCATTTAACAGAGTTTTTGCTAATTCAATTAATTTTTCCTTGTTGCTCAATAAACTCTTGATGGTGGAAACAAATTTAGGCATCAGAAGTAAAGCATCCGCGAAGCTTATATCGAAATGCAATTCTTGAAAGATTTGGAAGAATTTTTCCATTTGATTTGAAGCTTTTTCGCGGAGCTTTTGATCATTCAATCTCAATGGATAAGGAAGTGTTGTTTTTATGGGAGCTTTTTCGGGCTCAAGCACATCCTTAGGTTTAGAAGGTTGGATAACCGGAGGTTGGACGTCTTTGGTCCTTCCGTTGTTAGTAGGAAGTTTCGTGTCCTTTGTCACCTCGGTCTCACGGGCGACTACCTTGGGAGGAAGAGAAGAAGCGGTAGTCGGAGCCGTGGGTCCATCATATGAAACACCACTCCGGGTGGTAATTGCTTTCATATCACCCCTTGGGTTAGCAATTGTGTTGCTAGGAAGAGAAGATGTTCCCGAGGTTGAGGGTTGATTCATTTGTAGAAAACCACTCATCATTTGTTTAAGCTCGTTTGTTTGTCAAGACATCATCGTATCAATCTCTCTCTTAAGCTCAACTTTCATGTTATTGATCTGGTTTTGCATAGCGCGTATGGCAACATCGTTTGTTTTCATATAGTTCACGAGTTCCGGAGAAGGTTGAACTTGAGTAGGAGGAGATTGATAGACTTGTTGCGGTGGAGCTTGATATTGTTGGTTTCCACGATTTTGGTTGTAACTTTGGTTTGCTTGATAACCTTGATTGGTTTGATGAAAACGGTTTTGGTTGTTTTGAACGGGTGGAAAACCGGGTGGTCCCATTTGGTTGCTAACATTTTGAGGACGAAATCCTTCATTTTGATTGTAGTTTGCAGCTGCTACAGTAGCATTGCAAACTTGGCTATCGGTAGCTGCACAATTATAGTAAGGATGGGGACCACCACATATAACACAAGTTTCTGTAACTGCTTTGACGGGCTCCGGTTTCTGATTCTGGAGCTTAAACTCTTTCATCATCATCCGGATAGCATCGACAAGCTCGGCCATCTCCGATGGATGGGCCGATGAAGAAGAAGGGGTGGAAGAATTCACTTTCGAAACAACCGGTTTGTTTCGTGAAGTGGGAACTTTGGATTTGTTTTCGATAATCGTTAAGATATCTTTCGGCATTTGACTCAAAATATTGCCACCGGCGGCTGCGTTGAGTGAATCCTGATCAGATTGAGTTAAGGCATTGTAGAACGTATCGATTTGATGTAATTCCGAGAAACCGTGATGTGGGCATTTCCGTAGGAGATCCTTGAATCGTTCCCATACCTCACCAAAATTCTCATCAAACCGTTGCTTGAAATTTGTGATTTCATTCCTGGCATTAGTCATTTTGGATGGAGGAAAGAAATAATTCACGAATTTATGAACGAGATTTTCCCAAGTATGGATCAATTGAGGGGGTTCTTTTTCAAGCCAAATTCAGGCTGCCCCCTCGAGAGAAAATGGGAATAACATCAATTTCATAGTGTCATTAGTGACATCCTTATGGTGGTTTGTGGAGGTCAACTGATTGAACCACCGGATGTGTGCGTGAGGATCCTCTCTTTCAAAACCATGAAATTGATTTCCTTGAACAATTTGTATCAAACCGGTTTTAAGCTCAAAATTTGTGTTGGTAATTGGTGGTATAACAATAGCATCTCCATATCCCACGGTGGGACATTGGAGTAACTCTTGCATGGTACGTTGATCCTCGGCCATTTCGGTAATGGGAGTATCAACTTGAGGACGTAACTCGGGTACGTTAACTCTTTTGCGTCGACGAGAACGACGAGTCGGTATGAGAGAAGATTTATCAATTAAGTTTGATTGAGAACGGGTGTGCATACACCAAAAATAAAATAAAAATTAAAAAAGAAAAATAATTTGGAAGAGAAAATCTTTTTTGGATTTTTTTTTTATATTAAAAGAAAAATTAATCACAATATTTTTGGTACCGATCCCTCAATCGATATCGTTTCTCTTAAGACTGCTCGCAGAGTGGCGGAAAAGCAAAGGTCCGCTCGAAAGCTGATTAAAAACCCGCCTCTTTCGGTTTGCAATTTAATGTCAAAACCGTCCTTAAACCACTTGTATAGGTTGTAATCGAAAGATAATCCGAAATCAAATGATTTCATGATTGTTTTGTTGTTTTACGATTTTTTTTTGTATTTTTAACACTTTAGGAAAAGTGTTAGTGGTTTTTTTAATTTTTTTGGATTTTTTATATTTTTGAAAATATTTACAAATAAAACTATAACTTCCCGGGAGAAGGGTCTTCAAAACACGAATCGAAAAACGGAATCACGAATTCACGTCAACCTTCCCCGGCAGCGGCGCCAAAAATTGATAATTTTTTTTGATCAATTTATATCCACAAAGGAGAATTGCAACGGAAATATGCAAAACTCGAGGTTCGTTGTCCCGATTGAAGATTGAATGGAATTGTGATTTCGGGATCGTGATACGTGTTGTGAATGTGTAAAAAGTGAGATATTTTGGTTTTTCTACACTACGAATAATGAAATATCAAATAAAAATAACTAATAAAGCTACGAGTACAAGTAATCTAAGCACGTAAACCTAAAAACGAAAACCGGAATTTAAAAACGTTACGCGACAAATTTAAAAACGTAACTAAAAAGTAAATTTCTTAATTTTAAGTCCTAAAATTGCGAAATAATTTTTCTTAAATCCTAAATATAAAAAGAAAATTTTGTGAAAAAGAAAAATATTTTTTTTGACTTTTTAATTATTTTTAATGAATTAAAAACTAATTTATACTAATTAAATGATTTAAAAATATTAAAACAACTTGGAAAAATCTAAAAATTTTTGAGTAATTTTAAAATTCAATAAGCTATCTAGGAAAAATAGATCAGGACCTGAATCAACTTAAATAAGCTGATCAGCCCAAAAAGCAGTTTATGAATAAGCTCAAAATAAGCTACAGTTGACCAAAATTCAAAATAAGCTCAGGAATAATACATGGGACAATTTCAAGCATAAATTAACTTAAGAAGATCAAATAAGCCAAATGAATAAGCTACAAAGCTGCTGCACAGCTGACTGTTATGACAGATTCAAAGTGACTGATTAAGCTACTTTGGACAGCTTAATAAGCTAGAAAAGGGCTTATTGTGGAAATCCAGAAGCTACTACATGAAGCTTATACCAAATGCTACTAATAAGCCAAAAATGCTCAATTTCCAAGCTCATGTGCTTATCTAATTTAAGCTAAGATCAGGTAGCCAAACAACAAAGAAAACTGATGCAGGTGAGATCAGTGCTGAGGTGGGGCTCTGCAGGCCTAAAATCAGCTGGGAAATAAGGTCCAAAACCTCAAAAAAGATCAAACAGATTGAGTCTATACTACAACCTACTTGTGCTATCAATTTCAAATCTTATCACTAACTCTAATTAGCTTAAAAACAAGCTTGAAAATAGCTTATTTGTACTGTTTTTTTTTTTTTTTTTTTTTTTTTTTTTGGTTTTTCACATAATTTGACACAGACTTGAGAAATTGACCAAATGACTGAGACTCTTTTTAACACTTAACTAACTTATAGAAACAGAATCCTAAAGGGACTAAATAGGTACCTAAATAAGCTCAGCTAATTCTGAGCTTATATGGGCAGTATAAGAGCTGATTTCTCACTATCCTATTAAAAAACTACAAAGGCATTAAAATGACTAAAACCCTCTTAAGAACAGCTTATCAAGCTTACACTAAGTCTAATCCAAGTGAGCTAAGTTGCAAATGAACAGTGGTTACTTTTGGATCCTACAATAAGCTCAAACAAACAGCTTTTTTTTTTTTTTTTTTTTTTTTTTTTTTTTTTTTTTTAACTCTTAAACTATAAGCAGTGACTAATATAAGCTATAACTTAAACTAGCTAACTACATATCAACTACATATTAAAATTCAAATGAGCAGAAAAAATCAAAATAAGCAAAAGAAGCAGTAAATAAGATGAAAATACTTTAATTCAAAATGGACTTATATTAAATAAAAAGTAAATTACAACTGACATAAAAGAAGAAATTACAAAATACCTTACAGAAATAGCTAAATAAAACCTACTTTGTTCTACTGCTACTACTATCTATTTATACTACTCCCAACTAGGGTTTTCTTCTGCTTGCTTCCTTGTGCTTCATTCATGTCCCTTGGATTTGCCTTGCTCCCCACAACTCTTGTTCTCAGCCGTAGATGAAAAATGTGGTCCTAGGATAGATGAGGTGGAGGGGGTAAGAGACACACCCATGTGGTGTTCTTGTCTGGTAGTGGTGAGGTGGAGGTGAGGTGAAAATGACTAGGGAGGGTGATTAGGGATTAGGCGGGAATTAGTGTAGAAGAAGATGAATAGTACGGGTGAATTAGGGATTGTATTAGTTTTAGACTGAGGATTTGGGGGTTTGACCCCGGTATTATCAAAATTGGGTTGGTGGGCTTTTAGTGGGTATGGGCTGGTGGGTTGGATTGTGGTTTAATATTGATGGGTTGGGTTTTGAATTATGGGATGGGTAAATATTGGTCCGGATATGGTTGTAGTAGTTAGGTTTAGGATAGTTTACATTTTAGTTTAGGGATTCTTGTTGTGAATTATGCAAAGTTCAAGGACCATAGCTGCCATTTCTCCAAAGTTAATAAAGGGACTGATTTTGTAATTTCTCAGTGATCCAAGGGCCGTTCTCCAAAAATATTATCTTTGACGAATCTTTCCCGGCTTCGGCTCTATAAATATCTTTTCCACGTCTCGTGCCCGTGTTTTCCGGATTTTTCTTTTTCTTTTGTCGTTTTTCGTTTATCCGTTGCCTGCACATATATTAACACAAAAACACAATATCTTATGGCATTTTGGTTAGTTTTTGGTCTATTTGGGTCCGGTTTTGGTCAAGAAAAGGTATGTGTTTAAGCACATACCATGGTTCCTCAACAACAGTTATTGGTTTGATATGGTCCTTTGGGTTAGTCTCAGTGTTGCTTGGAAGAGTCCCAGGAAACCTTTCTTGAAGAACCTTAGATAGATGCCCTATTTGAGTTTCGAGTTGATTGACGGCAGCTCCTTGATTTCTGAACTTCCCTTAATTGACACCCTTGATGTCATTGATTAGTCGGGTAGTCTCTTCATGCCTCTTAGCAGACTCAGTCATAAACTTGTTATCATCCCTCTGATAGAAACCTGGTCCACTTGCTCTACACCTTCCAGGTCCAGGGTATGATGTACCAAACTGTGTGTAGTAGGCTTCTTCAAGAGTTTTTCCTTCCTCCTTCGATGGGCAGTCCTTAGAAAGATGATTACCATGGAAGACTTCACACCCTACTTCAATTGCATGCACTTTTTCATTCATCTTTTTCAATTCCCTTCCAAGATTAGAAACTTGGACCTTCAGTGCATTCAAACCATCAGAACTACTTTCACTTCTACGACCAGTAGATGCTCCATCATGCCACATTGGAGAATGATCAGCCATTTCTTGAATTGCTGTCTTAGCATCTTCAAGATTCATCTTCGTAATTGGACCTTGAGAGTCCAACATCTTCCTTGTAGCTACATCCAACCCTTTGTAGAAGACGATCACAATCTGTACCTCAGTCAAATTATGTTGGGGACACTTCAAGAGCAGATCATTAAACCTATCACATGCTTTGTACAGGGTATCTCCTGGTTCTTGCTTAAAGTTGTTGATCTCTTCCATCTTCTTAGAAGTTCTAGAGGGTGGACAATACTTTCTTAAAAACTGTCTTTAATTCAGACCTAGTAGTGATGCTTCCAGCAGGTATAGTATTAATCCATCGACTTGCTTGCCCAGTAAGTGTCTTAGGGAAGACGCGTAGCATTACATGATCTTCACTCACTTTAGGTGAGTGAAACAAGTTAACAATCTTGAGCACCTTCTCCACGTGCTCATTAGCATCTTCAAATTCAGATCCGCCGAATGTGTTTTCCAGAAGTTCCTTGAGAAACTGCCCCTTCAGCTCAAACTTGGTATCATCTCCAAAATCTGGCCTCATGATTCCAGGACCCGCGTTTTCCCAAATTGGCGCCATATACTCCTCGATTGTTTGAATCATCTTGTACCTGAAATCAAACAATAGGTATCAGTAGTTACGGGTTACAAAGAAGAAAGTTAAGTCTAAATACGAAAAATAAAATATTTTTGGTGTTACTATTCACCTAATACGCCGTAAACAGGAAATTGTTTGCGCTGTAATCAATCTTAAAACAATAGGAATACTGAATTAAAACCATTACGCCGTATCAAAATAAATTAATACGCCGGGAAGATAAATAATAACGATTTTTAAAAATTTATATGTTTTTTCTTAGAAAATTTTAATAAAAATTAACAGATTAATCTAATTAAAAATGAAAACTAAAAATAAAAAGAAAATGAAAATTAAACTAATACAACTAATCTTTTTCAGCAACGATTATACCGTATGATAGAAAGCAATACGTCGTAATTGAGAATCAAGAATTATGTCGTATCCAATGAAAGTGAATACGCTGTAAACCTAACCTAAGACAGAAGACAGTTAGCAAACATAGAAAAGACAAAAACAAAAATAAACAAATAAAACCTAATTAAACAAACAAAAATACTAAACACAATAAATTAACCTAAAACTAAACTATTCCCCGGCAGCGGCGCAAAAAGCTTGATGTGTGTTTCGTTGTAGGTATTTTTATATTCAAGTTTTAAATTTATATTTAGCCGGACTTTATACCTTAAGGACACACTTTTACGGGTAGTGTACCCGATCAGATGTAGTTAGTGGGGTAAGTACAAGGTCGATCTCGGGAATAGTATGCTTAGATCCTATCTAGTGTATTTTACAAGTTTAAAAGGAGGTTTTGATTGATTTGTTTAATTAACTACTAAAACATAAAATGTAAACTAAACTATTTTATACTACGGTTGTGATCAATTAAAAGAAAGTAGTGCTAGCCATGTTAATCATATTCCATTCTATTCATCCATTTTTTAGTGCAATTATCTATTTGTAAAGTACTGGTGACGGCAGGATATGTGGGGAATATCTCCTTGGTCTAGACAACGTCCCCACACTCCTATCTAACCTAAACTAGTCCACTTGGTCCATGAAACTAGCCACTATACATGTAACCTCCAAGGCCATTTGGTTCATGCACCTATTGGATCACAAGCATGCATTAAGTCATGTCAACTAATCTATGTGATTTATCAGTGGTACCCACTCAGTCCATGTGATACCTTACCCATTCCCCCACTTGGTCCATGTAAGAAGAGTAAGTACCAACTTAAATGTTCTCATAATATACATCAAATACCCATTTGGTCCATGCGATACTAGACTTAAAGTACTCAAACAAATAAACGAGCATTGAAATGATAAACACATAAACTAAGCAATACAAGACATTAGATCTTAACAAACGGAAATAACTATCAAAGAATATTCATAAACATGGCTAACACCCCAGGGTGTTAGCCCATAATGTATGTAAAATCACAAAGAGATAATTCAAACGATACCCAAATGGAAATCATAATGAAATCGATATGTAAACCGAATGATTAAACCTAATGTGATGATACGAGACCTTCTCTTCTTGTTATCCTAGCTCTTGGGACTGATCTTGGGGCCTTGGAATGGTGAAATTCGGTTGTGGTTGAGAGTGGTGAGTGAAAGATATCAAAACTCCCGTTTAGGGCTTGTATTTATAGTCTTGGGTCAGCATTGGAATATGGCATAATCCATAGGGAATACAACGCAATCGGGATATCTTGAATGCTGACGAAGAGCATATTCCAAGCATATTCTGTGTATCTTCTAAAATACGGCGTAAACTAGAGATGAGTTACGCCGTAACCTTCAAATCTGCGATATAATTGGATGGGGGATAAGAACTTCATTACGGCGTATGGCTAGAGTTTCATACGCCATAATCTTTCAATGGTTGACTTGGGCTTTGAATGTAGAGCTTCCAATTACGGCGCATTGTCAGAGTAAGATGCGCCGTATTCTTCAATATTCACCATGACTTAGTGAATTCTTCCAGGTACCAATACGGCGTAAGGCAAGAGTTTCTTACTCCGTATGCTCTTTTACAGCTTGCATACAAAATAGCTCTAAATCATGTCTTTTTTTTTCGTATCTTTGACAATATTGCTCCATAATTACTGAAATAGGAAAAATTAGGCAATTAAGTATCAATTCAGATAGTCTTATTAGGATCGTATTCAACAATATAGGACTTATCAATAGTCTTATTAGGATCGTATCTAATGAGACACTTAGGTTATGTTTTTTTTTTCCCAAAAAACTCTTAATAGACTCTTAATCTAGCTCAATTAGATGTGGTGTGGTTTGGATCGAAGAGTGTGTTTATTTTTTTCTCTATCATTAAGAGGTGGTAAGAGGGTCTTAAGATTAAGAGCGTTTGTTCTTTTCTCCTCACTAATAGCAGGTAAGAGGCTAAAAACTCTTATTGAACTAGATGTTAAGGGGTGTCTTAACACCTCTTAAGTCTTATAACTTTTTCTCTTCTTTTTCCTTCCTTTCGTTTTTTTTCTGACTTTTTCATACGTATAAAAAGCACTTTTAAAGAAAATCATCGCATATTTTTGTTAAACAAAAAATGTACAAGATGATAATTGTTATGGGTTTCGCATTGAAACGTTAAATCATTATGTTAATACAAATAATGTCAAAAACTTAATTTGCATTATCCGGTCTCTACACGTTTTGATAATCACAAAATATAAATACATGTTACGTAAAACTACGACTAATAAGTTTTTAATCGAGAAAACTTGTTTTCGAGTACAACATCACTTAAGGTATGAACAAACATCTACCAACTTAGTTAAGTGATCAAAGAATTTATTTTTCTCAAAACCTTACATTTTTATGTGACAAAACATTTTTACAAAAGTATTTTTGTAATTAAAAAGAAATGTTTTATAAAAGAAAATAAATTTGAAATTCAAAATCTTACAACAACCATATTTCCCGCCGAAATCAGATAAATTTTTCACCAGATAAACTTTCGCCATATCAGAACAAAAATGGGAGCGTCTGTCGAGACGGTCCCTTAAAGATAAAGGACCTTCCAACTATAAGGGACCGTCCCCCGCTCCTCCTTGTGCCTATAAATACTGAACTGTTTCATTCAGAAAAATCACCTCTTGCACACCAAAACTTTCCGTCTTCCAAATTCATTCTAAATACTCTTCTTTGATCACAATAACGGGTTTTTAGTTGTTTACAAGTGATCACATCCATTCCTCTTTCAAGTGCAAGAGAAGAACGCTCATATTCGTCAAGAAACGGAGTGTTGAAGAATAGTCTTCCTCCTCATAACCGTTGTTACGGATCTCTCCTCAATCTCCATTCTTTGTATCTTAATTCTTGTGTGTAATCCGACTTGTGTGTAAGCTCGAAAGTGTGTATTGTGTTGATTTGGACTAGGTGTTGGTTCGAATTGTGTAGCCATGTGGGCCTTTGTGTAGATTGGTTCTAGCTAGGATTAGGACTCGACATTTTGCTTAGTGTCGTTAATTGGTGTAAGTTGTGGTGTACGGTTTGTTCCGCAATTAGGGAGCGTGTTGATATAGTGTTTGTGAAACTCTCGAGTGTGAGACTCGAGGAGTGGAGTAGGGCGAAGATTGAGCTTCGTAGCCGAACCGCTATAAATCTCCGTGTCCTGGTTTGATCGTTTCTTTCCTTACCTTTACTTACTCTTTTATTATTGTGTTCATATATTGTTGTATTAATATCACATAAGATTCGAATCAAAAACTATTTCAAAACTAACTTGAATAATATTTTTGAAAACGTATTTAAAACGGTAAAACTATTCAACCCCCTCCCTTCTAGTTTCTACAATTGGTATCAGAGCCAGGTTACTCAAGATTTTTAAAGTATAATGTATTTTAAAACTTGAATCAATCAATGGATTTTGAAAAATATCAAGAAGGGCAATATATGCAAAGACCACTACTTTTCCAATCTGATAGCTTCATTTACTGGAAAACTAGATTCGAAACTTATGTGAAATCAAAGGATCTTGATATTTGGCATGTTATTACTATAGGTGACTTTCAACCTATTGAACAAAACCCTAAAACTAAACTAGATGAAATAATTCCTTATGATAAACAAATTGAAAACCTTAAAAAGGAATTAGCTAAAAACGATGAAGCAAAAATGGTTATTTATAATGCTTTACCGAAAAAGGAATTTCAAAGAATTTTTATGTGTAATACGGCTAAAGATATTTGGAAAACTTTGTTAGTCACCCATCAAGGAAATAATCAAGTCAAAGATAACAAGATCGATCTTCTTGTTCAACAATATGAACAATTCGTCATTCCTGAAGACGAATCTATAGATAGTGCTTTTGCTAGATTTAATACTATAATTACAAGTCTAAAGGCACTTGATGAAGGTATTTCTGTCAAGAGTTGTGTCAGGAAATTTCTCAGGGCTTTACATCCAAAACGGAGAGCAAAGGTCACAGCGATAGAAGAATCCAAAGATTTAGCTTCACTCTCACTTGATGAGCTCATCGATAACTTAAAGGTTCATGAGTTAATCATCAGAAATGATTCTGAGATAGTCAAAAGCAAAGTAGAAAGGAGATCTCTTGCTTTGAAGGCTAAAAAGGAACTAAGGGATGATGAAGACTCAAGTTCTGAAAGTGAAGACGAAAAGTATGCCATGGCGGTTAGAGATTTCAAGAAGTTCTTTAAACGAAGAGGTAGATATGTAAGACAACCGCGAGATGAAAAGAAAGCGCCCCAAAAGAGTCGAGATGACAAATATAGCAAGGGTGAGAAAAGATGCTTTAGATGTGGTGATCCAAGACACTTAGTAGGAGAATTCCCTCATCAAGCAAAGGACAAGAACCAAAAGGCATACGTAAGTGGCGCTTGGAGTGATAGCGGCGAAGAGACCAAAAATGAAGCGTGTCTAATGGCCGGAACTTCAAAAGAGGTACATTTCGAAACCGATCTCTATAATGATGATACATCCTCTTTAGAATCATTTGAGTTAGATAATGAGTATGATCGTATTTGTAAAATGATTCAAAAGATAATCATTAAAAACAAATCTCTAAAATCTATTAAGTCTAAACTAGAGAAAGAAATATCGGAACTAAAAGACAAACTATCTAGACTTGAAAAAGGCAAAGAAGTTGACTTAGAATGCAAATATTTTCAAAATCTTAAAATTGAAAATGAGGGACTCAAGGAGGGAGCCTCAAAATTAAACAAATTTAAAAAGAGTACTCATTCTCATAATCAAATGATAGATGCTCAAAAGTTTTCCGATAATAAAACCGGTACATTTGGTCCTTGTTCGAGCACCGCTGCCGCACCACAGTCGCACCACCACCTCACCACCGAACCTCCACCACCTCCTCACTCTTTTGGTATAACCCATGCGCCCTAATTCCTTTCTATTTTCATTTTTATATAAAACCCTAACCCTAAAAATTTTACATACCAATTTTTATTAATAAAAAACTTTTAAAACTTGTTGTTTTATAAACAAAACGTGAGGTTCTAGTCTTGTTAACCCGTAACTCGTTTGGACTCGGTCCGAGTCACACGACTCAGCCGAGTCAACTCGCGAGTCGATTTGACTCGGGGTGGGTTCTCATTTCTTTTGATTCTATTTGCTTGTCTAAGCTTATTTTATTTGTTTTTGTAGCTTTGTTGTGGATTTGGATGGATATGGTTTTGGTTTTGTTTTGGCTGAGAGCTACGACTCAGATAGAGTCGAGCCGTGACTCGAGGTAAGTCACGGCGTAGCATAGGGTTGGGTTTGGTTTTGCTTGTGTTGGAGTTGGTTTGGGTTCGATTTTGGTTTATGTTTGCCGAGAGATACGGCTCGAGTATGAGTCGAGCCATGACTCAAGGAGAGTCACGACATAGGTTAGTTTGTTTGGTTTGAGTTGTGATATGGATATGGTTGAGATTTGTGTCTAGCCGAGAGCCCATAATCTCGAATGGAGTCAAGCCGTGACTCACGGGGAGTCACGCCAGGGGTTTGTTGTTTTCTTATGTCTCGAGTCATGGTTTGTTTGGCGTTTGGTATGTGGCCGTGGGTTAGTGTTGGATTTGTGGTCAAGCTGTGTCAAGTCGAGACTCACGGGAGTCTCGGCCGTGGAATACTCGAGGTTAGAAAACCTCGAGTTAGTATCGAGTCAGTTTTGGACGTGGATAAGTCATTTTGGGTCTAGTATTATTAACTTTGGGCCCGAAAGCCCAAAGTGAGTCCATTAGAGTGTGAGTAAGCATTGGGTCGAAGCCCAATGCATGTGGCCTAGTATTTTATTTTCGTTTTCATTTGTCCGTTGCTATTTATTGTATTTGGTTATCAATTGGTGTTTCGGGATAATATTTGGATAACTTGGGATTTGATTTGGACATTGGACTTGGATATTGTAATAACCTATGCTTGGATGAGATTGGACGTTATTGGATTTACGGTATTAGCCGATGGACCTTATGGACAATTTTGGTACTTCAGTTTAACATATTGGACCCGAACATACACAAAATGGTCGATAAACTTGACAACTAATATACACGCGAATGATAATGTCTAATTATATATATTTAACATGTAAAATTGGATGATAAAACTTATATTCAAAAGCCATAACGACTTGGAAATGCTTTATAAACGGACGCATCATGTCCAATTTCGATAAAACCTTTTATGACTTAATCGTTTATAACTATTTAATATCCTAAAACCTTTTCGAAACTTATACGCTTTCCTTCTAAACCATGACGTTTTATCAACTATTTGGGAAATGGGTAAAACACCAAAACAACCTATTGATGTTTTTCTCTCTTGTTTTCTTATTTTATTCCTTCTTTACTTTTCTTATTTCTTCTCTCTTTTCTTTATTCTTTTCTACGTATTCATCTGTGTTTGCCGACTTTTATTATTTTAACTTTCTCATATCCACATGAGTCTTAAACGTTTATTTCTTTCAAACGCCATTGAAACTAAACTTTTCATTTCAAATACTAGTATTGCTTTATAAATCATTTCGAGGTTTATTTCTGAGACATGCCATTTACTTATTAGGTTGTGCGGTAGCATCTGATCATTTGCGATATCTTGTTTCTCTACTACTACTAAGGTGTGATTCATAGCCCCACTTTACTTTTAAATTGTTTATAAAACCATGGGGGAGATACATGCTATTTACTTTTCACGAATACAATTGTTTTAATGTATATTATTCTTGACTAAGATTATATTGCTAAGTACCGACCTTGCCGAAAGCAAGTCCCTCGATCATGAACCATTAATCACTTGCGAGTGAGCGCGAATATAGGGATATAGGCCTATAGGATTTGACCATCCCGCCATGTTGACTAAGTCTGGTCCGCATGTGATGTACTATATTCGATTTATTATTAGGTATCTGGCAAAGTATCTAGCTTGAGGGCAACTATTATATTATAAATTCCGCGGTTACTGTCGATTTACGCCAATGTTATTTGGTGCCGGTTACCGTTTTGCGTGTCATGAGCTTAGCAACTGTTTGACGCTTACCTGATATATGTATTTCTTACTTATATCTTCCAGACTTGAAAATCTTGTGTTCAACTATTTATTTTAAACTTATGGATTTCACTCAACCTTTGTGTTGACTTTTTAAGCATGTTTTATCTCAGGTAATTGATACATACTACACTGGCCCTGGGAGTGGCATGAAGATTATCGATGGCTATCGGCTTTTACTATCTACCTACTTTTTACTATCTTTTTACTATCACTTATCATTCGAAAACCCCTTTTGAACTATGTCTTTTATTTCCGCTGCATATGATGTTTGAGAATCTTTTGAACTCTAATGTTATTTATAATTTGAATGATATGTTTTTATTAAAACAAATTGTTATGAGGTCTTTATCTATGATTGTGACTGTTTTACCCAAAAGTAATACCCCAAACTATGTTCTGCTGCCATACTCCGAGTTGGGGGTGTTACAGAATGGTATCAGGGCTACAGTTTATAGAGAACGAGGTCATACTCGACTATAAACATTTTCTTTCTTTTCCTTGTGTCAAAACATTTTCACAATCGATAGCCATCAGCCCTCCGTGCCACTTCGCTCTTTTATCATTTAATTTGAACTTTTATGTATGCATTCTCTCATACTATTATGTACCTAAACTTTTCGCTGCTATTTTACTTCATATAAAACCATGTGTGGAACGTTTTGTTTGTTCTTGATTGAGATATTTATGTATTGAATGTGTTTAGCATGCGGAATCTACTACAACACACTTTAAAAGAACACAAGATGGTGAGTTTGAGTAAATGAGAGAATGCAATGAACAAATAATCACAACTTTGGTTAACACAAAACGATTCAATATTATTGATGAAATAATACGGATGATCTAAATATCACCGGGATTACAAAGTAATCTTGAATCAAAGATTGTAAAAAGGATTTGTGATTCGAAGTAACTAAGTTACTTGAGAGATAGTTTGTTTTTGGTTATTTTGTTTGTGAAGATGCATACATGAAGAAGTGACTAAGATATCCTTTTATAAGATAAGGATATCTTATTACATGTTGTCAAGTAGATGAATATAATACTATACTTTGACTATTATGGCGCCTACAATTAAATACAACTACCCATGTACACTCTGATATATTCTTCTGTCACCACAGAAGACTATTCTACTTCTACATAACGTATAACAATGTACAAAGACTAATAATTCAACTAAATATCTATTACAAAATATCTAATCGACTTGACAGAAGCTTGGCAGGCTCTTCATTAGCTAGCAGTACCTTCTACCCAGAAGGTACTGGTAGAACATCTTCGTACACTACAAAATCAACTAGCAGGCTCTTCTCATCATTGGCAGGCTCTTTGACTTTGATCATTTTATTCCCAACAATCCTCCCCTAAACTTGTTATTTCCATTAAAATACACAAGTTTCTGATGAATAAAATACATACCTTGAGGATTTGAGAACTCTTCCAAAAACTTTACTTTCTATCCTTCCTTTTTCTTTCATATTGCTCAGATATGCTTCTTAGCAAACTCTGAACAATCTCTGAGTTTTCTTCATCCTTGTCACACCTTAATCTCTTGGAGATCATAGCTTTAAGCACTTCATAGCTAAGAGGATACTCTTTCTCAGCTAACATAAAAAGTTCTATCCCACTCTGTGTGAAAAGATGATGAGTATGACTATGGCTTAGAAACTCCCAAGTTGTTGTAGGATCATAATAGGGAAATTTCCAATGAACATCTTTGGGATCAGGATCAAACATTCTATTGAATTCCACCCAAAGCTCTTGTTCCTTAGCATCCGTACTAGAATTTGTAGCTAACCTAATCTGCACTAGATTCCACAATTCTTCCAAATCTGCTCTATCAGATGCTCTAACTAAATTTTCAAAATTCTTGAAGATAGCAGATTGTCCCCCAACCCTTAATATTTTCCATGACTTACCAAATCTATCATGGTGTATTTCCCAATCAATTATAGGGTGTCTAGACCTAATTGGATCAGCATGAATGATAGTAGGTAAAGTAATCAACATTTTACTTACTTGCCCTTGATCCAATTTTGCTACTTCTTTCTTCTGAGCATCTTCCTTCTTCTTAGATGGATGTACATCAGATGGAACATTATAGTAAAGATTCTTGTAGGCTTGAAGATATAAAAAGAAGATTTCATCAGCAGATTTCTTCTTAAGTTGATAATCAGTCCAATTTGCCTGATTCTTCAAAAATTTCTTCATAAAGATTGTTTGATCTTTGTTAGTTTTGCCCACTTTAAAACCTCTCTTCTGACTTTCCTTCATCTTCTCAAAAATGTCAGCCAAAGCTGCTTCTTTGTATTTCTTGTTGATGAAAGATTCAAGTGCTTCAGTCTTCTCATCAGAATTGAGTGTCTTGTCATTTACTATATTTGCTGCATGACCTTTCACAATTGGATCATTGTTAATAATCCATAACATCTGTGCATCAAAGGTCTCTTGAGCAATTTGAGTATCAAGAAGAGCTTGAGCAGCTTCTTCAGTATCTTTCTGCTCTTTCATTACTTCAAGCATTCTTGAAGCTTCAAGTGCTTTTAGCTCTTCTTCATGAACTCTTTTGGCCTCTTCTTCTCCTAAAGCCATCTGAATTTGCTGAGTTCTTTTCAACTTCTTGGACTTTGGCTCATCTTCAATTAGAATACCTTTGCCCTTATCCTTTGGAGGTGAATCTTGTGATGGAGCAGAAGATTGCTCATCAGCAATTAAAACCCTCTTTCTCTTGTACACTCTCTCAGCAAACCCTTTATATCCCATAGCCAATAGCCTTTCTCTCCTGGCAGACTCTTCTTCTGCCCTAGCAGGCTCTTGCCCTGCTCCAACAGGCTCTTCATCATAAACTTGAGTTCCATCATGGAATTCAAATTGAGCCTGTTCCTCCTCTTCTTCCTCATCTTCAGACATATCCTTCCTCCCCTTTTTGGAAGAGTGATCTATCCTATCAGCATCTGACTGTGAAGAACTAGATAAAACAACCTTTGCAGACTTTTTACCTTTTAACTTCTTCACTTCACCCTCCAATCTCTTAACCCTCTTAACCAATTTGATGTTGATCTTAGAAAACCTTTCATTTTGACGTTTAAGAGCTTTCTCTAAGAACTTCACCTTGTCTTTCAACTCTTGCATTGTCTGAGGTGATTGGGTTTGTGATATATGATGTGGGGATGGTGGTGCTGTTGCTGATGGTACTGGAGATGGTGTTGGTGATTTTTGATGTGTTTGTGAAATGAAACCATGTGAAGAACTAGATGATGGTGTATCAGCAGATGGTGTTGGTTCTTCTAGATGTTGTGGTACCATTTCATCAAAAAGTGGAACTTCCTCCCCTCTAAAACCAATTCTCATATTTGAAAATACTTTTTGAGAAAGTTTTGGTGTTTCATAAACTGAGTCTGTGGGAAGCAACACATGTTGTAATTTTCCAATGATGCATCCAATGAATCTTGGATACATCAAAAATTTTGTTTTACTATCCACATTGTTTACCAATCCTTCAAAAATATATTTAGAAAAATTGTATTTTCTGTTTGTAGCTAAGCAAATGAGAGCAGAAGCCATGTTGCCACTAAATTGCTCCCAAGAGGTTTTCTTCTGGCTCAAACAGTGAAGGATTGTGTGAATCAAAAATCTCCATTGTGGAGTAAGATGCTTTTTCAGAAAAGTGAGTTTGTTGAACTCAGCATGATACCCCATTCTTGTTAAATTTTCAAAAATTTCAGTATCTGGTAACTGACTAATACCATCAGAATCATCCAAATGAAGATGTCTTCTTATGGATGACTCAGTAAGAGTCAAATGTTTACCATCCACTTTGGCTTTTATTCTTTGTTCCCCATTTTCAGAAGTTTTAATTTTAGCAGATTCCCAAAATTGTAAAATTTGATTTTCATAAATAGTGGGATTGACTAGCAAAGCAAACCTGATGTAGGAGTTGTTTAAAAAGTCCACTACTTGATGAAATGAGGCATTATCCTCTGACTTCTCCAAAAATGCTAACTGATTGTGACGTTGAACAAAGTTTAGATCAATTGTGGAAGTCATAATGAAAATTTTGAATATGATGGTGGGATTTGTTGGTAGTACTGGTAGAAGATGAAAGATGTATGTGAATTATGATAATGACTGATGAAAGAAGATATGAGAGAATTACTTTTAACCGACAATAATAAAGATTAAAATAAGTAAGTGAAAAGGCGGTTAAAAAGATCTTTTATATGTAAAATATAATATAATATATTCATCAGTGAATTACATAACTACCCCAACGGCTAATTTTAACTACCAGGCCTAAAGGCTAAAACTTTTTCTGACAGGCTCAACGGCTATCTAGCAGTACCTTTGTACTCTAGCAGTACCATTTTTGTACTAGCAGTACCTTTGAAAGTTTTTTTAAAAATCCCTTATAGTTTTTAGCAAACTACCAGCTATCAACGGATTTGAGTTGTCTTTACCAAAAGCCGTTTGCTTAAGGACTAGCTAACTATTTACAATTAAGTATGGTCAGTTAACAACCATATAGTTTTTGGTAAACTATCAACCATTAACGGATTTGATTTGTCTTTACCAAAAGCCGTTTGCTTAAGGACTAGTCAACTCTTAAGTTTGTGAAAACTTGGTGAGATGAATACCAAAAGCCATGATGGCCCAAAAGATGGTGCAATTTCCTTGGATGGAGGAAATTTGAATCAGGCATTGATGCTGTGTATCTTGGATGATTGGCTCAACAAGTGAAATCATCTAATAGCATGCCTTTGAGTTGAAAACATTTCTTAGTTTGATCTAGATAGAACTTTCTCCTTGAGAGATGCTTCATCCCTTCTAGATATGTGATCTAACTATCTCTTTTTCAACTCTGCATCATCTTGTATGCTCTTGTCTTTTCATAAATTGGTCTTTCTTCCATTCTGGGCTATTAATTCCTCCCCTGAGATTGTTATTTCTCCTGAAATGAATAAAACTTTTGTTGCCCCTTTTGTTTGAAAGAACTCTTGTTTTGTTATCAACCTGAAATGTGTTAGTTGCAAACCAAAAGAACAAAGTGTAGAACACTTGATCTATAACATTTTAAGTATTCAAGCCTTTAAATGAACAAAACATAGCAATTTTGTATCAGCAGGACCAATTATGAACTAACAGGACCTTTTGACTAACTAGCAGTACCATGTTTAAAATCCAATACCAGTTAATATTATGAACAAAAACATATGATTTTCAAAGATTTATCATTCCAATACCTCCTACAAGATATTTGAATCTACCTAAATCAAAAGCTTTGGTGAGAAGGTCTGCATAATTCTTTTCAGAATCAATTTTAACAACTTGAATTAACCTTTTCTCATTGCAATCCCTTATGAAATGGTGTCTGATTTCAATATGTTTTGTTTTTGAGTGTTGAACTGGGTTTTTAATGATACAAATAGTACTGCTATTGTCAATATAAATAATGGTGTTAAGAAAATTGTACCCATAGTCAAGCATTTGATTTTGGATCCAAAGAACTTGCCCACAACAACTTGCACCAGCAACATATTCTGCTTCAGTTGTAGAGTTGGCCACCATTGTTTGTTTCTTGCATTGCCAGGAGATTAGTCTGCAACCAAGAAATTGACATCCACCAGTTGTGGATTTTCTGTCTAGTGTTGCACCAGCATAGTCACTATCCGAATAAGCCACCAATTCAAAAGATGATTCCCTTGGATACCAAAGACCCAACCTAGGTTGACCCTTAAGATATCTAAAGATTCTTTTGACTGCTGTGAGATGAGAGATCTTGGGATGTATTTGAAACCTTGCACATACACATACTGAGAACATGATATCTGGTCTTGATGATGTAAGATACATCAAAGACCCAATCATTGATCTATAATTGTGCAAATCCATATCTTCTCCATCAGCATCTTTGATTAGCCCTTTGTCTGGATCCATTGGTGTACTTGCAACCTTAGAATCAGCAAAATTGAATTTTCTTAGGATCTCTGTTACATACTTATCTTGGCTGATAAATATGCCTTCTTTGGATTGTTTCACTTGGAGACCTAAAAAGAAAGTAAGTTCCCCCATGGAACTCATCTCAAACTTACTGTGCATAAGTTTTTCAAATTCTACACACAAGCCTTGGTTTGTTGATCCAAAGATTATGTCATCAACATAAATCTGTACTAACAAGATGTCTTTCTTTGTCCTTTTGATGAACAAAGTTGGATCAATCCTGCCTCTTTGGAATCCACTTTCTAGTAGAAAACAAGCCAATGTTTCATACCATGCCCTTGGAGCTTGATGTAGGCCATACAAAGCCTTGGTAACTTTGTAAACTTTATCTGGATACTCAGCATCAACGAAGCCTGGAGGTTGAGATACATATACTGGTTCTTCAATTTCACCATACAAAAATGCACTCTTAACATCCATTTGATAGACAGTGAAGCCTATGAATGAAGCATAGGCTAAGAAAAGCCTAATTGCTTCAAGTCTTGCAACTGGAGCAAACACTTCTTCATAATCTACCCCTTCCTCTTGAGTATATCCTTGTGCTACCAATCTAGCCTTGTTCCTGATCACTATACCCCTTTCATCCTTCTTGTTTCTGAACACCCATTTGGTTCCAATTGCCCTATGACCTCTGGGTAAATCAACCAATATCCAAACCTTCTGAATCTTGAATTGGAGAAGCTCTTCTTGCATAGCTTCCACCCAACTTGCATCATCTAAAGCTTTGTTTATGTTTTTGGGTTCAGCCTGAGATAGAAAACATGAAAACAGGCATATATTGGAATTATCATTATTCTTTTCTTCATAAAGAGAGGAGATTAACCCTTCTTCATCTGAGGATAAGACTTGAGATAAACCAACTTGAGATCTTGTTCTAACACCAGAAGTTATGCTTCCAATCACATCATCAGTTGAGTGATCTTTGAGAATTCTAGTGTTTGGTGTTTTAGGAACTTCATATGTAGTTGGAAGATTGCTAATCCCAACTTCTTCTTGAAAAGAATCATCTATTTGAACATTCAATGGCTCAGCAGTACCAATACTTGTACTAGCAGGACCATCTGAAGAACTGGCAGTACCATTGTCATTAGCACCACTCTCTTGATTCTCTTGATTCTGAGTTCCTTGATCTTCTTCATTGCCTTCTTTTGTTGTGTTTGAAGGTCCTTCTTCATTTGAAGATAGATCCATACTTTTCCAAATTGGCATCCAGATGAAATCTTGATTTTTAGGAATTTCAACATTTTCTTCAGAACCTGCATTTTCATTAGCATTTGTACCTGTAACAGGCACATAATTCATAGATTCTGAAAGCCTATCAACATCAAACATCCAATCTGGTCCAACTCCTTTCACATTTGTTAGTTTCTCTTGAAACTCTATGTGAAGATTCTCTTCAACTAGCCTAGTGCATGTGTTAAACACTCTATAGGCCTTACTTTGCAAGGAATACCCTATCAAAAAGCCAACATCTGCTTTTCCATCAAATTTGCCTAAATGATCTTTGGTATTGAGAATAGTAACCTGACAACCAAAAGGTCTCATAAAACTTAAAGATGGTTTTCTACCAAAGAAAAGTTCATAAGGTGTTTTTCTATGTGGTTTTGTCACAAGAACCCTGTTTTGTACATAACAAGCAGTACCAACTGCTTCAGCCCAAAATGAAATAGGCAACTTAGAGTCTACTAACATAGTTCTAGCAGCCTCTATAAGTGTTCTATTCTTTCTTTCTGCTACTCCATTTTGCTGAGGTGTTCTAGCTACACTAAACTCTCTTTTTATGCCTTTTTCCTTGCAAAAGTCATCCATAACTCTATTCTTGAACTCTGTCCCATTGTCACACCTGATGATTTTGACTTTCTTATCAGATTGGTTTTCTACCTCAGTGATATAGGTTTTAAGTGTCTCACTAGTTTCATGTTTAGATCTTAAGAAGAAAACCCATGAAAATCTGCTATAGTCATTAGTAACAACCAGACAATATTTCTTTCCATTCAAGCTGCACACATTAGTAGGACCAAATAGATCCATATGAAGCATATGTAAAGCCTGAGTAATAGAGTTTTGGGTCTTGGGCTTACAAGAAGCTCTATGTTGTTTGCCTTTTAGACAGTCAACACAAGTTTGGTCGTTTTGGAAAATCTTTTTGGGTAAACCTCTTACTAAATCATATTTTGCAATAGTGTTGATTGTTTTAAAGTTTACATGACCAAGCCTTCTATGCCAATCCTCATCATCAACTGCTTAGCTCTAATGCTTAAAAGTGAAAGTTGCCACTTTAGGTCCATTACTTCAAGATCATCAGGATGAATCTCTTGAAGGTCTTCAAATGTTAATACAGACCCATTGTGTTGAGATGTAAGAAAAGCACACCCAATTGTTTCATCCAAAATGGACTTGGTGCTACTAGAAGTATTAGCAGTACCAAAGGTTGTGTTAGCAGTACCTTCTTCTCTGCCTCCTTTGTCTTCATGATCAACCTTTGAGATGTTTGGGGATGAAACAAATGCCATATTTCCTGAGCTTGACCCAGTAGTCTTCTTAACTTCATGTTCTACAATCTTGAAATTGTTGTAGAGATCATTGAGACTCATCTGGTCAATATCTGACTTGTTCTTCCATACAATGACATGCATAGACCATTCTGAAGGTAAACTCCTAAGAAATTTAGAGTTTAGATCTTCTTGAGTTATCATCACTTCATGGATGGCTAACTGACTTGCAAGCTTCTGAAGTCTATTGAACATACTGTCCAAAGACTCATTGGTTGTGGCTGTGAAGTTCTCAAATTGTTGTTTGAGAAGTGTCTTTTGTGTTTTCTTGGTAGCATCATTACCACCAAACCTAGCCACAATAGCTTCAAAGAGGGTTTTGGCATCTTTGTATTTGTTAAAAATCAGAAGTTGATCATTTGGAATAGTCATCAGTAACATACTCCTTGCCTTGAGATCATTTTTCTTCTGAATTCTTTCATCTGCATTCGATGGTTGGGTTTGTATTGTTGTTACAAGAGCATCATTTACTGTTGTTGTGGTGGTTTGGGGTTTAAATGAATTGCCTTGTTCAATAATCTCCCAAAGTGCATAATCCTGCACTTGAAAGTATTGTTCAACCCTGAGTCGCCACATTTCAAACTCATTTTGTTTCAGTAATGGAAGTTTAGCTGCAACATTTGTCTGAATATGTTCAACATCCATTTTTCTTTTAAATTAGTAAATATCAAGCCTAGCTCTGATACCACTTGTGGAACGTTTTGTTTGTTCTTGATTGAGATATTTATGTATTGAATGTGTTTAGCATGCGGAATCTACTACAACACACTTTAAAAGAACACAAGATGGTGAGTTTGAGTAAATGAGAGAATGCAATGAACAAATAATCACAACTTTGGTTAACACAAAACGATTCAATATTATTGATGAAATAATACGGATGATCTAAATATCACCGGGATTACAAAGTAATCTTGAATCAAAGATTGTAAAAAGGATTTGTGATTCGAAGTAACTAAGTTACTTGAGAGATAGTTTGTTTTTGGTTATTTTGTTTGTGAAGATGCATACATGAAGAAGTGACTAAGATATCCTTTTATAAGATAAGGATATCTTATTACATGTTGTCAAGTAGATGAATATAATACTATACTTTGACTATTATGGCGCCTACAATTAAATACAACTACCCATGTACACTCTGATATATTCTTCTGTCACCACAGAAGACTATTCTACTTCTACATAACGTATAACAATGTACAAAGACTAATAATTCAACTAAATATCTATTACAAAATATCTAATCGACTTGACAGAAGCTTGGCAGGCTCTTCATTAGCTAGCAGTACCTTCTACCCAGAAGGTACTGGTAGAACATCTTCGTACACTACAAAATCAACTAGCAGGCTCTTCTCATCATTGGCAGGCTCTTTGACTTTGATCATTTTATTCCCAACACCATGTTTATAAAAATTTGGCTAGAATTTTTATATTTTTCCGATACCCCTTGTAGAGTATCATGTCTACACCAGTCCCATCCGGTCAGTTATCAGTTGCACCCCTTGATCCCGCGCTTGCACCACCTAGTCCAGAGGAGGATCCATACCCTATTGATGATGAGACTGAGGATGATGATGAGATGGAGGATGATGATGAGATGGAGTATGATGATGATGAGGGTGATGATGACGAGGAGGAGGAGCCAGAGGATCTCCTTATACCACTTTCACCAGCAGTGTCAGATGTCAAATATAAGTCTGATACATCAGACGCATTGGGACATGCACTTGCTACCAAGGTGACATCTGAGCCACCATCGACGTTTAAGATTGGAGAGTCTTCAGCAGTGCCACGAGTGACACCCTCAGAGCTTAGGGATGAGCTGAACCATTTGCGTAAGGATATCGGTTGGTGTACGGGTCGCTACATGTTGATGTCTCGACGGTTGAGTGCGCGACAGACTGATGTTCTAGGATTGAAGAAGGGAATTAAGGGAGATAAGAGAGCTATGGGTGATTTGTATGTTGAGTTGTATGAGCATGCTGCGAGGTTGAGTTCATTTTGCATATCTTGTAAAACTTATGACAAGTATTGAATCTATGATGTATTTTGGTGATGTACTATTTATGATGTTGAACGTACGCTATGTTATGATATATCATTGTGTTGTTTACCTTGTGTTATCATTCTATTACATTGATCAAATACTTACTGTGTTGTACACTTGTAATGATTGATAGAATTATGCCACCTATGAGAATCACACGAGCTGAGATTCAGAAACTGGTGGATGATGGTATTGTCGCGGCGCTTGCAGGGCAAGCGGGTGTTGGCAATCCAAATGGTGGGCATGCAGGAATGTTCGTTGCTAATGATAATCGTTCCTGCACCTATAAGGACTTCATGAATTGCAAGCCTATAACTTTCAAGGGAACTGAAGGAGCTGTTGGTTTGACTCAGTGGTTTGAGAAGACAGAGTCTGTGTTTCTACGAAGTAGCTGTTCTGAGGATTTCAAGGTGAAGTATGCGACAGGTACCCTGGTGGAACATGCGTTGTCTTGGTGGAATTCTTTTTGTTCAAACCATGGGACTAGGAAATGCATATAACATTCCATGGGAAGAATTCAAAAGGGAAATGGTTAAGAAGTACTGTAGTCGTAGTGATGTGAAGAGGTTGGAGACTGAGTTTTACTATTTGGCCGTGAAGGGTGTTTATCTTGCTACTTATGTGCGTCGATTTCAAGAATTGAAGGTTTTCTGTGCTCACATGGTGCCAGATGATGAGAAACTACTGGATAAGTTCATTGGTGGGTTACCTTCCAGTATTAAAGGTCCTGTGATGTCTTACAACTCTCAAACTCTGGATTCTGGATGAGATTATTCGTATATTTGAGCGACTATTGGATCAAGTGATAAAAGGTGGTGCTGTTCAGAGGAGTAACAACTATGACAACAAAAGAAAGTGGGATGACAACAGGAGGAACACCAACTACAACAACTACATCAATCGCAACAACAATAGTAACCCTCACCACAACAACAACAACAATCAGTACCGTAACGACAACCATCTCCAACAACAGAACAGAAGGCAAGAGACTGTTAAGGCTTATGTGGCTGCACCAGCACAAGTAGGAGGATATAATGGGCCGCACCCATTTTGTGATAAGTGTAGACAGCAACACGCTGGACCATGCCTAGCTAAGTGTCAGAAATGTCAGAAGGTTTGACATATTTCAAAACATTGTAAGAGCAGAGCTGTGGCTACTGGGAGTAACACACAGCCAGTGGTGACTTGTTATGGATGTGGAGAGCGTGGTCACTACAGGAGTCATTGCCCAAAGAACAAGGGTCAGTGAACTGAAGGCGCTCGTGGGAAAGCATATGTGATGGGCAATGGAGAGTAGTAATAAGATCCGAATGTGGTTACTGGTACGTTTCTACTCAACAATCATCGTGTTAAGGTTTTATTCGATTCTGGTGCCGATATAAGTTTTTATTATTTTATGATTTCACCATTACTTGATATCACCCCTACCACCCTAGACACTAGTTATAGCATTGAGCTAGCTAATGGTAACTTAGTTGACACTTGCACCGTAATCCGAGACTGTACCTTAAACCTTCTAGATCACCCGTTTAGTATTGATCTTATGCCCATTGAACTCAGAAGCTTCGACGTAGTGGTTGGTATGGATTGGTTATCCAAGCATCAGGCGAGTATCGTTTATGGGGAGCGAGTTGTACGTATTCCTTTCGAAGGTGAAACTTTGATTATCCGAGGAGACTGTAGTGGAACCCGTTTGAGTATCATATCTTGTATCAAGACTTTGAATTACATCGAGAAGGGATGTCATGCATTCATAGCACATGTGACTGAGAAGAAGTCGAGAGAGAAGCGACTTGAGGATGTTCCAATTATGTGTGATTTTCCTGAAGTATTTCCCGAAGAGCTACCTGGGCTTCCACCCGTTCGACAAGTGGAATTTCAAATCGACTTAGTACCGGGAGTTGCACCTGTAGCACGTGCACCGTATCGACTAACGCCGATAGAGATGCAAGAATTGTCTAATCAACTGCATGAGTTGTTGGGTAAAGGGTTTATTCGACCAAGTTCCTCACCCTGGGGAGCACAAGTGTTATTCGTGAAGAAGAAAGATGGGTCATTCAGGATGTGTATTGACTACCGTGAGCTGAATAAGTTGACAGTAAAGAATCGATACCCGTTGCCAAGAATCAACGACTTATTCGACCAGTTACAAGGATCAGGTTTCTACTCCAATATAGACTTACGATCAGGTTATCATCAACTCAGAGTCCGAGAAGAGGATATTCCTAAGACAGCATTCAGAACTAGATATGGCCATTATGAGTTTCGAGTGATGCCTTTTGGTTTGACAAACGCACCTGCTGTATTCATGGATCTCATGAACCGACTGTGTAAACCATATCTGGACAAGTTCATTATAGTCTTCATCAATGAAATTTTGATCAACTCTAAGAGTGAAGAAGAATACAAGCAACATCTGACGATCATTTGAAGCTACTCAAGGAAGAGAATTTGTACGCGAAATTCTCTAAATGTGAATTTTGGATTCGCACGGTACAATTCCTTGGTCATGTGAATGACAGTAAAGGGTTACAAGTGGACCCCGCGAATATCGAAGCTATTGAGAATTGGCCGACACCCACCAACGCCACAGAAGTTCGTCAATTTGTGGGATTGGTCGGATACTACAGGAGATTCATCGAGGGATTCTCCAAAGTAGCTAAACCGTTAACTACGTTAACTCAAAAGAATAAGAAGTATGAGTGGGGTAAGGACAAAGAAGAAGCATTCTAAGCCTTGAAGCAGAAGCTTTGTAACGCATCGATTCTAGCATGCCAGATGGAGCTGAAGATTTCGTAGTCTATTGTGGTGCATCACATCAAGGGTTTGGAGTAGCTTTGATGCAACGAGGGAAAGTCATGGAATATGCTTCAAGACAACTCAGGACTCATGAGGAGAAATATAACACGCACGATTTGGAATTTGGAGCTGTGGTTTTGGTATTTAAGATGTGGAGACACTATCTATATGGAACGAAGTTTACAGTCTTTACCGATCACAAGAGTCTTCAACACATTTTAGATCAGAAGGAGTTGAATATGAGACAGCGACGATGGTTAGAGACATTAAGCGACTATGACTATAAAATCCGATACCACCCGGGAAAAGTGAACGTCGTGGCTGATGCCTTGAGCCGTAAGGAACGGTTGAAGCCGTTGCGAGTTCGAGCTTTGGTTCTGACTATCAACTCAAACCTTCCTGCCCATATTCTTAAAGCACAAGAAGAAGACGTGCAACAAAAACACCTCAAGAGTGAGAAACTCTACAGCATGATACAGAAGAAGCTTAAGAAATGTGCAGATGGGATTTTATGTTTTCAAGGAAGAAGTTGGATACCCTGTTTTGAAGGACTGCAAGACTTGATCATGCTCGAGTCTCATAAATCAAAGTATTCTATACACCCAGGATCTGACAAGATGTATCACGACCTTAAGGAGTTATATTGGTGGCCGAATATGAAGGCTGTCATTGCCGACTATGTCCGAAAGTGTCTTACGTGCTCTAAAGTTAAAGCCGAACATCAGAAACCATGTGGTCTCCTATAACAACCCAAGATTCCCGTGTGGAAATGGGAACGGATTACTATGGATTTCATCACCAAAATTCCGAGAACTTCAACCGGTTTCGATGCTATTTGGGTAATAGTTGACCGACTAACTAAATCTGCTCACTTTCTACCAATCAAAGAGAACTACAGTATGGACAAGCTTACTAGACTTTACGTTAAGGAAGTAGTCTCGAGGCATTGCGCGCCAATATCCTTAATCTCTTACCGAGATAGCAGATTCACCTTAAATTTTTGACAATCACTTCAGGATGCCTTTGGCACAAACCTCAACATGAGTACTGCATACCACCCGCAAACCGATGGCCAGAGTGAAAGGACAATTCAGACTTTAGAAGATATGCTCCGAGCTCGTGTGATTGATTTTGGAAATGGGTGGGATACCCATTTGCCTTTGATTGAGTTTTCGTACAACAACATTGTATGGTTGAAAATGCCGATCACCCATTTATTGGACTTAAGTAGGAGAAGCTCAGCTCATTGGGCCGGATATTGTTCGTGAGACAACCGAGAAAATCGTGCGAATTAAGAACCGATTGGAAGCCGCAAGAGACCGACAGAAGAATTACGCGGATGTGAGGCGCAAACCATTGGAGTTTCAAGTTGGAGATATAGTTTATGTTGAAAGTCTCGCCATAGAAAGGCATGATACGTTTTGATAAGCGAGGAAAGCTAAACCCTAGGTACATTGGGCTGTTCAAGATTTTGAACAGAGTTGGTCCTGTAGCCTACAGACTTGAACTACCACCAGTGATCAGTAGAGTGCATCTTACGTTTCACGTGTCCAATCTGAAGAAGTAATTATCTGATGAGTCTGCCGCAATCCCAATCGACGAAATTTAGATTGATGAGTAATTGAACTTTATTGAGGAACTAGTCGAAATCATGGACCGTGAAGTTAAGTAGCTGAAGAAGAGCCATATTCCCATTGTGAAAGTTTGTTGGAATTCCAAGAGAGGACCCGAGTTCACCTGGGAATTTGAGGACGAATTTAAGCGCAAGTACCCGCACCTTTTCACAACCACGATTGATAACGCTAACAGAAATCTGGGACGGATTTCCAAATATGATGTAGGTGCTGTAACACCCGGTAATTTTCCAAAACCATTTTCACTAGCCAAATATTTATTTTTGCATCACCTTAGCATTTAAACTTTTTCTTGGACTTATTTGAACTTTAGAAACAGTAGATATCTTGATGAACGTGAGCGTTATCCCTTTTATTATGTCAGCACAACCTAGAAAGCACGAAACGAATGAAATTTTCCAAATAAATTAACTTTGAGAAAGTTATGCATGTTTATACTTAATTTTACCAGAAAAATTGTTTCGGAAACAATGGCGAAAGTTTCGTAAATTTTCGTGTCCGTTTGGTATGTTAAATGGGCCCCGCGTTAATTATTTTAAAAGTTTAACCCACTTTACCCTTTTACCCCCTCCGCCCGAATGTTTAACCCGCGCCCCCTCTACTTTATCTTGTCCAGACTTTGCCCCTCCCTTGATATAAAAACCCTCACTTTTTATTTCTTCGTCATAATAACACACACCTCACCTTATCTCCGGAACCCTAACCGGCCGCCACCACCGTCGTCCGGCCAACTTCCGGCCACCTCCAAAATGTCACCGACGTGTAGATCTTGACGTCCTTATCGTTTCTGGAGAGTTTGGGAGTCATCGGAGTACGTTTGGGCCTTGTTCGAGCACCACCGCCAGACCACAGTTGCACCACCACGTCACCACCGCACCTCCACCACCTCCTCACTCTTTTGGTATAACCCACGCACCCTAATTACTTTTAAATTGTTTATAAAACCATGGGGGAGAGACATGCTATTTACTTTTGATGAGCACAATTGTTTAAATGTATGTTTTCTGACTAAGTGATATTGCTAAGTACCAGACCTTGCCGAGCAAGTCCTCGACCATGAACCATTATCACTTGTGAGTGAGTGCGAATACAAGGAATAGGCTATAGGATTTTTACCATCCCCATGTTGACTAAGTCTGTCGCTATGTGATGTATGTTTGATGTTATCAAGCTAGGTATCTGCAAAGTATCTAGCTTGAGGGGCCAACATATTATATTATATTCTGCGATTACTGGTGACTTACGCAATGTTATTTTGGTGTCGGTTAAGGTTTTGCGTGTCATGAGTTATCAACTATTTGGCTTACTGTATATGTATTTGTTACTTATGATCTTCCAGACTTGAAAATCTGTGTTCAACTATTTTATTTTAAACCTATGAATTTCCCTCACCTTTGTGTTTACTTTTTAAGCATGTTTTTATCTTAGATAATTGATGCATACTGCACTAGCACTGGGAGTGGCATGAAGATTATCGATGGCTATCGGCTTTTACTATCTACCTACTTTTTACTATTTTTTTACTATCACTTATCATTCGAAAAACCCCTTTTGAACTATGTCTTTTATTTCCGCTGCGTATGATGTTTGAGAATCTTTTGAACTTATGGAAAACTAGAAGGGGGGTTGAATAGTTTTACCGGTTTTTAATTTGTTTCAAAACTTTACTTTGAAAAACTTTGATTCGAATCTTATGTGTAATCAATCAACACCAATATGAACACTTAAACTAAACTATCTAATGTAACTAATAAAACCAAAGGAAAGAGATGGAAAGATCTAACCGGGACAAAGAAATTTATAGTGGTTCGGTCACGAAGCTCTTCTTCGCCCTACTCCACTCCCCGAGTACCACACTCTAAACTAAGTTCCTTAGGGTCAAATTTTTGGTTTACAATTAGCTTGTAGTGTGAACTTTACATATTTCAACTTATTTTAGGGTTTTGAGCTTTTTTTGGTTGGCTTATTGTAGGCCGCAATCATTAGATTAGGCCCGCATATCCTAAAAATAGTTCAACTGCCCATTTTCTAAGCTACTTTTTAAGCTCTTGATAAGCTCCTTAGGGTCTAGAATTTGTTCTAATAGATTATTGGTGGGTGAACTTCATTTGTTTGCAGTTTATATGGTTTAGCTTATCAGTTTAGAGCTTATTTTATAGCTCAAATATAGCCTCATAGGGCTGTTCTGGCCTGCATACCAGGCAGATTGCTTATTTGCTTTTCCTGTGCTTTTCTGCTTATTGGTTCTGCTTTTTCTTATTTCTTTAGCTTATTTAGATTGTTTTAAGTTTAATTTAGCTTATTTCAGCTGGGTTAATAGCTTTTAGTAGCTTATAAGCTTATTTCACAGTTGCATTAGCTTCTTATCCTTATTAGCAGTCTGTTTCTTTTAAGCCATTTTCTGGCTTATTTTCTAGGATCTAAAAATAGTTGTTTCACAAAAGTTTCTTATTTCAAACTTATTTCTATGTCTCAAAATAAAATTTTCATTAAAAAAATAAAAAGGGAGTAAGGGAAGTCCAGGGTGAGCAGGGCTCGAACCCTGGACCTCAACCTCACTCAACCTTTACACACCACACCACAACCAACTGCCCTTGGGTCTTTTCTGGTTATGGTTTGCACTATTTTTTACTTAACATAGTTTAGCTTGTTTTGCCTTATTTTCCTTATTTGCTTATTCACTGCTTATCAGTATAAGCTGTTATTTTTCTTTTATTTTTCATAGATCTTAATTAACTTTAAGAAGTTTTCTGCAAAGTTTCATAATTTTTCACTTTCATTTAGTATTTTTACATATTTTTCTTTTCAAAATAGTTTTTAATTCATAATAAATAAAATATAAATCAAAAAAATAAAATTCTTTTTTCCGAAAATTTTCTTTTATCATTTAGGGCTTAGGAAAAATAGATTTACATCCGTAGAGTTAATATTTCATCATTTCACTTTTCTAGGGCTCGAGATTTCCCGGTTTAAGCTCGTTTTTTATTTTCTTTACGTTTTTGCTCAATTATGCTTTGTAGACTTATTTCTTATGCTTGTTAAGTTGTATTTAGCTTATGTATGCTTTCCTTAATTGTAAATTGCATAATTTCCATGTTTCGGGGTCATTTTCAGATTCCCGATTGCGTTTTTAGGTTTCTTTGATTATTTGCTTTACTTTCTTTGTATACTCACTTTTCATACCTTAATTAGAATTAGAAAACAAAAACAAAAGTGAAATTCATCTTTCAAGCACTTTAATTCCAAACCGTACACGATATCCTCGATTCACACCTCGTCGGGAAACGACCCGGGTATCACTTGCCCGGTTTCTCATATCGTATTCACGGGTTTTGCATGTTAGCCTTTTTCCTAAAGGGTTGGCTTGTCAATTCCCGCGTATCTGATATTTTGATATATACTTCCACACGGATCAGACACCAAGTAATCGAGCAATGATTCTTGCTACAAAACAAAGTTAGATGACAAGTATACAATATCTAACATGTAGCAATCACGACAAATATCCAACCTCAAAAAAAAATGACTAAGTAGCCAATCACCACAAAAAAAATAACACAACCATATAAAAAGCCCATTCATTCATAAGAATAAAATTTCATACATAAGTATGACTACATCATCAAAAGAAAAACAATCTACAAGAAGCATATAAAGATCTTAAGTGATATGAGGCCCTAAGATTTGCTTCAAATGACAAAAGGGATCCTAAGTTTTTATTTTGGAAACTAAACATAAAGATGTTTAGTTGTTTGGGCTATTGGTTGGTGGAGGAGGTGGTATGATGGGTCCTTGTGGTGGTGTGAGAAGGTGTTCAAGGTAGGAGAACCTAAAGTTCAACTCATCCCTAAGGAAGAAGATGAGGTGTTGGTTGTGATGGCAACATGCACAACTTAGGGTATGTGGTTGTAGGGGATAAAGAATGGGGTGACCCATTAGTGGTTGTGGTGATGGTGAGGCGGAGGATGATGATGTGTTGGACCCAAGCTCAAAGGGAGTTGATGGTGATAGGGTGAAGGTTAGTGCTAATGGTTGAGGAGGACTAGGAGGAGGTAAAGGTGTGGTTATCCTAATGGTGGAGGATGATGAAGAGGTTGGCCTAGTTGAGGTGGCCTTTGATGGAGCTAGAGGTGTAGAGATTGATGAGGTTGATTTGGTTGAGGGTAGTGGTGTGTGGACATCTTCATCATTATCCAAAGTGAGATCAATGATAATTATCTCATTGGTTGGTTTGAGGTTGAACCTTGGCTTCTTTGCTTGGTGAGAAGTAGTAGCCATGGTGGAAGACATGATAAGTGTATGATGAATGTGTGATGGTGAGGAAAATGCATGCATGATAAGAGCTTATATAGCCAAATCAAGGCATGCAAGGATGGATAGGATGGTGGATTTAGGGATTTGGGAGTATTGGAATCAGCATATGTTTGCAGATTCTCAGGAAAAGAAGGTCAAAAAGTGGAATAGAACAGTTAAAAACGTCTTCCCAGGGTACGGTACCACTAAATCACCCACGGTACCACAAATTTTAGTGGTGTCGTGCCCTATTTAGTGGTGTCGTGTCCTGCAGTTGACCTTTTTTCCAGTTCTGCAGGATCTAGGCTGCCTAAATGGGGAATTCTAAGAGGACTATTTGCAGCAAATCCTAATTCCTCAATTCACTAAAGAATAATCACATAGTTTTCCTAACACTAGCCACAACTAGCAACTAATAAGATCATGTGATTATCTAGAAATAGGCCACTATTAAGCATGCATCATATCAAGCAATTATTTCATCATCTAGTGCATGCAATAAAAATATAAAATAAAGAATATGAACTAGATAAAGCTTATAAAAATAATTAAGCATTAAGCTTGATTAACTAATCAAAGTTACCAATGCCAAGTATGAAATACTAAGTAAATTCAAACTTGTTAATGCTAGATGGCCATAGCCAAGACCCCATTAATAATAGTTTAATACTACTTAAGTTAGTGATACTAATTAAGTTAGTATTATCGAATCTCTTTTCTTCCCCAACTTTTTAATCTTGTTCCCGAGCCCCTTGATTTCTTTTCCAATAGATTTGAACCACCCCCCCGATCGTTTGCTCATGCATGGAGACTTGTCGGTTGTACATCGTTGTTTGCCTTCTCATCACGGAAGTTAAATTGGTTTGGTTGAAAGGAAGGTCAGTTGTTGGTTCGAACGATGATGTGTCAAGGTTACGAAAGAAGGTTTCGGGAGAAGGAGTACGAGCACGAGACGTTCCTTCTTCGTTCATCATATCATCCTCAACATAGGTTGGGACATCATGCCGAGAGAGACAAAGTAGCATCGAGGTGGATTTACTACCACGTTTAGCACTTTTGTCACTACGTGGCTTAGTGTGGCGTTGTGGTCCACCAATAGGTTTCATGACGGGATTGAAAAGAAGGCAGTCCCCATTATCGAGATGTGGGTAATTTGCCATTACCTAACGGAATAGACGAGTAAGCAACATACCATATGGCATGAGCTTATCGGTCCGACTGTGAATGTTGGCCATTCTTTTTGCCATGTAGTACGCGAGGTTGTATGGCTCCTCGTTACTAAGGCAATGGAGCATATGGGCAAGACTTGCCGGAACATGATCCCAGTTGCCCGAAAGACATAAGACGTTTTCATGCAGAAGGAGTTCCCAACTTTTGAGATCGGGAAGAATCTCTTTTAGATAGATTCGATTGGGGTTGAGGTGAACAATGGAACCATCATGTTTTTGGTACGTGTTGGCGACTCTAGGAATTTGGACATGTTGTTTGATAATTTGAAGATCGGGAATTTTGGTAGAATATGGACCTTCACTTTCAAGATTAAAGTGAAGTGACTCTAAAGAATGGTCTTCTGTGTATGCACATTGACCATAGGAAGGGACACCTAGAATGTCCCCGAGTTCGGTGATGGATAAAATGATATTTTCATTTTGAATCCAAAAATCAAGATAGACATTACCTTCAGGATCATTGAAGGTACGAATACGACTGTAGAATTCGAGAATGAAACGAGGACAAATTTGATCATTTATTTTGTATAAACAATCAAATTGAATCGTAGGAAAACATGCTTGAATGTTATCCAAAAGAACAAAATAGGCATCGACTACACAACCTTCGTGTATATATCGATGTTGGACTCTAAGGAGATAAGCTTTTTGCTCATCGGAGATGTTTGGATCATTGATTAGAATGGGAATGTAATTTTGGGTATCTTGATAATCCATACGAGGCATTGTTACCTACAAAAATATATATATGTATATATTAACTTGTTGCATTTTGATGATCACATTCTTAGTGTGTGTATGCCTAAATGCAAACAATGTGGAGGTGCGGTAATCTTGACTCTAAAAACAAAACTAATGAGATTACCCAAATGCTCCTAACTTCATTTTTGCTCAATCAAATATGTCAAAGAATACACATTAATTATGTAATTCGATTAATATTTGTGAGATCATGTATGCATGCAAAAACGTTTTTAGTTTGCATCAACAATGCACGAAAAAGATTTCATGATCCTAGATACGTGAAATTTTTTGAAAAACAATGGAATTGGGGTGTTTGGCAAATTGCATCAACTTGGCGCCAAAAATCTTAAAATTGAAAAGCTTCAATGTTAAGGATTTCTAATCCAATTTTAAGTATCCTAGACATGATTCCACTAAAACTAATTAATCTTAATCTGTTTTAACTAGGAAAATTCGGACTAAATTATATAATGTAAGTGGGTTTATGAAAATCCTAGGTTTAGAGAATCATGCAAGTTATACATTGTCTAATCCTAGTCCTAATTGCATAAAAGTTCAACCAAAATTGAAAAACCCCAATTCGATTTTATGCATAAGAACAAACCCTAGACTCAAATTGAAAAGAAATTAAAGTTAATTGACTTACAATTATGTTGTAGTGATTAAGATTATTTGATTGCAATGCCTCGATCTTGATTTACAAGAGTGTAGTATGATTTGGGTGTGGTGATCGGTTTTGACAGCAAAAGAGAGTGGGTATTTTTGTTTTGAATGAGTGTGCAGAGGGAAAAGGGAAGAAAATCGGGCTTAATCAGACACACGGTACCATTAATGTTTAGTGGTGTCGTGCCACTTTAGTGGTGCCGTGCGTGTCTGAGACCCATTTTTGTTCCATTTTGAGTTTTGACGAATTAATCTTACTTATTTAGTAAGACTTTTTGAAGCGAGGGAAGAGTTTATACCTAATAAACTCTTTTAACGGAAACGATTAGGCGAGATGACAAGAAATGACTTTAGTATTTCCGAGGAAATGCACAAGTAGACATTGGAAGAATACGATGAATGACTTTAATATTTCCAGTGAAATATTTAGAAGTCATGAGATGATAAGCAAGTAATGACTTGATATTTCCAGTGAAATATCTAAAAGTCATGAGACGAGATAGAGGGAATGACTTGATATTTCCAGTGAAATATCTAAAAGTCATGAGCCGAAATAGAAGAGATGACTTCAATATTTCCAGTGAAATATTTAAGTGATCATACTAGGAACGTGAAGAATGACTTAATATTTCCAGTGAAATATTCAAAAGTCATGAGACGAGACATAAGGAATGACTTAATATTTCTAGTGAAATATCTACAAGTCATGAGACTAGACGTAAAGGAATAACATAATATTTCCAATGAAATATCTACAAGTCATGAGACGAGACGTAAAGGATGACTTCAATATTTCCAATGAAATATTTGGGTAGTCATGAGATAAATGAAAAGAATGACTTGAAAAGTCATGAGACGAGACGTAAGAAATGACTTCAATATTTCCAGTGAAATAGGTCATAAGAAGGATGTGAGGAATGACTCAATATTTCTAGTGAAATATTTAGCAAGTCATGAGATGAGACGTAAGGGATGACTTTAATTTTTCCAGTGAAATATTCAAGTAGTCATGAGAGGGATGAGAAGGATGACTTAAACAGTCATAAGGCGAGACGTAAGAGATGACTTCAATATTTCCGGTGAAATATTTAGAAAGTCATGAGATGAGATATAGGAGATGACTTCAATATTTCAAGTGAAATATTCAAATAGTCATAAGAGGGATTTGAAGGACGCATTTGAACACATGGGAATTGTGAAATTCACGGAATGTGTTCCATTGTTCCTAGATCTAGACGAAGATAGTTAGAGGATTCTCGTTTGAGAAGGTTGATTGAATATCGACGATGTTGTCCTTTGAGGGAAACTTTTCTAAGAAAATGATTCCTCTTTGGACATTATCGTGACGGAGGAGATGACGTAATTCGATGTGCTTCGTACAAGAGCAATCCATGGGGTTCTTGGTCAAGTCTATTTGCACCTTGGTCGTTTCAATCGATTAGAGCTTGTTTCATCCATAATGCTTGTTTTCATGCCTTTCTAGCGATTACGTACTCGACTTAGGTCATGGAGATAGCAAGAGTCGTTTGTTTCTTGGAGAGCCAAGAAGTTTGACAACAACCTATGAAGGTGCAAACATCTCTTTTACTTTTTCAATCCACATTATCTCCCGCATTATCAGAGTTGGTATATAAAACAGTTTCTACACCAATCCCCTTGAGATATCAAAATCTCAAGTGTATAGTGCCTTTAATGCATCGGAAGATACACTTAACCACCTTTAAGTTAAGAAGTTTTAGAATCCTTCTTACAAGCATGCAAAAGTGCAAACACTGGACATGATATCAAGCCTACTTGCCGTTAGGTAAAATGAATGTTGGGAATTAAATATTCAAGAAGTTTAATATCGGATTCTGCTGCTAGCGTTATCGGTTTCTGCTGGAGCATTTGATTCTACTTCTAGCGTTAACATTCTACTGCTGAGTGATTCTGCTGCTAGCGTTATGATTCTGCTGCTGGTGAAGAACGTTCTGCTGCTGAGTGGATAAGTATGAAAAGATATTATGTGTATTAAAGTCAACAATATACGGTAGATAATATCTTACCCCATGTGATCAGTCATAATGTTATATTCACAGAACAAGTTGTAAACATAGATACAAGTTGTATCTTAATGACTGACACTCTCAAAGCAAGCGTTCGATTAGACTTGACAATATTGTAAAGATCTTTCTTGTGTTATAAAAGAAAGATCTTAGACTAGTGATAAATACGTGTCTAAAAGAGTGTGTGATTTATTAAGTGCTTAAAAAATAACTCTCAAGAACATAGAACAAATATCACAAGTATAGATTCAAGGTCTTTGTAACCCTAGTGATATTGAAGATCACTCGTATTATCTTGAATAATATTTAATCGTTTGGTGATAACATTGCATGTTCTTTGTTCTATATTCACAAGCATAACTGTTCCATTTCCACAACACAAATAACTTTCTAAGTGTGATTAAGTAAATTCCGCGTACTTGATCATATTAACTCAACTTATCATATACACAAAGCAACAAAGGTTTAACCATCTTACAGTGTATCAAATCCTCATCAATTGGTATCAAAGGATCAAGGATACTCAGATAGTGGATGTTCAAGGCACATGACAGGCAACAAGTCCTATCTTTCTGATTTTCGAACATTAGATGGTGGCTATCTTACCTTTGGAGGAGGTGTTGATGGCAAAATTTCCGGTAAAGGTACCATCAAAACTGGAAATTTAGATTTTGAAGATGTATACTATGTACAAGAGCTAAATTATAATCTTTTTAGTGTCACACAAATGTGTGACAAAAAGAACAAAATTCTTTTCTGTGACACTGAATGTCTTGTACTTTCTCCTGATTTTAAGATGCCTGATGAAAGTCAAGTGCTTCTTAAAATTCCTAGAAAGGGAAATATGTACAATGTAGACATGAAGAACATTGTTCCTAAAAAGGATTTAACTTGTCTTGTTGCAAAGGCCACATTGGATGAATCAATGTTATGGCATAGGAGGCTTGGTCATATTAACTTCAAAACCATAAATCAGATTGTTAAGAATGGTTTGGTAAGAGGTTTACCTCAAAAACGATTTGAAAATGATCAAACATGCATTGCTTGTCTTAAAGGCAAACAACACAAAGCCACTTGTAAGCCCAAGCTGTTTAACTCTATTAATCAATCATTGTTTATGCTTCATATGGACTTGTTTGGTCCTACAAATGTTAGAAGTATGCAACATAAAAGATATTATCTAGTTATTACTGATGACTATAGTAGATTTACATGGGTTTTCTTTTTAGCTACTAAGGATGAGACACCTAGCATCCTTAAGACTTTCATTACTGAGATAGAAAACCTAGTAAACAAAAGAGTAAAAGTCATTAGATGTGATAATGGGACAGAGTTCAAAAATAGAGTTATGGATGAATTCTGCAAAGAAAAGGGTATTAGGAGAGAATTTAGTGTTGCTAGAACTCCACAACAGAATGGAGTTGCTGAAAGGAAAAATAGAACGCTAATAGAAGCTGCTAGAACTATGTTAGCTGATTCTAAGCTACCTATAACTTTTTGGGTTGAAGCAGTCAACACTGTTTGCTATGTCCAGAATAGAGTTTTAGTTGTTAAGCCTCACAATAAGACATCATATGAGCTTTTTAGAGGTAGAACTCCTGCAATAGGATTTCTTAGACCTTTTGGATGTCATGTGACAATTCTTAATACCTTAGACCATCTTGGAAAATTTGATGGCAAAGCAGATGAAGGTTTCTTAGTTGGATATTCTCTCAATAGTAAAGCATTTAGAGTACACAACTTAAGAACTAAGAAAGTAGAGGAAAACCTACATGTGGAATTTTTAGAGCATAAATCCAATGTAGTAGGTGAAGGTCCTAATTGACTATTTGATCTAGAGTCATTAACCCATTCTATGAATTATGTGCCTGTTGTTGCAGAAACTAATGATTTTTCAGGTTCACAAACAACAAATGAGGCAGGGTTAGACAAGGAGACAAATCAAGATCATATTTGGATGCCAATAAGTACCAGTGTGGCTTCAACTTCAACAAATGATGAATCTTCTTCTGGTAAAGCTAAAGTAGATGTTGAAAGTGAACACAAGGAAGATGGAACAAAGGAGCAACAAAATATTTCTGTGATGATAGTGCTGCTGAGACAGAGCATTCTACTGCTAGGCTTAATTTTTTCTGCTGCTAGGCCAAATGATTCTACTGCTAGCCCTTCAGACTCAATTGAAGCAGATTTCTTAGATAATGAGGTGGATTTGAGCAATATCACACCTAACTATCAAGTTTCTTCAGCCCCACACACAAGGATTCACAAAGTCCACTCCCTAGACAATGTGATTGGAGATGTACAATCAGGTGTGAAGACAAGACAACAACTGATGTCTTCAGACCAACAAGGGCTTCTTGATGCCCTTTATGCTTCAAAGCAGCATGAGTTTTCAAACTCTTGCTTGTTTGTATGTTTTCTCTCACAAGATGAACCAAAGAACATTCTGAAAGCCTTAGATGATTCAAGCTGGGTAGAAGCTATGTAAGAGGAGCTTCTTCAGTTCAAGATTCAGAAGGTTTGGGTGCTAGTTGATTTACCTAAGGATGCAAAGGTAATTGGCACTAGATGGGTTTTCAAGAATAAAAGGGATGAAAGGGGAATAGTGATTAGGAATAAGGCTAGATTAGTAGCCCAAGGGTACACACAACAAGAAGGTATAGACTATGATGAGGTTTTTGCTCCAGTAGCAAGACTTAAGGCAATTAGGCTTTTCTTAGCTTATGCTTCATTTTTAGGCTTCACAGTTTACCAAATGGATGTCAAAAGTGCATTTTTATATGGCACAATTGAAGAAGAGGTGTATGTCTCACAACCTCCAGGGTTCATTGATCCTGACCATCCAGAAAAAGTGTACAGAGTAGTTAAGGCTCTTTATGGCCTTCATCAGGCACCTAGAGCATGGTATGAAACACTAGCTTCCTATTTAAAAGAAAATGGATTTCAAAGAGGAAAGATTGATCAGACACTTTTCATCAAACAGCACAAGAAGGATCTTCTGTTAGTGCAGGTGTATGTAGGTGACATTATCTTTGGGTCTACAAGGAAGGTGATGTGTTTGGAGTTCGAGAAGCTTATGCATGATAAGTTTCAGATGAGTTCCATGGGGGAACTTACATTCTTTTTGGGTTTGCAAGTTAAACAGTCATATGAAGGCATATTTATTAGTCAAGATAAGTATGTTGCTGAGATACTAAGGAAGTTCAACTTTGCTGATTCAAAAATGGCAAGCACACCAATGGACTCTGAGAAGCCTCTTCAAAAAGACTTAGATGGAGAAAATGTGGATGTACACACATACAGATCTATGATAGGATCTTTGATGTATCTTACATCATCAAGACCTGACATCATGTTCTCTGTTTGTGTTTGTGCAAGATTTCAAGTAACTCCAAAGGTTTCTCATTTAACAGCAGTCAAGAGAATTTTTAGATATCTCAAGGGTCAACCTAGGTTGGGTCTATGGTATTCTAGAGAGTCACCTTTTGACTTGGTAGCATTTTCGGATAGTGATTATGCTGGTGCTAGCTTGGACAGAAAGTCAACAACTGGAGGATGTCAATTCCTTAGGTGTAGACTTATCTCATGGCAGTGTAAGAAGCAAACAACTGTGGCTACTTCAACAACTGAAGCTGAATATGTAGCTGCTGCAAGTTGCTTAGCTCAAGTCTTATGGCTTTAAACCCAACTTCTTGACTATTGGTACAATTTCTTGAACACTATTATTAATATTGATAATAGTAGCACTATTTACATAAACTAAAATCCAGTGCAACATTCTAAAACAAAAAACATTGAAATTAGACATTACTTTATAAGAGACTGCAAAGAGAAAAGATTAATTCAAGTTCTTAAAATTGCTTCAGAATTCAACTTTGCAGATCTGCTAACAAAAGCTTTTGAAGTTGGAAGGTTTCAGTACGTTGTAGCAAGTATTGGAATGCTTAATCTTTGAATTTTTCAATCAAATGTGTTTTTGTAAATAAATTTTTGTTTGTACTGCTGACTTTAAAAGATACTACTGCTATTACAAAAGTTTGTGCTGCTAGTACAAATTTAAATTGTGTTATTCATACAGATTAGTCCTATGATTATTCTAATACAAGACATGTACTTTGTACATTGTTCTTTTGGTTTTAGACTAACAATTTCAGGTATGAACATGTGAACACAAAGGATGTTTCAAGTGAAATACGTGAGTAGCAGAATGCTAATACTAGTTGCTGACATAATAGGTTTATGATAGAAAGAGTTTGGGAGTTTGGGAATTTCAAACCTCCTTAAAACTTCTTTCTTGAAGCTTGATTATGATGTTTCACATGGAATTGATGACTTAGTTGATCAGAAAGTAACTGATGCAACTCACTTTCTATCATTTTATACTTTTAAGTATAATGAGCAAGTCTAAGGACATCTGATAGAAAGAACAGCTAGTAAAAGTGAATCTAACACTTGTGTTAGAGGCAACAATTACTATGAGCTGGAAACCCTGTCAAGAAAGCCTTTTGAATAGGTTTATCTTTACACAGGCAGTTATTTATAACTGAAAAACATTGGTTCTCACACAACCAGAGGTTGCTTTAAACCGACATTTTGATTAAGTGTCTGTTATACACTTAATCCCTTCAAAATGGTTGAAAGCAGTATGGTTTTTCATAATAAAACCAAGTACATACTACTAAGGCAACAGTTTCTTAAAAGGATTTTCAAAGAGACTCACAAAAACCATCAAATGATGGACCATGAGTCAAATGCCCCATGAATTACCTCTCATAGGAGTTAACACACCTAGAAGTGATGAGGGCAGCAAATTAAACTCTTAAGGAATTGATGGCTACATGTACAACATTGTCTGATAACATGTTCTGATGGATAGCTCAGATGATGGAGAGAAATATTTTGGTACATAGTGAGAAATCTTCCAAACAGGGGAGGATAAAATGTTATTTGCATCTCAGGGGAGTTAACATCTCATGGGAGGAAATAAAGCCCAAAGAAGGAAATTTAACCAATGAAAGGGAGGAAAAGACAAGAGCATACAAGATGATGACATAAAGGTTGAAAATGACAAGAACAGAGCTTATTATATATTCAAAAGGGATGAAGCATTCCAAAGGAGAAAGTTCTATCTAGGTCAAACGAAGGAAAGTTTCAATTTCAGTTCACCACGTTTGTTCATCATTTGCAAAGGCATGGTGATAGATGATTTCACTTGTTGAAACAAGCATCCAAGATACACAGCATCATTGCCTCTTATAATTCCTCCATCCAAGGAAAATTGCACCATCTTTTAGGTCAATGTTTGAAGCCTGAAGATGTGTATTGATATTGTTAAAGTCAAAGAACAGAAAGCAGATGAGTTACTGAGAAAGATATTTAATCTTGAAGAACAGAAGTGTTTGAAAGATCTTCACAATCCATAATTTAATTCAGAAACATGTTGAAAAGGATTCACATGTTTAGGGGAGGATTGTTGGGAATTAAATATTCAAGAAGCTTAATATCGGATTTTGCTGCTAGCGTTATCAGTTTCTGCTGGAGCATTTGATTCTGCTGCTAGCGTTAACATTCTACTGCTGAGTGATTCTGCTGCTAGCGTTATGATTCTGCTGCTGAGTGGATAAGTATGAAAAGATATTATGTGTATTAAAGTCAACAATATACGGTAGATAATATCTTACCCCATGTGATCAGTCATAATGTTATATTCACAGAACAAGTTGTAAACATAGATACAAGTTGTATCTTAATGACTGACACTCTCAAAGCAAGCGTTCGATTAGACTTGACAATATTGTAAAGATCTTTCTTGTGTTATAAAAGAAAGATCTTAGACTAGTGATAAATAGATGTCTAAAAGAGTGTGTGATTTATTAAGTGCTTAAAAAATAACTCTCAAGAACATAGAACAAATATACAAGTCATCATAGAAAACATAAGATTCAAGGTCTTTGTAACCCTAGTGATATTGAAGATCACTCGTATTATCTTGAATAATATTTAATCGTTTGGTGATAACATTGCATGTTCTTTGTTCTATATTCACAAGCATAACTGTTCCATTTCCACAACACAAATAACGTTCTAAGTGTGATTAAGTAAATTCCACGTACTTGATCATATTAACTCAACTTATCATATACACAAAGCAACAAAGGTTTAACCATCTTACAGTGTATCGAATCCTCATCAACGAATTACCTATCATGCCCCTAACCTGGTACTATCCACGCACTCACCTTCATCGTCTCTTGTGAGATTCGTTTCCGTAGACATGGGCGTTTATATCGATTAAGAATTTTCTAAGCTAAGTATCTTCTATATATATATATATATATATATATATATATATATATATATATATTCTTTAGTATACTTAGATTTGAGAAGATACAATCTTCAAGTGATATTATACAAGGGCTAGGACAGAGACTTAATTCACTCATCATGCTCATCTTCAAATTTGTCACGCATGATCTTTGAGCAATCGTTGTACATTTCTGGACAAGTTGAGATTGACATAATTGTCTTCGACAAATATTTGAGCAATGATGAAATGTGAATTTCGTCCATTATGTTGGTGCCTACTAAGTTAGATTCTAAGGGTACTACGTGCTTAACATGTCTTACTAACAAAAGGGGTTTTAAAGAAGCGTACCTTAGCCTGAGGTGATGCCCTTAAAACTAGAAGACTAGATTCCCTTTGTTGAAAGCTAAGCAAGATTAGACATGACTTGACTTTGCGTCACCAGATTAGTGCAATCACTAATCACACCCCATTTGTTGGACTTCAAGTTGCTTCACAACCATATCTATCTAGCAAGACAGAAGCTCAAACATTTGGTCCCCAATATCTCATGGATCCAAAGTTGTTAGTGTTAAACATCCCATGCATTTGTCTCATTTGTTTGGGATGTTGGAATTGAGGACACATTTCCCATGGTAAGTAGCTTTGTGGTTGACGGTTTTTCCAATTTACGGGAAAGTTACTTGGATAACTTTGTCTTCTAAAGTTACCTCTCGGTAGAGGAGTTCTTGACCGAGGATTGGGAAAATTTGTTCTTCTAGGTGAAGGAGTCTTTGATCTAATATCAGGTTTTACAAAACCAAGTCCGGGAGTTGACAAGGGTTTGTAAAAACTTTTAGTACTGCTCTTGATGACGTGTAGAAGGATAAATATAGAAAAGATTGTATGTATATCTTATATAGTTAGAATTATAAGGATAGTATACTTATCTTGTAAAGGACTCCTTGTGCTATAAAAGGAGGTCCTAGGTTAGATGTTTATATATATCAGTTTTTGTTAAGCTTCAAGGTTTTGTAACCCTAGTGATAGTTAAGATCACTCGTATTATATCTAATAATATTGAAGCGTTTGGAGTTATACATTGTTCATACAAAACTGTCCATTATTGTTACATTAACAAATCTTCTAAGTATCAATTGGTAGATTCCGCATATCAGTTGATATACACTCAAAGTATCCTCAACACATTCTAAGTGTGTTTAGATCCTCTCAAGTGGTATCAGAGCCAGGTTCTTTGATACTTTGAATTAGAAGACACTTTTGTGAAGAGCTCTTTATTCCTTTAAAGACGATGGACATGGAGACCACACAGACCAACACTGCTGCAAAGTTGTCTATGCTAAAACAGAATGATTTCAAGATGTGGAGGCTACGGATAGAACAATACTTCCAAGTGCAGGATTATGCACTTTGGGAAATCATTGAAGATGGGAACTCCTTCAAACCATCCACAACTGAAACAACAGTTGATGGTCAGACAAAGACAACTGTTAATACTTCTCCGGTTACTGTAGAAGAAAAGCTACAAAAGAAGAATGATGTTAAAGCTAGGAGTTTGTTGCTGATGACCATCCCCAATGATCAACTCCTAACATTCAGCAAATACAAGGATGCCAAATCCTTGTTTGAAGCAATCACTACCAGGTTTGGTGGCAAAGAAGCCACCAAGAAGACCCAAAAGACCTTGCTGAAGCAGAGTTTTGAGAACTTCAGTGCTACCAGCAATGAGTCTCTTGATCACATGTTTAATAGGTTGCAGAAGATAGTCAGGTAACTGGCTGTACTAGGAGTTGAGATTCCTCAAGAAGACCTGAATTCCAAATTTTTAAGGAGTTTACCTGTTGAATGGTACAATCATGTGGTTTTCTGGAAAAACAAGCCAGAAATCGACACAATGAGCCTCAATGATCTATACAACAATTTTAAGATTGTTGAACAAGAAGTGAAGACATATGGAAGTTCTAGTTCAAGCTCTGGGAACATGGCATTTGTGTCATCTCCCAGCAACACTAGTCCAGAAGAGGTGAAAGTGGCTTCAGGAGTTTGTACTGCTATCCCTAGTGTTATTACTGCTAGTTCATCTACTAGTACTGCTGACATTAGTGATACTACATTCTATGCATTCTTGACCAGCCAAGCCAATAGGTCTATGCTGTCACATGAAGACCTTGAACAAATTGATGAGGATGATCTGAAAGAGATGGACCTAAAGTGGCAGGTTGCACTTCTTAGCATGAGGGCCAAGAAATTCTTTCAGAGAACTGGGAAAAAGATCACAATCAGTGGTAATGATACTGCTGGTTTTGATAAATCAAAAGTGGAGTGCTTTAACTGTCACAAGTTGGGACATTTTGCTAGAGAGTGTAGAAGACCCAGGCAGCAGGATAGCAAAAGCAAGGGGTTTAGGAACAAGCAGAAGGTTGTGGAAGAGGCAGAGACATTTTCAAAGGCTATGGTTTCCATTGATGGTATGGGATATGACTGGAGCTTCATGGCTGATGAGGATGAAGCACCTACTGAGATGGCACTTATGGCTTTTTCTGACTCAGAGGTACACTCAGTGAAAACTTGTTCTAAATCTTGTTATGCTCTAAAAGAATATGAAACTTTGAAAAAGCATTATGATGAGCAGAGAATAGAGTTAAACCAAACAAACTATAATTTATCTAATCATAAAAGAGGTTTAGCAGTCTTAGAATAACAAATTTTGTTTTACAAGAAAAATGAGTCTGTCTTTACAGAAGATATAACTGTACTTAAAAGAGATTTGACTCATAAAAAGGCTGAGATTAGTATGCTTAGAGCTGAGTTAGAAAAGATAAAGAAAGCCAAAGATAATATACAATTAAGTGTAGACACTCTGGAGTATGCATCTAAGGGAGTTTCTAAGATCATAGAGTGGCAATTGGTTAATAAGGCTAAGTCAGGGTTAGGCTACAATACATGTCCACCTCCACATAGAGGAGTGCCTTCACCCCCAGGAATTGACTTAGAACACACAGGTTTAGCTGAATTTCAAGAGCCAAAATTAGAATATGGAACTAAGGCTAAAGAAAATGTTTGTTTAAATAAACCTGTAAAAGCTAATGAGTCTTTTGAGAGTGCTAGTGACACCTCTCTTGTTGAGGACAAGGTGTCAGAAGATAGGAACTCAGAAGCTCCCATTATTAAAGATTTAGAATCTGATAATGAGGATCAGGTTGTGACTAAACCTGATGTAGTAGAGCAAAAACAAAGTGATGTACCTAAGGTGGTTAAAATTGAAACTGTTATACCTAAAAAATTAGTAAAAGAAGCTAGGTCACCAGTTAGATATGCTGAGTTGTATAGGTCCACAAACAAGCTTAGGGGAAACCAGAGGAACTGGAATAATCTAAAGTCCCATCAACTAGGCAATGACTTTGTCATGTACAACAAGGCTTGCTTTTCTTGTGGTAGCTTTGACCACCTTCAGGCTTATTGCAATAACCTCTAAGGGAAAAGGGTGGCTACAAGGAATAAAAGGGTGCTTGGGAATACAAATGAAAGGGTGAACTTAAAAAGCTTTTCAAGAAAAACTCACCCTAATGTTAACAGTGTGACTCCCAGAGAAATTTTAATGAAGTCTGGCCTTAAACCAGTTAGTACTACTAGACCATCAGTTAGTACTGCCAGACCATTAAGACTGTTTACCCCAAAACAACAGTTTCTAGTGCAAGACCAATAACATGTTTTGTAAAATCAGCACAACAAACTGGAAAAAGGTCTTTTTACAAGAAAACAGTGTTTTAAAACAAAGTTTGGAAACCAAAAGTTAAAACTACCCGGCCAGCAGTTAGTACTGCTAAACCAGCAGTTAGCCCTGCTAGGCCAAGAAACACTGCAAGGGCAACTGGGGTAAATGCTGTTAAGGCCTCAGCATGTTGGGTATGGAGACCTATCAAACCCAATGGTGCATCAATCACATTAAAGAAATATGTTTACATTGATGCACGAGGCAGATCTAAGTCAGTAATAGCTTGGGTCCCCAAAGGAAACTAATTTCCTTTTTTTTTATGTGCAGGGACATGCACAAGATGATGAAGAAGATCAAGGATATGCAGATAGTGGATGCTCTAGGCACATGACTGGGAACATGTCCCACCTCTCAGACTTTACACCAATGGATGGAAGATATGTTACCTTTGGGGAAGGAATTGGTGATAGGATTACTGGTAAAGGTACTTTAAAAACCGGTAAACTTGACTTTGAAGATGTGTATTTTGTGCAGGAACTTAAGTATAACCTTTTTAGTGTCTCACAAATGTGTGACAAAAAGAACAAAGTTATTTTTACAGAAACTGAATGTCTTGTTCTTTCTCAAGACTTTAAGTTACCTGATGAAAGTCAGGTACTACTTAAAGTTCCGAGAACGGGCAATATGTACAGTGTTGACATGAAGAAAATTGTTCCTAAAGAGGCTCTCACTTGTCTTGTAGCAAAAGCCACATTGGATGAGTCAATGCTTTGGCATAGGAGACTTGGTCATGTCAACTTTAAAACCATAAATAAAATTGTTAAAGATGGTTTGGTAAGAGGCTTGCCTCAAAAACGTTTTGAAAATAACCAAACTTGTGTTGCTTGTCTCAAAGGCAAACAACACAAAGCTTCTTGTAAGCCCAAGACGCAAAACTCTATTACTCAACCCATATTTATGCTTTATATGGACTTGTTTGGTCCTACATTTGTGAGTAGTATACAACATAAGAAATACTATCTTGTGGTAACTGATGACTATAGTAGATTCACATGGGTTTTCTTTCTAGGATCTAAGGATGAGACAACTAGCATTCTTAAGACCTTTAGAACTGAAATAGAAAACCTAGTTGATAAGAAAGTGAAAATCATCAGGTGTGACAATGGGACAGAGTTTAAGAATAGAGTTATGGATGAATTTTGTAGAGAAAAAGGTATTAAGAGAGAGTTTAGTGTAGCTAGAACTCCTCAGCAGAATGGGGTTGCTGAAAGGAGGAATAGAACACTAATAGAGGCTGCTAGGACCATGTTAGCTGATTCCAAGCTGCCCATCACTTTTTGGGCTGAAGCAGTTAATACTGCTTGTTATGCGCAAAATAGGGTTTTAGTGGTCAAACCTCACAACAAGACACCATATGAACTGTTTAGAGGTAGAACACCTGGATGTCATGTCACTATTCTCAATACCTTAGACTATTTGGGAAAATTTGATGGAAAATCAGATGAGGGTTTCTTGGTTGGGTACTCATTAAACAGCAAAGCCTTTAGGGTATACAACATAAGAACCAGGAAAGTAGAGGAAAACCTGCATGTTCAGTTTTTAGAGAATAAGTCTAATGTTGCAGGTGAAGGTCCAAAATGGTTGTTTGATCTTGATACTCTAACACAATCTATGAACTATGTACCAGTTGTTGCAGGAACATTTTCTAATGATTTTTCCGGTTTAGAAGATAGTGTTGAAATAGGTGAACCGAGCTTGGAAAATGTGAATGATCAAGATCACATACTGATGCCAATTTGGAATAGTGTTGATTCATCTTCAAAGGATAAGATCAAGAGCCCTCTGAGCTCTGAACCTTCTAATGATGCAAACAAGAAGGGTTTTGAAGATGTAAACAATGAAAGTGGTGTTGAAGAACAAGAGAATCTTGAAAACAGTACAAATGGAGTTTGTACTGCTGAGCCTAATGTTAGTACTACTGGGCAAAATGTTCATACTACTAGCCCACCAGTTACTACTGCTGATGATTCCTCAGAAGATGAAGTGGATATCAATAACATGCCACTCACTTATCAAGTTCCTACAACTCCGCACACAAGAATTCACAAGGATCACTCCTTGGAGAATGTGATTAGAGATATACAGTCTGGTGTTAAGACAAGAAGGCAGACCATGACTTCAGATCAACAAGGCTTTCTCAGTGCAGCTTATGAAGAGAAGAACCATGAAGATGCCAACACATGTCTTTTTGTATGTTTCCTTTCACAAGAAGAACCAAACAACATACTTAAGGCCTTACAGGACTCAAGCTGGGTGAAAGCAATGCAAGAAGAACTTCTACAGTTCAAAATTCAAAAGGTTTGGGTGCTAGTGGATTTGCCTAAGGGTATGAGGGTCATTGGTACTAAGTGGATATTCAGAAACAAGAAAGATGAAAGGGGGATAGTGATCAGGAATAAGGCAAGACTTGTAGCCCAAGGTTATACACAAGAGGAAGGAATTGATTATGAAGAGGTTTTTGCACCTGTAGCTAGGATTGAAGCCATAAGATTATTCTTAGCTTATGCTTCTTTCATGGGGTTTATGATTTACCAGATGGATGTCAAAAGTGCTTTTCTTTATGGTACTATTAAAGAGGAGATGTATGTTTCTCAACCTCTAGGTTTTGTAGATCCTGAACATCCAGACAAGGTGTATAAGGTGGTAAAAGCTCTTTATGGATTGCATCAAGCTCCTGGAGCCTGGTATGGAACTTTCGCTACTTATCTATTAGAGAATGGGTTTCGTAGATGCAAGATTGATCAGACCTTGTTTATCTAGAAGAACAAGGGAGATATCTTGTTGGTACAAATCTATGTGGATGACATCATCTTTGGATCCACAAAGAAAGAGATGTGTCTTGAATTTGAGAAACTTATGCAAGATAAGTTTCAAATGAGTTCCATGGGTGAACTCACCTTCTTTTTGGAGCTGCAAGTGAAGCAAACAACTGAAGGCATGTTTATCAGTCAAGATAAATATGTAACTAAGATACTGAGGAAGTTTCAGTTTACTGATGCAAAAGTGGCAAGTACTCTTGTTGATCCAGAGAAACCTTTGCTCAAGGATGCAGATGGAGAAAATGTTGATGTACACACCTATAGGTCCATGATTGGGTCCTTGATGTATCTCACTTCATCAAGACCAGATATTATGTTTGCTGTCTGTGCATGTGCAAGGTTTCAAGTCAATCCCAAGGCTTCACATTTAGTTGCTGTGAAGAGGATCTTTAGGTAACTCAAGGGTCAACCTAAGTTGGGTCTATGGTATCCTAGGGAATCTCATTTTGATCTGGTGGCATACTCAGACAGTGACTATGCTGGTGCTAGTTTGGATAGGAAATCAACAACAGGTGGTTGTCAGTTCCTAGGTTGTAGGCTGATATCATGGCAATGCAAGAAGCAGACTATTGTGGCCACTTCTACAACTGAAGCTGAGTATGTGGCTGTTGCTAGTTGTTGTGGTCAAGTTCTATGGATTCAAAATCAGATGCTTGACTATGGGTACAATTTTATGAATACCATGATTTACATTGACAATAGCAGTACAATTTGTATTATTAAAAATCCAGTTCAACATTCTAAAACAAAACACATAGAGATTAGGTGTCGTTTTATATGAGACTGCAATGAGAAAAAGCTAGTACAGGTTGTTAAAAGTCATACTGATAACAATTTTGCAGATCTTCTCACTAAAGCTTTTGATGTTGGAAGTTTTCAATACTTGGTAGCAAGTATTGGAATGCTTAATCCTTAAAGTTTTTAATCTTTGTGTTTTTGTACATGTAAATGGATTTGTACTGCTAGTAATGTCAATTAGTACTGCTGTGTATAATTTGTACAGCTAGTGCAAATTAAGATTGTTATGTTTGAACTGTTAGTCATATTTTGTATTGCTATGAAGCAAATGCTTTGCATTTTGTTTTCTTGGCTTTGGACTAACATTTGCAGGTTATGGAGTTTGCAATGTGTGAGAAGCAAGTAGTGATATGGTTGCTGACATGATTGATTGATGATGGACAAAATTTGGGGATCCATTGACAAAGGTCTATACCTAAGTTGAGAGATTCTTTAAAATTTCTTTCTTGAAATCTAATTATGAAATTTTTGCATATGAATTGATGGCATAGTTAGTCAGATAGTAACTGATCTAACTCACTCTTTACCATTTTATACTTTTCTAAGTATAATGTGTTAGTCCAAGGACATCTGGTAAAGAGAACAGCGAGCAAAAGTGAATCTAACACATTTGTGTTAGAGGCAACACCTGCCACGAGCTGAAAACCCTGTCAAGAAAGCACTTTGAATGAGTTTATTTGATCACATGCAGTTATTTATAACCGAAATTATTGGTTCTCACACAACCAGAGGTTGAATTAAACCAAAATCTGATTAAGTGTCTTCCTTTACACTTAATCCCTTCAAAATGTTGGTATTTAATCTAAAATTGAGTTTATACTGCCGAGTCAAAGTTTTTCCAAAACTTAGTACTGCTAGGCAAAAGTTAGTACTGCTAGGCTAAACTTTGTACTGCTGGATAGCCGTTTGTACTGATGAGTAATAACCGGTTTTTGAATATGGCCGTTTTAAAGCCGTTGAGATTTTTCTGGTCAATTACTTTACTTAAGGGTTTCCTATATTGGATATTTTTACTTTTTATCTCCTTTATTACCTTTCTTCAATCTAAAGTTATCTTTTTATTAAAGTCGGTCCAATAGAAACCCTAAGCTTTCTTATATAAATTCTCAATTTTCATTACTCAAACTACTTTCTTATCTAATCAGTCAAATCCCAGCAGTTACATCCATCTATTACTGACAACTATGGCTAATTTAACCTTTGTTGACAAACATAACATGGTGGCCTTTTTTGAGAAAACAGAGGAGGGTGCCCACTTTCATCAGATAGTAGACCTTTTGAATGCCACTCATATAAGGTATGCTTTACCTTTAAACCCTACTATCTATATCTCCCAAATCAAGCAGTTTTGGCAGACTGTTACTGTCAAAACTATTGAGACTGGAGACAAATAGCTTAATGCAACAGTTGATGGCAAAACCATCACTCTTACTGAATCATCTGTTAGGAGGCATTTCCAACTAGCAGATGACAATGGTATTAGTGACTTGCTAAATATTGAAATTTTTCAAACTCTTTCCAGAATGGGGTACAACACAACATCTTAATCTTTAACTTTTCAAAAAGGTTGTTTTGCCCCACAATGGAGGTTTTTCATTCATACCATACTTCATTGTATGAGTCCTAAGAAAACTTCATGGGAACAGTTTAGTAGCAATATTGCAACTGCTCTCATATGCTTATCAACTAATAGGACTTATAATTTTTCAAAACTTATTTTTGAAGGGATGGTAAAGATTGTGGATAGCACTTAAAATCATACTCAAAGTCATAGTTAAATCCACTAACAAACAAATCTAGGATTGCAATCCATACGCCCCCAAACCTCAAAGTCAATAGCCGGCAGATAATATAAAAGGGACGGTGTGAGAAATCACTCCCCCACACAGGAGTCATGCCAGTGGTGCATCACAGACATGGCCAGGTTACCTTCCTGGCTAGGAAAGTACACAAATGGCTCGGGTATCAAACTAAGAGTCAGGTCTCAATGTCATGCAAACGGGTTCATCTCAAAGTCATATCAAAGCATATCTCAAGGTCATGTCAAAAGTGAAACTCAAAGTCATATGAAAAAGGTTCATATCAAAAGGTTCATAGCAAAAGGGTCATAGCAAAGGTTCATAGCTCAACATCGAAGCATATGTGATAAGACACCCTTTCTTAAAAGGGTAGAGTATCCGTACCTTATGAAGAAAGCACAAATAGAAATAAGCACAGAAACAGGGGACAGCTCAAAGTCGCTCCTTCTTCACACCTAAGGAAGTAGAAGGGAATTACATTTCATTCTTAATTAATTGCTTTCCCATTTTTAGTAACTTTCCATTTTTAGCAGGTTTCCATAGTTAGTAAGTTTCCTCTTTTGGAAAGATTCCATTTTTAGAAATATGGAGTAACATACTTAGTTAGATCATTATTTCTGGAATTAGTGTATCTTTTATCATATTTACATATTCGATCCTTAAGAATTCACCATTCACACTTTATACCCATTTATTACAAAAGTTACACTTTTAACCTCCAAATATCAAATTATCCATTTTACATAATGACTACTTACTTTATCATATTACATGATTGCATCCTCATTTATTCATAATTTACACATTAGGTCACTCTAGTTACCATAGTTACATATCTAGTCCCTTAGTTTTACGAATTACACAATATATCCTCAACTTTATATATGGTACGATTTGACCCTTCAAATATAGGTTTTACAACACAAGTCCTTTAGATTAGAATATTTACACACTTGGTCCCCATACTTATGTTTTAACCTTTTACTTATCAACAATTACACCATCGGTCCTTTATTAAACAAAATAGCAGCATACCCCTTCGAATATAATCTTAACACGTATAGCCCTCAAGTTTTGCAAAATTACATGTTTAGCCCTTCTCTTTATTCAATTCGACTTATATATATATATAGTTATGAAACAACCCCTTTTAAGTATCAAACTAACACAAGGATCCCTCGAATTTTATGTAGTACGACATATATAAGTTTGAACAAGTTTCCAAAAACAGCCCCATAGTTTAAAAATGACAATATCGACCCCCCTATAGTTCCAAAACCAATCGGTATGCATTTTTACCCAACTAACCCTAACCAAAACATGTTCCAATCATTACTACTCATCATTAATCATTAATTAAGCCTTTAAAAAGAACCCTAATCCATTCGAAACCCTAAATCGACCATATTTCTCATTTTAAAATCCGGTTAGACATACATCCCACATCATACGATCTAGACTTCATAGGCTCATTTTAATACTTCCATTATATTACTATGATCATGTCGAACACATACTTAACAAGTTTATAGCAGCAGATCGCTTATATGAATCCCCTTTAAGGTTTGGTTCGATCATAACATATGTTTATCCAAATCGATACTTTTAACGTGCATGGTTCATAGATTCGTTATGTATGCTAATATTAAGATGAAAAGGCCATGAAAGAAGGATCAAACCAGGGTTTAGTCGAATCACAAACGCGTACGAGTGATGGAGTCGAACCGAACAAAAAGAACACCGCGATCACCACAGTCCTCTCTAGTTCTTGTATACGTTATCATGTATCACAAATATTATGAAGAGCGTGAGAAAACGACATATGATAACATATAGGTCGGATTAGGAACAAGTCGAGCAAAAACCTTATAATGGAGTCGCGATATCACAACTCTTCCACAGGTCGAACTCGGTCACGAACTACTTCCAAATCTACGTGTTATAGGTCGAGAGGAGTGTTAAGAACAGGAGAAAAGCATAATATAATGTGTGCTAAAGTCGGTGAAACTTATACCGATTACCTCCTTATCGAGCTCTTCGACAAGTAAACACCTTCTGGAAATCGAAAACACCACGAACACACCTTCAAGGCTCTCTCTAGCCTCCTTTAGACGATCAAGAACACGAGAGTTTGGTTTAGAAAAGCTTGAAATGATCGATCGAAGGGTAGCAGCCGTTTTGTGGTTTTTAGGGTTTGTGAGATCTTCGGTTAAACTATGTGAGGATATTATGGAGAGTGTGTGTGATATAAGAGTGGAATACCGTGTATATGGGAGTGATAGGCCCAGAATTTCAGGGTTGATGAGATATGACCAAATCACACTTGATAATCTTCCTTATTTACTTTTATTTTCAAGTTAATTGATTAACATATGTACATGTTATAATATATTCGGCTAGGTGATGATTAGAAGGGTACACGTAACCTTTTTAATGTGTTATAAGTGGCTTTGGATCATTTCGTATCTTAAGTTATTAGTTTACCAAGCTTCTGGATCAATTTGGTAAATCAAGGACTTGTTTTGTTAAAGTTTTTGATTGTAGGGGCAATTTGGTCCTTTTACATGTTTTTAGATTTTTAGGTGTTACAATTTCTTTCCCTCTAACAAAAAATTTCGTCCCCGAAATTTGCAAAGAGTCAAAATGAAACGGACCGAAACATAATGGAGACATACCAGATCAGAATACAAAATGAGGATAACTAGCTCGAATAGACTCCTCGGTCTCCCAGGTAGCTTCCCGCTCTGGGTGGTTCCGCCAAAGAATCTTAACAAAGGGAATGACCTTACGTCTCATAACTCGCTCTTGGCGATCAAGAACAGCTTCCGGCTCCTCCGGAAGAGACATATCTGGCTGGATCTGATCAAAAGGATAAGACACCACATGCAGAGGATGGTAATTGTATCCCCTCAGAAGAGATACATGAAAGACGTCGTGAACATGTGATAATTGCGGAGGAAGAGCCAAACGATACGAAACCTCTCCAATGCGATCCAAAATTTCAAACGGTCCGATGAATCGAGGACTGAGCTTGCCCTTGATCCCAAAACGTTTAACCCCTCGGAACGGCGAAACCTTAAGAAATACCCGATCACCAACACGAAATTCCAAGTCACGCCTATGCTTATCAGCGTAACTCTTTTGACGAGCCCTAGCTTCCTTTAACTTCTCCCTAGCAACATCCACTTTCTCAGTAGCGATCTGTACTAACTCTGGACCCTCAATAACGCGCTCACCAACCTCATTCCAACAAACCGGAGCCCTACATTTCCGACCATATAACATCTCGAAAGGAGCCATACGAATACTCGCGTGCCAACTGTTGTTATATGCGAACTCTACCAAACACAAATAATCGTCCCAGCTACCCGTCCACTCCAAAGCACATGCCCTCAACATGTCCTCTAAAGTCTGAATGGTCCTCTCCGACTGACCATCTGTCTGAGGGTGGAAAGCTGTACTGAACTTAAGCCGTGTATCCCATGCCTTATGTAATCCCTTCCAGAATCGAGATGTAAACCGAGGATCCCTATCTGATATAATAGCCGTAGGCATGCCGTGAAGTCTAACAATTTCCTGCTGAAATATGTTTGCCAACTTACTAACACTGTAGTCCACACGAATAGGGAGGAAGTGAGCAGACTTGGTTAGTCGATCAACGACCACCCAAATCGCATCATGCTTCCTACGAGTAGGAGGTAAACCTGTCACAAAATCCATGGAAATTTCCTCCCATTTCCACTTCGGAATCTCTAACGGCTGAAGCAACCCACTAGCTCTTTGGTGCTCGATCTTGACCTGCTGGCAAGTCAGACACTTAGATACAAACGAGGCCACATCCTGTTTCATGCCACTCCACCAGAAATGTTGCTTAAGGTCCCGGTACATCTTGGTAGAACCCGGATGTATAGTAAAAGGGGAACTATGAGCCTCTGATAGAACAGCCTCACGAAGCTCAGGATCGTTGGGAACACAGAGACGGTCCTCAAACCACACTACACCGGAATCATCAACTCTAAACTCTGACTGTTTGCCTTCCTCAACATTCTGAACTATAGACCACAGCTCACCATCCTCTTTCTGAGCTTCCTTAATTCGCAAGATAAGATTGGACTCCACCGTAAGGCTAGCCCAATAACCACCATGACCTCGAACACAAAACTCCACATCAAGAAGCTCTAAATCATGCAAAATACGGGGCTCAAATTCCAAACTCGCAATCATACCGGATTTCCTACTCAGAGCATCGGCGACTACATTTGCTTTACCGGGATGATACTGGATGTTAGCATCATAAGCTTTCAGAAGCTCTAACCAACGCCTCTGCCTCATATTCAATTCTTTCTGGGTGAAGATGTATTTAAGACTCTTATGATCAGTGAAAATGTCACAAGTCTCTCCATACAAATAATGGCGCCAAATCTTTAGCGCGAAAACCACAGCTGCTAACTCTAAATCATGCGTCGGATAGTTCACCTCATAAGGCTTCAGCTGCCTCGAAGCATATGCGATCACCTTCCCATGCTGCATCAAAACGCATCCTAAACCCTTCTTCGATGCATCGCTATATATCTGGAACCCGCTGGAACCCGATGGAAGAGTCAAGATAGGTGCCGACACTAAACGTTTCTTCAACTCCTCAAAACTACTCTCTCGCTCATCAGTCCAAATAAACTTTTCCCCTTTCCTCATCAACTGCGTCAACGGCAAAGCAAGACGCGAAAAACCCTCAACAAATCTCCTATAATACCCAGCGAGACCCAGAAAACTTCTCACTTCCGTCACATTAGTAGGCCTTGGCCATTTTGTGATAGCCTCAACCTTCGCCGGATCCATAGTAATACCGTCTGCAAAAACGATGTGGCCCAAGAAAGCTACACGATCCAACCAAAACTCACACTTTGAAAACTTCGCATACAATTTCTGCTGTCGCAAAATCTCCAGAACAATACTAAGGTGCTGCTCGTGCTCCGCCTCGGTTTTAGAATACACAAGAATATCATCTATGAAGACAATGACAAACTTATCGAGGAATTCGTGGAATATCCGGTTCATTAGGTCCATAAACACAGCAGGAGCATTGGTCAGACCAAAAGGCATAACCAAGAATTCATAGTGACCGTACCGAGTGCGAAAGGCCGTTTTGGGAACATCCTGCTCCCTCACCCTAAGCTGGTGATATCCAGACCTCAGATCAATTTTAGAGAAATGCCTCGCTCCTTGCAACTGATCGAATAAATCATCAATGCGAGGAAGAGGATAGCGGTTACGAATAGTAATGCGGTTAAGCTCCCGATAATCGATACAAAGACGCATGCTCCCGTCTTTCTTCTTAACAAACAACACAGGAGCACCCCAAGGAGATACGCTCGGACGAATAAAACCGTTTTCCAACAGTTCTTGCAATTGCTCCTTTAATTCCTTTAATTCAATCGGTGCCATGCGATAAGGAGCTTTAGATATGGGTTCAGCACCCGGAATCAGATCAATGCTAAACTCGACTTCCCTGACAGGAGGAATGCCAGGAAGTTCATCCGGAAATACATCGGCAAAATCGCGCACAATACGAATACTATCAATGCTAGGAACATCAACAGAGGTATCCTTAATAGAGGCAAGAAAACCAAGACAGCCATGCGAAATCAATGTACGGGCTTTCATAGCCGAAAAAATCTTTACAGATTTCAGAGGTTGGGAACCAGAATAAACATAATCAGGATGGTGAAGATCACCAAAGATCACCTTACGAGCATAACAATCAATGGTCGCCTTATGAGCCGCTAACCAGTCCATGCCCAGAATAATGTCAAAATCAACCATATCAATGGGGAGAAGGTTCGCAGAACGAACACGATCATCGAAATGGAGAGGGCAATTAACATACTCAACATCAATAATCACATGAGTTTTCATCGGGGTAGCAATGGATATACGGTTCATTAATTTAGTTGGGTTTACGTTTATTTTACTTGCAAGTGATGTGGATATTATAGAATGTGTAGCACCCGTGTCAAATAAAACAAAAACAATACGATCTCCAATATGCAGAAAACCCGTAATAGTACCTGAGGTGCTAGCAGCCTGGTCACGTGTCAAAGAATAAACCCGGCCTGAAGCAGGAGCTGCCCTAGCATCGACTTTAGGTTCACCAGCATTCTTCCTAGGACAGTCCTTGATCCTGTGCTGAGAAGATCCACACCAGAAACAGCCACCCGAAGCTCTATGACAAGGACCTGGATGAGTCTTCCCACAGGAAGTACATGTAGGAGGAGGAGGTAGAGCCTCAACAGGCCCCTTCTGACCAGACGATCCCGACTGCTGATACGGCTGAGAATCCCTACGTCGGTTGTTGTTACCCTGCCCCTGACGATTACCACCAGACCTACCAGAATCTCGCCTATCCTGGTTCCTGAACTCCTGCTGCCTATGGTTATAACCTCGGTCCTGACGACCCTGCTGATCATGCCCATGGTCCTGTCGACCCCGAAAATCCGTCCTTTGGTCCTGCCGACCTCGAGAATCCTGCCTTTGGTCCTGCCGACCCCGAAAATCTATCCGGTTACCATCCCTATCACGCTTACTAGACACCCTGTCCGCATGTAACAACTCAATGTTACGCGCGGCATCCTGAACACTAGCCACATCATCAAATGGAGTGTTAACGATCCGGTCTAACACCCATCTCTTAAGTGCCCACTTGAAGTGACGAGCCTGTCGAAAAGAATCCCCAGTAACCTCTGGCCCCACGAAACTAGCCAGACGTAAGAAACGCTGCATGAAATCTCCAGAAGACTCATGATCACCCTGCCGAATAGACCCGTATTCCCTCTCATACCTCAGCTGCTCTGCCATAGGAATGTACTGCTTATAAAACGCCTCAATAAAATCTGCCCACGAACAAGTCTCAGCAAAATCATCCCCTTTGGCCTGAACAAGAGCAGTCCACCAATTCTGAGCATCACCTTCTAGTTTGAATGTGGCCAAACGAGTTTTAAACTCGTCAGCACATCCCAGAACACGAAACAATTTCTCGACGTGCGTAATCCAGTCCTCCGCCTCATGGGGAGTAGCAGCGGACCTGAAAGAGAGAGGCTTTAGCTTATTAAACCTCTCGATCCACACGTGGATACCCGCTGGAGGAGCAGCGGGTGGAGCAGTGGGTTGAGCATCGCCACCACCACCACCTCCAGAAGAACTTGCCCCATTCTTGATGTTAGTGGTGACCTTAGCCACCACTTTAGGCATAGCAGCAGCCACAGCAGCGGCTATCATCTCTTCAAAATTGGGACCATCATCCCCATTAGTGTACTGAGTAAAGCGAGTGTTCACCATCTGAATGATCATGAAAAGAATTAGCAAAACATAAGGGAAATAAGCACGAAATGGAAGACGAAGCAGAACCTATGCCTACCCAAAACCTCACCAGTCAAATCTTAAACTTAAGGGTCAAATCCTATGGTCCACATGTTTCACAGGCCAAAGCTTATGTACGACAGGTCGCAGCCTGGCTTTGATACCATAATTGTAACACCCCAACCCGACAAGGGTAGAGATATCACATTATGGCGACATTACAAAGCATTCATACATATACACAGCGGAAGCCATAAAACATCATAAATAAATAAGCCAAGTCAACATGACTTGAATCCAAATACAAAAGTCTCACGAGATAACGAAATAATTCAAAGGAAATACATAACGAAATGAATCCATAATCAAAAGGTCTAAACAACTGGCAAGACTAGGGTAGGACATCATCTAAGGTAAAAGCATCCAACTAACTCTCATCCCAAGCATAAGATCCATCTCCTAGCTAGATACCTGCCGCACACGAAAAAGAAAACGTGCGGCTGAGCTTACAAAGCCCAGTGAACAGATACATAATACAAGCAAAGATAACGAAACCGAAATATAATAAGGCACTGGGAAATGTCATGAGGTATAATCAAAGCAAAAGAGTAATAAGGAAATATAGGATAGTTTTCTACCACGAGCCCACAAACTCAAAATCATAATCTCAACATCATAGTCTCAAAGTCACAAGCTCACAATCAGAGGGGATACCTCTCAGGCAACCAGATAATATGAGGGGTGACCTCATGTATCAATAGGGGTGGAGTAGCTAGCTCCCAAAAGTGTGAAAGGCGTGTATTGCACACAGCACCAGTCACCTCAAAGTCATACTCAAAATCATACTCAAAGTCATAGTTAAATCCACTAACAAACAAATCTAGGATTGCAATCCATACGCCCCCCAACCTCAAAGTCAATAGCCGGCAGATAATATAAAAGGGACGGTGTGAGAAATCACTCCCCCACACAGGAGTCATGCCAGTGGTGCATCACAGACATGGCCAGGTTACCTTCCTGGCTAGGAAAGTACACAAATGGCTCGGGTATCAAACTAAGAGTCAGGTCTCAATGTCATGCAAACGGGTTCATCTCAAAGTCATATCAAAGCATATCTCAAGGTCATGTCAAAAGTGAAACTCAAAGTCATATGAAAAAGGTTCATATCAAAAGGTTCATAGCAAAAGGGTCATAGCAAAGGTTCATAGCTCAACATCGAAGCATATGTGATAAGACACCCTTTCTTAAAAGGGTAGAGTATCCGTACCTTATGAAGAAAGCACAAATAGAAATAAGCACAGAAATAGGGGACAGCTCAAAGTCGCTCCTTCTTCACACCTAAGGAAGTAGAAGGGAATTACATTTCATTCTTAATTAATTGCTTTCCCATTTTTAGTAACTTTCCATTTTTAGCAGGTTTCCATAGTTAGTAAGTTTCCTCTTTTGGAAAGATTCCATTTTTAGAAATATGGAGTAACATACTTAGTTAGATCATTATTTCTGGAATTAGTGTATCTTTTATCATATTTACATATTCGATCCTTAAGAATTCACCATTCACACTTTATACCCATTTATTACAAAAGTTACACTTTTAACCTCCAAATATCAAATTATCCATTTTACATAATGACTACTTACTTTATCATATTACATGATTGCATCCTCATTTATTCATAATTTACACATTAGGTCACTCTAGTTACCATAGTTACATATCTAGTCCCTTAGTTTTACGAATTACACAATATATCCTCAACTTTATATATGGTACGATTTGACCCTTCAAATATAGGTTTTACAACACAAGTCCTTTAGATTAGAATATTTACACACTTGGTCCCCATACTTATGTTTTAACCTTTTACTTATCAACAATTACACCATCGGTCCTTTATTAAACAAAATAGCAGCATACCCCTTCGAATATAATCTTAACACGTATAGCCCTCAAGTTTTGCAAAATTACATGTTTAGCCCTTCTCTTTATTCAATTCGACTTATATATATATATAGTTATGAAACAACCCCTTTTAAGTATCAAACTAACACAAGGATCCCTCGAATTTTATGTAGTACGACATATATAAGTTTGAACAAGTTTCCAAAAACAGCCCCATAGTTTAAAAATGACAATATCGACCCCCCTATAGTTCCAAAACCAATCGGTATGCATTTTTACCCAACTAACCCTAACCAAAACATGTTCCAATCATTACTACTCATCATTAATCATTAATTAAGCCTTTAAAAAGAACCCTAATCCATTCGAAACCCTAAATCGACCATATTTCTCATTTTAAAATCCGGTTAGACATACATCCCACATCATACGATCTAGACTTCATAGGCTCGTTTTAATACTTCCATTATATTACTATGATCATGTCGAACACATACTTAACAAGTTTATAGCAGCAGATCGCTTATATGAATCCCCTTTAAGGTTTGGTTCGATCATAACATATGTTTATCCAAATCGATACTTTTAACGTGCATGGTTCATAGATTCGTTATGTATGCTAATATTAAGATGAAAAGGCCATGAAAGAAGGATCAAACCAGGGTTTAGTCGAATCACAAACGCGTACGAGTGATGGAGTCGAACCGAACAAAAAGAACACCGCGATCACCACAGTCCTCTCTAGTTCTTGTATACGTTATCATGTATCACAAATATTATGAAGAGCGTGAGAAAACGACATATGATAACATATAGGTCGGATTAGGAACAAGTCGAGCAAAAACCTTATAATGGAGTCGCGATATCACAACTCTTCCACAGGTCGAACTCGGTCACGAACTACTTCCAAATCTACGTGTTATAGGTCGAGAGGAGTGTTAAGAACAGGAGAAAAGCATAATATAATGTGTGCTAAAGTCGGTGAAACTTATACCGATTACCTCCTTATCGAGCTCTTCGACAAGTAAACACCTTCTGGAAATCGAAAACACCACGAACACACCTTCAAGGCTCTCTCTAGCCTCCTTTAGACGATCAAGAACACGAGAGTTTGGTTTAGAAAAGCTTGAAATGATCGATCGAAGGGTAGCAGCCGTTTTGTGGTTTTTAGGGTTTGTGAGATCTTCGGTTAAACTATGTGAGGATATTATGGAGAGTGTGTGTGATATAAGAGTGGAATACCGTGTATATGGGAGTGATAGGCCCAGAATTTCGGGGTTGATGAGATATGACCAAATCACACTTGATAATCTTCCTTATTTACTTTTATTTCAAATTAATTGATTAACATATGTACATGTTATAATATATTCGGCTAGGTGATGATTAGAAGGGTACACGTAACCTTTTTAATGTGTTATAAGTGGCTTTGAATCATTTCGTATCTTAAGTTATTAGTTTACCAAGCTTCTGGATCAATTTGGTAAATCAAGGACTTGTTTTGTTAAAGTTTTTGATTGTAGGGGCAATTTGGTCCTTTTACATGTTTTTAGATTTTTAGGTGTTACAATAGCAAATCAAAATTTTTAATGTATCCACGTTTTATTCAAACTATTTTGAATATGAGGAAAAGTCAGCTTCTACCTCACCAAACTATTTATCCAACCCCAACACTTACCCAAAAACTTTTTAGTAACATGAGGATGGCCTCAAAAGGGTATAGTGGGGTAGAAGTCCCTCTTTTTGATACAATGTTGCAGGTACAGGGTGAAGGGTCAACAACCCCAGTTGACTCCCAACACACACCCACAAGTTCATCAGACACAGCCTCACAACCAATTTCATCACCTCCTAGGACTATTACCGGAGAGGGCTCTAGTGTTCCTCAGCACAGAGTTCCTACCACTACCCAAGGAGCAGATGAGGCTGACTACGTCAGTATAGGAAGGGCTGCCCCGACTGACACAGGCTTAGACGCTGGGCAGGAAAGGGGTAACATAAGTAAGACCCAACCTATGGCAACACCTATTGTACCAAGTTCTTTTGAACCCAGTACAAGTGGTGGAATCCCAAGCCAACTGGAATAAATGGGTGGCTCAGATACTCACCTTGGGGTGGAGTCTGATTTTATGCTCCATGATGCACATCTCCTTGAAGGTAACACAACAGGAAGTGCTGAGGGCAGCATTAAACTGACTAAATTGATGGACTTATGTACAAAATTGACAGATAAGGTGAATGGATTGGAGGATGAGCTCACAACAACGAAGAAAGTCTTTGGAAGAGTCTACACCAAATTAATCTTGAAGGTAAAGAAGTTGGAATAGCAGGTAAAGACCCTCAGTAGAAAAAGGTCAGCTCAGATGGTGGATTCTTCTAGTTCTTCTAGCTCAGATGATGACATGGGTGAGGAGTCTTCCAAACAGGGGAGGAAGATAGCAAAGTTAGATCCGGATCCTAATGTCTCATTGGTACAAGATGGTTCTGGTACTCAGGGGAGGTCAGATGAACCTATGGAAGAAGCTCAGCAAGGTCATGAACAATAAGGTACTGCTAGTGAAGAACAAGGTACTGCTGGAGAAGGGGTTAGTATTGCTGGTGCAGTCTACATAAGAAGACAAAGGGTTGACAAGGGCAAAGGTATAATGATAGAAGGTGAGCCATCAGAGAAGATAAGCAAGAAAACAACAGCTTAAATTGCTTATGATCAAGAACTTGCTTCAAGACTTCAAGCTGAAGAAGAAGCAAGAGTAGCAGAAGAAGAAAGAATTGCTAAGTTCATGGTTGAACAGAAGCTACTCAGTGAAGAAGAGGAAAGAGCTGCTCAAGAACAAGTTAATAGGGAATTAGATGCAAAGATGCAAGAAGAAGAGAGGTCACAATTTACAGCTGAAGAACAAGAAAGTGCAATCAATGACCTATTAGAGCAGATAAGAAAGCATCAAAGTAAGAAGCAGGCTACAAAGAAGAAACCTCCTACAAAAGCTCAACAGCTAAGGTACATGAAAGATTATCTGAAACATCAAGACTATTGGAAAGAAAAACATTTCAAAGGCAGGTCTTATGAAGAAATACAGAAGTTGTACTTCAATGCATATAGAAGAGTTCAGATTTTCATAAGAGGTGATACATAAACTGTTGAAGCAAGCAGAGGTGATAAAAGAATAGGTGAGCAGTTAGAGTCAGAAGATTCAAAGAAGCAAAGGATTGAAGGAGAAAAAGAAGAAGAAGCAGATGTATTAACTGATGAACAACTTCAAGGTATGATGGTAGTAATTCCAGAAGCACTGAATGTAGATCCTATTCAAGCAAAACATCCCATAATTGACTGGGAAATTTACACAAATGGGGTTATCAAAGGCTGGAAGATAATCAGGGTAGGAGGACAATCAGAGGTGTACATGTATTTTGAAGATCTGATAAAGGCATTTAGTAGAGAAGACTTGGACAAGCTTTGGAGTCTAGTTCAAGAAAAGTTCAAGTCTACTGATCCTACTGAAGACAAAGATAAGGAGCTATGGGTGGAACTGAAGAGGTTGTATGAACCTGACTCAGAAGATGTTCTATGGAAGTTTCAAGCCCGTGACCTTGCTACTACTTGGAGATTATTTGATAACTATGGTGTTCATCAGGTGTCAACAAAAGATGGAGTGGATGTCTACATGTTGATTGAGAAGGACTATCCATTGAGAGAAGGAATTTTATTTGTCATGTTAGCTGCTAAGCTCAGAGTTGATGAAGACTCAGAAATGGCAAGAGAGTTAGTAAGAAAAATATATCAGCAAGCAGAAGTAATGAAGGCTACAAGACTAAGACTAAGACTAACAAGATAGTGTTTGGAAGAATCCTCACAAGGTAATCATTTAATTCAGAAACTTGATGATTTAGGGTAAATCACAAGTTTAGGGGAGGTTTGTTAGGAATTAATGCTCAAGACTTGGTTTTGGTTTAGTACTGCTGAAGATATAACACTAACAGTACTAATGGAGTTAGTACTGCTAGTGTAAGTTGAAGTCTGTTGAAGAAATAACTAACAGTTCTAACTGCTGCGTTAGTACTGCTAGTATAGAAGATGATACTGCTGCATGAAGACTAAAGATTAGTACTGCTCTTGATGACGTGTAGAAGGATAAGTATAGAAAAGATTGTATGTATATCTTATATAGTTAGAATTATACGGATAGTATACTTATCTTGTAAAGGACTCCTTATGCTATAAAAGGAGGTCCTAGGTTAGATGTTTATATATATATATATATATATATATATATCAGTTTTTGTTAAGCTTCAAGGTTTTGTAACCCTAGTGATAGTTAAGATCACTCGTATTATATCTAATAATATTGAAGCGTTTGGAGTTATACATTGTCCATACAAAACTGTCCATTACTGTTACATTAACAAATCTTCTAAGTATCAATTGGTAGATTCCGCATATCAGTTGATATACACTCAAAGTATCCTCAACACATTCTAAGTGTGTTTAGATCCTCTCATTTTGGGTATTTAGTCACATACAATTAGGCACGTTTTGGCCACAAGGTCTCGGCTAACACTCGACGTAGCCAAATCATCACATAATCTAATCTAAGTCCAATGAATCATCTCAACACCACTTATGACTTGGCCAAAACCTATCCTATGGCTCGAGCATCATCACAAATCCAAACCAAAGAATATTCGCGAATTCGGACAAGAAAAGGAAACAAGACCACTTACCACGCCGAGACCTTATGGTCTTAGCTCGAACCCTTGATATCGTACGAACCAAACGGACTGAAATAAGGCCACAAGCCATACCGCTTCGACCCACAACGAAACGGATCGTGATTAATTTTTTTCATACCAAGAATCAAACCAAAACCAAAATTAAACTCGTAACCCTTGGCACTACAAGAAAAACAGGTATTTGTGAGGGTGGAAAAGCGTGCCAAATACTCAAAAAGCCGCGCCAAATGCTATTTGGCGCGGTTTTAGCTTCGTCCTAAATATGAGGGTGCCAAATACATTTGGGTCGAATTAAAACTGTGCCAAATAGTATTTGACACGGTCCATGGAACGGTTTAACTTTAGGGTGCCATGAGTGAGTTATTTGGCACGGGTGACAATCTTCTGTTCCAAAATGGGCATTTGTCACACTTTTATATCTCGATCCAAATGCGTATTTGGTACCAATTCATCTCCTTTGCCGAATGCCTATTTGGTATAGTTTTTATTTACCGTGCCAAATTAACTAGTACGGTTTTATCAACCGTGACAAATGTATTTTGCACGGTTTTAGTTTTTTGTGCCAAACATATTTGGCACATTTTTATCCGCCTTGCCAAAAAACATTTGGCACGCTTTTGCGTTCGTTATAAAAATCATTTGGCACGGTTTGCGTAATCATTGCTAACATGTGTTAGCACCATTTTCTATTACAAATAAGTTTTAGTACACCATCGTATCAACCAAACATCTCATATATACGCAAATATAATTCAATAGAAGCCACAAATAAATTGAACTCAATTTTTATTAATCATCTATAAAATCAAGTCAACATGGTCACTTGAATACCATAAAATAAAAAACCAATATCTCTTTTGAAGCGCAATGCCTAAAAATTGTTAGGAGAATTACAACTTTATCCTTTGTAATGGACTCCCCAGTATCTCTTTTGATGCTCAAATCTGCATCTAAAAAATAGCATCTTTTATATATGAAAGTTACACATTAAAAAATGATGTGAAAAGTTGATAAGCTGTCAACACATACACAGTTTTTAACAAGAGCACCTGGTGATTAGCATTGATCCATTCTTTTTTTTTCCTTTAGCCAAACCCAACGCTTTAATAAATATTAATTGCGAGCAGAGTGATGATCCAAGATTTCAACTTCGACTTAAGAACTTGATTCAATTCCATGCTGCAAGATTGATAACATTAATAAGAAAATGTTGCCAGAAAAATCACTTTAAAGGCAAAAAAACATATTGTGAAAACGTAGATGGGGGTGAATACGTTCCCGTTTTAAAAACTTAAAACTTGTGGTATCAAATATCCGTTTAAGCTTGTTCTAATATGAAAGATGTTTATAACTTGCGTAAGTTAAAACATGTTGTTACACAAGTATCATCAACTAATCGCAACACAAGCAATCACATAAAGCAAACATAAAATTAAAGTAGTAAGTAAAAGAAAGCACAAACCGAACACGATGATTTATAGTGGTTCGGTCACGGAGCTCCTCTCCGCCCTACTCCACTCCTAGATTACCCATATCGAGAGTTACTTCACTAGATCAACAAGCTCCCTTCTCAGTGGAGAAAACTTTACAATCGTCGCTTACACTTTTTCCGGTACAAAGCTAAATACCGGGTTCTAGTTCGAGGTAGAACCAACCTAACGTCGCTTACACTTTTTCCGACACTAAGCTAGATTTTGAGTTCTTTTACAAGGGTACAACCACTCCTGCTAGTTCTTTTACAAGGGTACAACCACTCCCGCTATATTTTATGGCCCAACATAGAAACCTTGTGTTTTATGGCCCAAACACATAAACCACCTATTCTAGTATGAATAGATTGTAATGCAATGATGTTTACAATGATCCATGACATAAGTGTCTTATGGATATGAACTACTAATCTAGATGAACTTCCATAGATGGGAAGTCTTCAATGGATGAAGATCACAAGCTCCCTAAACTTGTTGCGATGGATCTTCGTATATGCATGTGGTATCTATATGAACTTCTTGAATAAGAAGTCTTCAATCATTGGGGATGTCAAGTAGCCTTGAATCTTCATATGTTGGTATGCTTAGATGAATGATGACTTCAAGATCTTCTAACCTTCTTGGTAGATCAGGAAGTATGCTATGCTTGTGATGGATGATGACTCATGATCTTGAGCTTGCTTCACAGGATCATATTGAGAGTATGCTTACAACATAATGAAAGTTAGTAACATTATGATCATTATGGAAGGGGTGATGTGTGTTTCTACGTGATTAACTACTGATCTAAATGGATGCAAAGGGTAGAGGGAATGTGTGTTCTAGTGTGTTAAAAACTATGGGTAAATAATGAGCTACTATTTATAGGAAAACTGTTTACACAGATCACAGATTTGGCGGATCTAAATACAGGGGTCCACCCTTTATGTTGTTTAGTTCCGCCGGGACCTGCTAGCTAAGATTTTCACAAATCTTTCCATATCTTTCCATATTTTGCACAATCTTACAAAGTCAACTATATTGCTTCAAGATCTCTCCAAGATATTACCTAAATCAAATCTTACATGAAATCTATCCAAAATCTTTCCAAGATCTATCCAAAATCAAATCTTACATGAAATCTATCCAAGATCTTTCCAAGATCTTTCCAAAGATTTATTGAGTGAAGATCTAAGTAATATATTCATATGATCTTCAAAATCTTCTAAGATATCTAAAGATCTCTAAATGATGTATGCCATGATGTCATGAACATATTTCCATTTTAAGAATTAAAATGTAAATAATGTAAATGTATATATGTATGTCCTATGTATATACTTGCTTAACTAATATATGTTTACCAATATGTATCATGTTAGTTTGACACCTAAAGTGTACTTATCCTATTAATCTTAGGAAACATGATGTACAAGTAAAATTACTTGTATATGCAAAGTGTAAAATGAGGTTCTAAGTAGAATGGTTAACCTTTTAAAATACTTAATGACCTAACCGTATTTTAAACATTCTAAATGGTTTGTTAAGGGTTTGATCATAATGCTACATAACAAACATGTACGAACCTGTGTTGTATCATATGAGGTCTCGAGAAGTGTTGAATGTATGTTGAGACAAAATAAGATTACGAGTAACTTGTACATTTTACGTTATGTATCAAGTTACACGTTTGTCATCAATAAAAAAATGAGATTGCTTGCACTAACAATCTCCCCCGTTTTGATGATGACAAAATATGTAAACGTAACACAAAGTAAAATGTAAAAAGTTACCTTGTGTCCGCACCCCTATTACTTTCTCCGTTTACACCTTTCTCCCCCTTTTTTCAAAACAAAAAGGGTGTGTCCTTGGAGTTAACTTCATTTCTCCCCGAAATGGTAAGCTTGCATCATCCCTAGTGAAGTTAAATTGGCTACTCCAAACTCCTATGGTTGTTGCGTCCCCTAGGTTGTTAGCGAATCCATGGATCAAATTAAGACTCTTAACCTACATCAAGGTTAGTGTTGTGCAACAAAAATATATGAAAAATGCATGATGACTGAAAAATGCATGTTGGACTATCTCCTCCTTTTTGTCGAAACACAAAGGTGTGTCGAAGAATGAGAATAATTAAGAATGCGTGCATGCTCCCCCTTAACTGTAGCTCCCCCTTGATCAATACTCCCCGTTGCTAGGGCACCAACGTATATGATGCAAGGATGAAGAATGCTACAAAATAAAGGTTAGTGTAGAACAATGTGTGTATATGATGCATTCTATAATTGCTTGACGGAAGCTTCCCCTTGCTCTAGGGAGTCAAGATGAACCGAACAAATTAAAATATTAGTATAATAGAAGCTATGTCTAAAGACATATATGTCATATACGACCAAGTGTATAGACGATGCAATATGAGTGCTTGATAGATATTCCTCCTTGTTTGAGGACGTCACGAAGAACCTATAATAAAAGAAAAAATAATCAATGCAAACTTCATCCTATGATGAGTATGCTATATACGATCGAGTGTATATGATGATGAACCTACAATGAAAGGACTAGTGCAATATATTTCATCTCAAAGAAAAATAAGATGTATATATAAGATGCAATCTATTAAGGATGTAATCACAAGCAACTCTAGATAGAGAACTATGATTATCTAGTAAACCATGTTATAAAGTGTGTAATCTTCTAATAAGAATTACAATCATAAGGATATAATATGATAAAATCCTACAGAATAATGCCTATGAGGAGGATATGAAGTGATATTGAAATACTAAGGGTTAAAGTGAGTGGTGCTAGTGTTGGTGTTGGTTTACTAGTGGTGATAACTCAATAGATGACTAAAGGTTGATGCAGGTAGGATTTTTGCTAATCCATGGGTTAGATGATTGTTGAAAGAGGTGATGGAGTGAAATGAATTCAGAAACTCTAATGTACAGCAAATGCTATAAGAGTATTGAAGACGGTTAAGGTTATGATTAGACCGACATGATCTTTTATGAAATTATCATCTTCTAGAGATGATGTCTCATGCCATGATATATGCTTGAACGAAATTAAGAGAAAGTGAAGACAATGATCACTTAGGAATAAAAATTCCATATGCAACAATTTGAAATACTAGATACCTATATGAGGATGAAAATGACATCATAAGATGCGAGTGTGTTGGTTAGACAAACGTGTTGAGAATGATGATTTTGATATATCGTTTGCACTGACAATGGCGTGCTTGCTATGTATCAAGAATGAAAAAGGATGAGATCCTATGATGGTGTTCTAGATAATGAAGGTGTTCTAGACAATTAAGTTGTGAAAGAAAATCCTAGCATCAGTTATGAGAGGGTTCTTCGTTTTGAATGGTTAAAAACTGAACCAGGTACCCGCGGATTGGGAGGAACAAAACTTTGGTTCCGTCCGTCTTATCGAAAGGTACCGTGGGACCAGAATTGATTTTTTTCGTTTATGATCAAACGAAGGTTCAAGCTAAGGTCTATTTACTTATAACTAATGATTTAGTTTCACTAATCCTAATCAAAGTCTAAGGAGACTTCTTGTTTAAGAGGTTTGTCAAACACCTGATGTGTTTTTAACTTACGAGGTATTGGTTACAACACTGTGATGTTGAAACACTTTTGATTTTGTGAGCTGATTATAATTGAATGGTGTGAACCTATGAGTAAGTGTTCTTAAATACAAAAAGACAATTATGCGAATGAATTTCTCTCCCCCTTAATCGGTGGACATCCAACATAATGTGTAATGTATCAAATGAAAAATGACAATGAAAGCGATGAGCTTAGCAATGTTTTTTTTTACGGATGTTGGTTAGCATACAAAGAACTTCATCCTTGAAGTCACGTAGCTCTTCTCTATCAATGCGAGATGATCGCATGACAAGGCATGTGGTTTTCTCATGAGGGGTGTATTGTTATACCTAAAAGATGATGGAGATGTTGTTTAGGAAAGCGGAAGCGAAAATGCGATTTGGAAAGAGGTCGATTGAAATATACGCAAACACAAATTTCAAACCTCTAAAACTTAATCCCAGTAGCTTCAAAAGCTATATGCAAGAGAATGGGTCCCATAAACATATTACTAATCTACGTAGCAACAAAGGGATTACAATTATACAAAATAGGCATCACAAAGTGAAATAACAAATAATTTGTTATCAACCTACAAGACAAAAGTCTTAATGGTAAAAGATGTAAATATCATAAGATAACATCTTATATAAACAAAAACAAATAATTGACTACTAGACAAAAAGTTACCACATAGCATCAAGACAAATAATCATACGACATTGTTTGAGATACTACATTGTGAAATGGTTTTGAAGTTAGGCTTAGTTACTTAAGCATACTTACCGATTAATGACTTCTAAATATTTATCATACCAAAAACACTTAGAAAAATTATAGGTGCATACATGGCAAATAAATATTGTGACAAAGTCACAAAAGAAGTGAGACGACAGATTCATGCAAACCATTTTAATATTTTGGAAGCATGCATCATTTAGACTATCCTACGAAAAAGCTCAATGAATGTCAACTAAAGACAAAAGCTATCTAATACCATGTATTAAAAATGACATATCGTGAGTTAACAAGAACCATGTTAATCTTGTGAAATATCATATAACAAGAATCATGCACATCATGTTAACATCTAGTAGCATAAAAGATATATAAGCATGCAGACAAAACCTTTCCAAGGTTTACACATTTGACTATCAAATAATGATAATGTCAAGATACTAAATCATATCAAACAAATAACATGTAATCAACACATGTATATGTAATAAAAGTGATTATACTAAGAAGAATCACATCTACAACTTGTTTGATTAATATTCCTAAGACAAGATAGTTTACCAATTACTTGGCTTAATGAGACTCAACAATTTCTATTAAAACTAATGTGATGAAGATGTCATATTATACACAGGAATTTGACAAATATGTGTCAACAGATTTTAATCTTTGTGTTTGGAATCTAAGGTTGAATGATCTTAAGGGTGACATCCTTTAAGTTGAGTTTAAGTATGAAAGTGATTTGATCATCTAAGACCAAGAGATGTGTTTGTGTGTGATAATGGAATATGTTAAGAACGTTCTCAAGAAAGTTCTTTGGAAGATGAATCTAAATAAAGTTACCAACTTTAATAGATCTTGTGTATGCTCTAGAGATGTGGATATGCACAAGGTTTGAGCAAGGTTTAGTTATGATGTACGCTTGAAAGGAAATAGATACGTATGGTATCTTTCAACAAGTAAGATTATTTAGCCGATGAGGTGTAATGAAATCTCTTTTAACATAACCATTCATGTCGCAAGGAGAGAATGATGCATAGGATATATATTATCCTTTTAACAAGATGAAAAACTAAACGCATGATTTCTCAGACATAACATTTTCTGAAACATCATGTTTTCCTAACTGAAGATAAGAATCCAAAGTGTTTGAACTTGATAGTCCTATCCTAAATAAACTTGATGATAACAATAGGAATTCACTTGAGTTTCTTATTTATACTTCCTCAAGAGTCATTGTTACTTGAGTTGTATGAGGTTGGCTTTGAGATAGCATTTTAACATATGTTAAAATGTTGATTTAAGGTTTAATGAAACTTATGAAGAGGTTTGATTACAAAGTATTATCAATACTTTGATGACTTGTGAAAGTTGTACTACTTAAACCTAGTGGACAACGATAAACATTGAATGTGAGCATCATGCTCATTTGATGGTGAAGGTTCTAATCCTATAGGTGGTAAAGTATGGTTTGTAGAATATTCACGATCAAAGAATCACATGTATGGTACACAAATATGGATCAAATAGAAGAAAGTTTAGAGAGAGAAGTAGAAGAGTTGGAACCTTGAGAGAGAAAGTGAAGTATGATATATTAGCTTGTGAGAAAAGTTCCAACCCTCTCCCTAGGTGGAGAGAGGTATATATACTATTACATATTATGCCCCGAGTGGGCTGTGGAGTGAGCTGACAGAGGGTAAAGACCCGACCCACTCCACAAGTACTATATTAACTAATCTACTATTAATATTACTAATAATCCTATGAGCTATTAAGTGCTAACGAGTACTCGGGGTGACCGAGTCTTCAGATGAATATTTATATTCCTAACAATCTCCCTCTAAGGGAGGTCACCCCGGAAATAAAATTTTGAATTATAGCACTCTATCCTCTGAATGTGTCTTCATAGCTCGTAGTCATTGATTCTTCAACTTTGTAGATGTTTGTGCCTTTCAGCAGTGAACTTTTTGATGACTGATCTTTTATCTTGGATGATCTTTGAGTATCCCTGAAATTATCATCCATCATATGTCTTCACGTCATCTTGCAGCATCGTCTTTATGTGAGGTTGTGATCTTAGAGCCTTCTTTGAGATCATCAGCCACCGTAAATCTCTGAGCTCATCCATTGTAGTAAAGCCTCCATGTGATTTGTTGACCGTTGGGCTCGCATGCTCACACTTTTCTCGATCATGATAGATTTCATCAGAGTTGCAGAAGCGGTGTTGTAGGTCTTTCAACTATCATGATGTCTTTGGTAATGAATTGGAAGTGTGAGCATGGAGTGTGGATTGACACGTCTCTGCTGGAATCAGGAACCACCATCGCCATCTTTACATGAATCTGAAATAAAATAGTTAGCAATAAAGTTGGAGAACGAATATGGCTTTGTCATTCGTTCGATGTGGTGGTTGGATTTAACCTTCGGTTCTGTGAAGACCGACATGTGATCAGGTAGAATCCCCTTTAAAGAAGATTCTCCTTGACAAGAATTTCCAGCTTGTAGTAATGAATCTTCTAACAAATTAATGTCAGAATCATCATACAAAGCATGTTCTCATACCAGAACGTCTCAAAGCAGACAGCACGGTTGAGTGAATCAGTGAATTAAATACCCACTGATTGATGAGAAATTGATTAGAAAAATCACTTGCGTGTCACCGGAATAAACATTTTGTGCAACACGACAAGGGTTTTATAAATTGAAATCACATTTCTGTCAAAAATACTTTTGTTTGAAAATTTTTCACAATCAATGTGCTCGAAAAATTGTTGGTGAGCACATTGAGAGGTTTTCCAAAAAGTATTCGTCAATCCATTTCCTGGAATAATTTTGATTCAAATTTGAATCGCCCCATCGTTTCTTTCCAGTTGTCACAATGTTTGATCCATAAAGGATCTCACATGTCACCCACCAAGAGCTTGTTTGATGTTGGCTCTAGAAGGATTTCCATCTTCATTGTGAATACTTTACGTATCACTCGGATGTTCTGGCAATACCACAAGGATAATGCGTAGGACTCTTCATATATATTTTCTTGCTTTTCACGGTGTATGAAACAGCAAGTATATTGGAAATGTGTCCTAACGATATTAATGGATGATCTCTTGGCTCTAGACTAAATAGTATGTTTTGATTTAGTGATCGGAGGCTGGAGAGGACTGCCACCTTTTCAATATCGTCAAACTCGGAGTGAGAGAGACGATAGCAATGTATTGATCTCCGTGACAAGTGAAACAAGAGTCCTTTGAGGGACCTTGAGTGGCTAGGGAGGGTTGTGCAGCGTATCACTAGGTCCATGATACTTTGTCTTCAATGTCAGCAATCAACTAAGTGATTCTGACAGCATATGTATTGACCCGGTTTCTGCCTAAGGTGTAAGGAGGGCTTCTTTCTTTTCACCCTTTATCTTTACATTTCTTTTCATTCTTCAACCCCTTCAGCGCTTACCGAGACTTCATTACTAGCACCTTGTTGGGTTTGTTCCAGTGCTAGCTCCATCTTAGTCTGCACTCTTCCCTTATTCACTTTTCTCCTTTTTAATCATACCTAAGGACTTCTACACTAACTAGTGGATTGTCCCTGGGTAGATCCCTCCAGTTCTGGCGGGATCGTGGGAACGTATACCTAACCTAACCATCCTTATAACTCTATTACGTTAAATAAAATGGTCGGTCTTTGGTGTTCTTCCACAATTGCCATCATAAATTATTTGCTCCCCCTCAATATGTGCATCGATATACGAAAAGGTTTGGCACATATGGGAGAGCCTACACTTGAGTTCTAAAAGATCACATTTTTTATCAGAATTTCATATTTAAATCACATTCTCTCCCCCGATCAAAAATTTCAAATCATTTGAGATTTGGGATCCCAATTGATTTAAATATTTTAGAAATTTTGGGAGAAAATGTGGTCTGGTGTTAATATATTCTGATTATGGAGCATACTATGCTCCCCCTTAAACTGCGAGAGAGTGTCACTGCTAATGTTGCACAAAGCTTGCAAGGTGTCAGAGATTTGCACAAATACTCTCCCCCTCATGACTCGTTTTCTATTTAAAGAGCTGTAGTCATTCAATTGAGCATCGAGTATTTGTGAAAATTTAATTCAATTTACCACCTTGTGTAACATCAAAACTCTCTTGAAGAATCATAGAAGATAAAGAGTTTGATGTAAAGAAGACTTCTCTTCTTATACACGAAATGATGTACTGAACCGTACATCAAATTCGAGGAAACATGGATATAAAGTAATCCATGCCCAGGTGAACAACACCCGGTTGGAGGAACAGCTGTCTTTTTGGCGACATGCTTTCCCCATTGTACAGCGCGGGTTGCAGTATGAAGTAACTGCAAGCCATTTAGACATGTTTTAACTGGTTAATATAACTTCTGCTCAAGCTTCATTTAAAGACCCGTATCATTATTGAATGAAATTTCTAGGTCCGTAAATGTTATCGATAAATAGAAGACATGCCTAGTAGAGCTATTTTTGGTATTTTTGTGATTTTCTGATTTTTATGGTTTATATAGGTTTTATATTTTTCTCTTTTTCGCACTTCTATCTCATCAGCCTCATTCAAGGATACAACCTCGGGTGGTTCATGATTGGGCATAATCATCACATTGGCATCATATAATGCAGGTTGGGCTACCTTAGCAATCTTAAGAAGAGCTAATTTAGATTCACCTACATTGCTTTCACTATGCTTGTCACTTAACTTTCTGTGCTTATGAATCCTTTGGGCAGTCTGTCTGGTTTGGTCTTGTGTATACAACTTATCTTCAAGCTTATTCTTTAATGTTTTAAGTCTGGAGAAATCATTTAAGAGTTGCGTATCTCTTTCTTTGAAATCTTGTTTTATTGTATTTAAGTGCTTTTGGGCCTCCTGTTTTTGTTTAACAGTCTGATCCAACTGATTTTTCAAAGAAATTAACTCTTGTTTTAATGTTTCTTCCCTTACATTACGCTCTGAGATAAGAGTATGCATTTGACTTTCCATTTTCTGCTCACGCTCTGTTAGTTCAAACTTAGCGCGTTGTTCATACAATGCCACTTGATCTTTATATATGTTTAATCTAGTGGTCAAGGTATCATTAGTGACAAACACAGTGTTTTCATGCGACTCACAAGTATTATCTACAGCACAAGTATTATCTAAGGCACAGACATTATTTACAACACAAGCAATGTTTTTAACAGAAGATGCACCATCTTGTACATCAGACAAGTTGTTGTGATTCACATATTGTTCATATGGAATAATATTACTATTTCCCATGTCAACAGTATCTGAATCAACCACATCTGTCTGTTGTACTTCGTTGGGAATATTCTGTACATCAACCACATTATATGTGTCATAAAGTTTTAGTACCTCAGATATCACAGATGTGTTGGAGGAACCAGCTTGTTGAGGTGATGAGACAACAGAGGACAAGTTAGCCATGAAGATCGTTTGAGCAGTTGGTTCTTCATCCACATCAGAGTCAAATGCATCACAGTCTTCAGCCTTGAAAATGTTGGGATCATTAAGCGCAAGGTCCTGAACCGGTTGATCGTCCACATCAGCATCAAAAGTATTCCCTTCATCACCAGCCAGAAACAATAGTTCTTCTTCATCCAACACCGCTCCACTTTCCTGAGCTTTCATCAACAACATTTTGTCCTTAAAGTAGTCTGCATTTTGAGGACGTTTTGGTTGATTGCAGTTTCTGGCAATGTGACCCAGTCCACCACAGTTATAACACTTGGGCTGTTTCCCCTGCCCTGATTTGCATTACCCATTCTGAACTGCCCAATACCTCGACCCATGTTCCTTTGATTCAAATTTTGTCTCCCCTGCACGTTCTGAACCACAATTTTTCCATCCTCCACCATTGCAAGATTGCGTGGGTTTGATGAGGTTCTGAGTTGGTTGTTAGTCTGAGGGAGCGTTGCCTTAAATTGTTGAACAAGTAAGGACACTTGATTGGTGAGGTTATCAATCAATCTGTCGGTGTGAGAATGCCCCGAATCCAGTTGTGTACACAAAGGAGATGGTGATGAGTAGGGATAACGATAAGCTTGATCAGATGGTGATTGGTTGAGTGGTTGAGTATTAGCAACAAGAGCAAGTGGATCATTTGGTGCAGTTGGATTAAGTTTTTCTCTCAACAGACGATCATATGCAGCATGTTTCTCATGTTGCTGCAGATAGGCATACAATTGTTCATAATTGGTATCTCTCAATCCCTTGTTGAGTTTCACTGCAGTGACAAATCTGTCCCATTCTGGAGTCATGTTATTCACGAACTTGGAGTTAAGTTGGATGTTTGGCATTGTCATTTTGATCATTCTCATATCATTTACCAACTTGTGGAATCTCACATAGTAGTCTGTGATGTTCTCTCCTGAGTTCATTTTGAAATGTTCAAACTCATCATACAATTGGGACTCACGATCTTCCTTAGTGAGTTCTGACCCAGCCAATAACATCTTAACATTGTCCCATACTGCTTTAGCTTCCGTGTTGAAGTTGATGAGTTTGTAAATATCTTTGGGCAGACCTTGAATGACAATGTTTGAGGCTCTAATATCAGCATCATACCTCTTCTTCTCCTCTTCATTAAGATCATTGTAAGTTCAAGGTCTGTCAATTCCCAGAGTCACAGTTCCATCTTCACCAGTTGTAACAACATCTCTGGTGGTGCCCATTTGATATGGTCCTTCATCAATTGACTTAAGGATGTTAACTCCATTTTCTTTACCCAAGCAGTAGAGCCGTATTCTTTGTGCCCACGACTCATAATCCGTCCTGTCCAGCATAGGCGGAGGGTATCGGACCCTGCTGCTTGAATGTCATCGGATGAGTGCTTGGTACACAGGCCATAATGTATACGGGATTTTACAGTTCTTGTGATTTAACTGAGAAATTGAATCTTTCGCGGGACTTTCTAAAATCACCAAGAAACAAACCGTAAACTAAGAGTAACTTGCAAAATAGAATTTTAAGTCTTAACTCAAGGAAACACAAATCTCAATTGATCAAATCGCAAAGATTCAAGACACAGCTTGACAAATCGCAAGCTTATCCAATCACAATAAGTCAAATCACAAGTGTTGGCTTGCAACGTCAAATCAATAGATCAACTCGGAAACTATCAAATCGCAATAAGTCAAGTAGCAACTTGTCAAATCGCAGACAATCAAATCGCAATTAAGGAAACTGATCAAGTCGCAACTGTCAACATGCAACTCTATCAAATCGCAACCCTGACTAACACAACTCGCAACACCCAAAACGCAAGTCACAATAAGACAGAACTGTCGCTATCTTTGTCAAGTCGCAACACACAAAGCGCCAAACCCGTCCCTTTCTTAGCGATTTGTCGTTTTTACCAAAAGCAGTAATAAGCCAAGTCGCAACTCCAAGAAACCCCAAATCGCAACTATCACTTTCCCAACAATACACAAGTCGCAACTTTGAAACTTTTACCGAGAGTCAAATCGCTACTATGAAAAACTTAACACTACCACACGTATCGACCAAAAACAACCACACAAGGCCGAAAACAATGATTCCAAACACCAAACTGCACTTCAACACTAATCTTAAGCAAGAAAGTACAAGATTTTACTACTTCTAGCCACTAAACAAGGCGCAAAAGAGAGATTTTGGTGAATCTCTATTCGAACCAAAAGTACCCCAAAACTATACCAATCCGTGAATATAGACACAAGTGAACCTAACCATGGCTCTCTGATACCAATTGTAGAATATTCACGATCAAAGAATCACATGTATGGTACACAAATATGGATCGAATAGAAGAAAGTTTAGAGAGAGAAGTAAAAGATTTAGAACCTTGAGAGAGAAATTGAAGTATGATATATTAGCTTGTGAGAAAAGGTCCAACCCTCTCCCTAGGTGGAGAGGGGTATATATACTATTACATATTATGCCCCAAGTGGGCTGTGGAGTGAGCTGACAGAGTGTAAAGACCCGACCCACTCCACAAGTACTATATTAACTAATCTACTATTAATATTACTAATAATCCTACGAGCTATTAAGTGCTAACGAGTACTCGGGGTGACTGAGTCTTCAGATGAATATTTATATTCCTAACATGGTTAAATATGCTTAACGCATGCTTGATTTGATATGAGTGTTTGTACAATGGGCTTTTGGAGCAATGCACTCAATGGATTCAAATGATGGTAAGGATTGTGGAGTTGAGAAGTCTGTTGTGCTATGGGAGTACTTAGGTTTCATGGATGTTGAAGACAACAAAGACTAATTCTTGTGATCCTTTGGTTGGTACAACGAGTGGGTGATGTGATTTAAGGCTTAGGGCCTGAGACATATCACAGATGTAAATGTGATGGGATGATGGTGAAAGTACAAGTGTACTTAGGTGATAGGATAAGTGTTTTAACATACATTGTTAAAATACTTGGGTGTTGATTCTTTCGGATATGACTTTTAATGACTACAATTGTAAGTCAAATTTACTTGAATATTCCGGATGAAATACTTTAAGTTGTCAATCCTACTTTGTTGAGATTGAATAGCATTCAAGGATAGCAAGACTCGATAATACATCTATAACCTAAGTGTTAGTTATGACTCGATGTAAATCATAATTGTCTTGAAGGATGACATGATAACCATGTGGATGCAAGACAATATCTATAGTCATAAGTTGGACTTGTGACCTATGATATTTTTGCCATAAGTGAGTCTGGATTAGTTAGGAAATTGTCAATTTACAAATCAAGCTAATGGATGAGTAAAGGACAGAAAGAATACATTAAGTGTGTGTAATGATCACAAATACTAAGTAGTCCACGGATTGCAAGGAACCAAATTGAAGGCTTCTTGTTTGTTACAGAAAGGTAACTTTGATGGAAATTTGAATTTTCAAATTTTGGTGGGAAATGGATTTCTTATAGTACTAAATGTTCCTAAATCATCCTAATGTGCCTAATGATCACCGTAATGATCCTAAGAATCAATGATCTAAGGAGCGGGATTAGACGGGAAATTTGAAAAAGTTACTGTTGGAATGCGGATCCAAATGATAACAAATACGGAACCAAATTTTTGGTTCCGCAGAATCTCCAGGGTGAAATTTGGCGGAGCCAAAGTTTTCAACAGACGTGTTGAAGATCGTTTAGCCCATCTAGGATATGTTTTACAAACATCATTGATATGCACAGCGGATAACAAACAACAATCAATAATGTTTAACAAGGTTTATTTATTCAAAAAAGCACGCCATCTTTATTTAATATTAATAATAACCCTACTACTACTACTAACGAACATGTACACACACGTTACTATTAGACTCTCATTGGAGAGTTCTATTGTTTTTTCTATGTCTCTAATACTGCCGCCTACACCCTTTATAAATAGGGTTTACAAGAAAACCTATCTTCCCCTAGAAGCTAACTAATATTTTACATTAAGTCCCTATTGTTTCATTTGTCTTCATTTATGTATATGTAGTTTTGTAATCATCAAATTATAATTCCCAACAATCTTCCCCTATTTGATATTACAAAACTATCTCCATGAAACAATCTTCAATGCTTCCTTGAGGTCTTCTTAAACATGTCACCACAAATAATAAGCTGCAAATCAATCATCTTCCCCTTTTTGTAATCATCCAAATAGGGGTCTTCAATGCAACTTGAATCGAAATGCTTCCCCTTAATTGGTGCACGTAGATGGTTACACATTTAATCAACAAGCTTCCCCTGAAGCCAATATGTTTACCATCTCTTGAATCATAAACTCTGTAGGCTTTATGGAATGAACACTGATGAAGAAAACCGAGTATAACGAATTTGATGAAGAAGTTGAATTTCCCAAACTTGCGTCTTATATCTTGTACTATCCACGTGACTCCAAACTCATACTAAAAGTAGGTCGCAACCTCTTGACAAATCCTCAACTATATGAGACACTGAGCACTACAATGTAACTCCTTAAAGTGATAGCAAATGTGAGCATTAAGCATCCTAATTTGTAGATCACACACCTTTGCTAGATTCATTAAGTCTTTGTCACCGCATTAACGCACAAACAAGTTATCTCCAAAGTGTAACACCCACTTTGAGATATGATAAGAACACGCACCTGTGAAACTCAACTACAACATCAAATAAGCAATATTCAATTGTCTTCTTCAAATAATCACCAAAACAAGCCATAAAAATAAAGTTCTGTCCGCGATCCAAAACTGCTCAACCAGTACAAACCAGCAGTACACACAAAAGCCAAGCAGACTTAACTGAGTACTATAGCAGTATTAAAAATATGAGAGCTGACTTAACCATCAGAGCAACCAGAATTAATCTTGAAACACAGTAGCAACATTAATAATGAGAGCAGAATTAACGAAGAGTGAGAGCAGAATTAACCACCACTAACCAGTATTAACCACCACTGACCAGAATTAACTGATCAGTACTAACCACCAACCAAAATTAATCACAAACACGGACAGACTTAAAATAAACTGAGCAGAATTAATTCACCAACGTCAGCGCTTCGACAAACAATTATCCAATCGACAATTCAACCCCACAATGATAGACCAATTAATAAATGTTGTACCGCGATCAATCAATAACATTGACAAACCCTCACAGCAACAAGAACCAATCAATTTAATTCTCACCCAATTTACTAGCCCAAGTCAACGTCCAATCAATAACAGCCAATCAGATCAATTAATTTAATCAAACACGTACGAGATTCCTTTTCACATTCATAAAGACGACAAACAAATCCCACGACGTCAACTCCCATTAATTTATCACCATTAATTTAAAAACATCCATCGATCAATTAATGTAATACGAGGTATAATTTTTGAATATACAATCAGATCTGCTCTTATCGATACCAAAAAAAATAAAATTACCTCACGTTGAACAAACAAACCGATCAATTTTATCACCAATAATCGTGGCTGCTCCAATCTGCTACTGACTTCTTCAGATCTGCTCCTTCTGTCAAACATTAAACCTTGTAGATCCTAGATATCGAGAGCAACCCGCTCTGATACCACTGGTCGAAGATCGTTTAGCCCATCTAGGATATGTTTTACAAACATCATGGATATGCACAGCGGATAACAAACAACAATCAATAATGTTTAACAAGGTTTATTTATTCAAACAAGCGCGCCATCTTTATTCAATATTAATAATAAACCTACTACTACTACTAACGAACGTGTACACACACATGTTACTATTAGACTCTCACTGGAGAGTTCTATTGTTTTTTCTATGTCTCTAATACTGCCGCCTAGACCCTTTATAAATAGGGTTTACAAGAAAACCTATCTTCCCCTAGAAGCTAACTAATATTTTACATTAAGTCCCTATTGTTTCACTTGTCTTCATTTACGCATATGTAGTTTTGTAATCATCAAATTATAATTCCCAACAAGACGGAACCCAACATTTGGTTCCGCCATCTCCGCCGAATGGAGTTTCTTAACAGTGAGTATGCTAAAATACCCGTAACTTGTTTAATTCCCGAAAATTTTCTTAAATCCTATGTAACTAATTAGTTATGATTGATTAAACACAAAAACACAAGTTCTAACATATGGTAAGACAAAGATCAAACGGATGATTATGAACTTACCATATATGGAAGTTAAGCCAAATAGTGGCTTAAACACGAAAACTTGATAACATCAAAGTGTTATCGTCCTGCATGAAACGATTAGTTCACATGATCATTCAAAGATAAGTTTCTATCCTATTACAAGACACATACATTAAACGTCATTGTAGGAGCAGATATACCAAACACCCTTTACAAGAATACTACATGTTTAATAATGTACTGACACATTTAAACACTTGACTATCTTTCAAGATACTTAATTTGTTTTATTTAATCCTTATTCTAAGCACATTATGCAAGATTATCACATAATATATGCAAGGAAAATATCTAATAATACAAAAACAATTTGCCAATCTTAGTGCACAAAATCTACCAAATCTCCTATTGTGCATAAACAAGTAATTGATAAAGAATCAAATGAGAATCATGGCAAGACACTTATATATCACAAATAAACAAGTATAATCACCACTTTCAATAAACAAACAACATATATGTAAATAACCAAAACAAGTAGTCATATAGCATAGTATAAAAGAAAAGATACATTTCGTCACTTTGCGTTTAAATATGACGATGTATGCCAAGCTTGATTTGTTTCCTTTATATATATAAATATCGCCAAATTCTTTAGTTTCAAAAGAAATCATATCAATGTTCAAAGGATACCAACTTACATTGCCCGACTCAAAAGTTTGAGTTACTGTGTCAAAATGAAACTTAATATTTTGGATAGGTTGTAGTATTTGATTTGTTTTACCTACTTCAATTTAGATTTAGGCCATGAGATTATTTTTAAATTAAAGTAGACTTAATTCCCTTCAAAATGATAGGTGGCGCGACTCCTACGGACTTACGGTTAATTAGTTATGAATTTTTGAAGTTGGACAAAAACTGCATACTATACAGACGGATTTCACGGAACCATTTTAAGGGTTCCGTCCTTTGAAGGGAAAGGTTTCGCGGGTCTCTGTACCAGATTCAACAAAACTAGTATTTTGACATAGAGAAAGTGTGTGGGACTTACTAGATTAGATAGTAAACTTACAATATACTACCTCCGTCCCATATTAAGTGTCCACAATAGAATCTTGGGATGTCCCAAATTAAGTGTCCAGGGAATATTTTCAACCAATGAGAAGAGACTTTAGTGGGTAATAGTGATATTTGATTGGTGGAGAGTGTAGTTAGTGGAATTTCCTAAAACTTTGTGCATTTGGAAAGTGGACACTTATTATGGGACGGAGGGAGTATACTTATTTAACTTTATTTCTACTAATGTGACTTATCTAAACATTTATGTAGGTGATTTTTCAACTAAATTAATAGTTATCCCAAACACTCCTTTCACAAACGTATTTTTCGTAAATTTGCTTTAAGAACACAATTTGACACTTAATTCTTTTGAGACATCTTTTCTTTTGAATTTCCAAAGACATCTTCAAGCTTGTATACAAAGTAACATTTAACAACAAAATTTCTAAATATACTTAGCGAAACATTTTTCATAATATATTCCGCTCAAATGGTAATTTGATACATGGATCGTACTCTATTTTAAAAACCATTTGTTTTGAAAATAAGAGCCACGAGGCTCTGATACCAATTGTGAAAACGTAGAGGGGGTGAATACGTTCCCGTTTTAAAAACTTAAAACTTGTTATATCAAATATCCGTTTAAGCTTGTTCTAATATGAAAGATGTTTATAACTTGCATAAGTTAAAACATGTTGTCACACAAGTATCATCAACTAATCACAACACAAGCAATCACATAAAGCAAACATAAAAGTAAAGTAGTAAGTAAAAGAAAGCGCAAATCGAACACGATGATTTATAGTGGTTCGGTCAAGGAGCTCCTCTCCGCCCTAATCCACTCCCCGAGTACCCAACTCGAGAGCTACTTTACTAGATCAACAAGCTCCCTTCTCGGCGGAGAAAATCTTACAATCGTTGCTTACACTTTTTCAGGTACAAAGCTAAATACCGGGTTCTAGTTCGAGGTAGAACCAACCTAACGTCGCTTACACCTTTTCCGACACTAAGCTAGATGTCGAGTTCTTTTACAAGGGTACAACCACTCCCGGTAGTTCTTTTACAAGGGTACAACCACTCCCGCTATGTTTTATGGCCCAACATAGAAACCTTGTGTTTTATGGCCCAAACACATAAACCACCTATTCTAGTATGAATAGATTGTAATGCAATGATGTTTACAATGATCCATGACATAAGTGTCTTATGGATATGAACTACTAATCTAGATGAACTTCCATTGATGGGAAGTCTTCAATGGATGAAGATCACAAGCTCCCTAAACTTGTTGTGATGGATCTTCGTATATGCATGTGGTATCTATATGAACTTCTTGAATAAGAAGTCTTCAATCATTGGGGATGTCAAGTAGCCTTGAATCTTCATATGTTGGTATGCTTAGATGAATGATGACTTCAAGATCTTCTAACCTTCTTGGTAGATCAGGAAGTATGCTATGCTTGTGATGGATGATGACTCATGATCTTGAGCTTGCTTCACAGGATCATATTGAGAGTATGCTTACAACATAATGAAAGTTAGTAACATTATGATCATTATGGAAGGGGTGATGTGTATTTCTACATGATTAAATACTGATCTAAATGTATGCAATGGGTAGAGGGAATGTGTGTTCTAGTGTGTTAAAAACTATGGGTAAACAATGAGCTACTATTTATAGGAGAACTGTCTACATAGACCATGGATTTGGCGGATCCAAATAAAGGGGTCCGCCCTTTATGTTGTTTGGTTCCGCCGGGACCTGCCGACTAAGATTTTCACAAATCTTTCCATATATTTCCATATCTTGCACAATCTTACAAAGTCAACTATATTGCTTCAAGATCTCTACAAGATATTACCTAAATCAAATCTTACATGAAATCTATCCAAGATCTTTCCAAAATCAAATCTTACATGAAATCTATCGAAGATCTTTCCAAGATCTTTCCAAAGATTTATTGATTGAATATCTAAGTAATATATTCATATGATCTTCAAAATCTTCTAAGATATTTAAAGATCTTTAAATGATGTATGCCATGATGTCATGAACATATTTCCATTTTAAGAATTAAAATGTAAATAATGTAAATGTATATATGTATGTCCTATGTATATACTAGCTTAACTAATATATGTTTACCAATATGTATCGTGTTAGTTTGACACCTAAAGTGTACTTATCCTATTAATCTTAGGAAACATGATGTACAAGTAAAAGTACTTGTATATGCAAAGTGTAAAATGAGGTTCTAATTAGAATGGTTAACCTTTTAAAATACTTAATGACCTAACCGTATTTTAAACATTCTTAATTGTTTGTTAAGGGTTTGATCATAATGCCATATAACAAACATGTACGAACCTACGAGGACTCGAGAGGTGTTGAATGTATGTTGAGACAAAATAAGATTACAAGTAACTTGTACATTTTACGTTATGTTACATGTTTGTTATCGATAAAAAAAACGAGACTGCTTGCACTAACACATATTAATGGACAGAAGGCATAACTTACGAGATCTCACTAATTCTTTCACACACATTGCTGGGTCCGGGTAATATTTGATCATTCCATCTACCCTTTCCTTTATAACTTTCTATGTAATTAAATTAATTTTTGCTATACTCAGAATCATATACAATGAAACAACAAGCAAATCAACTACACAAGTTACCAAACAAATCAAGAGCCAAAGAATCTAAAAATGAGCAAACATAAATAGTCAAATGACTTGTTTAACCCGTTACTAAACCTCACAAGCAACACATTTATTGGGGCACTAGAACCTGATCACTGACCTCAAAGACCATTAGGGCCTAGAAAAGAATGCCTCGATAAAATTTCTTGTCTCGGAGGTGGCAACAGAGATCTATCAAAAGCTAAAGCTGCAACAACATTTTTCCAATACGAAGTATAAGTTAGACAAAGTGTGTCAAGAGTGTATAAAATGAAATTGTACCTTTCAATGACAAGTTCAAGCATAATTTGTTGAGAGTACCTAAGTAGAAAGTCAAGTCCGTAGGCCAAAATGTATCAAACTACTTTTTAAAACGTAAAATACAGGACCATGAGAGTTATTCTAATGGATGTGTCTCAATTATAAATCGACAACCTTCTCCAAAATGCTTGAAAGACATTAATCGCAAGTACGTCTAAATCTACAACTAATTCTAACATAAAAAAATAGTCTGTTAAATACTTGATAGAAACTATGTTCTTTAGCAAAGAAACTTTGTTCGTTGGCTCCTTGTTGCAGCATGATTCTAAAAAATAGAAATGATATAATGCAAGATAACTTCTTACAAACTACAATGTATATTTACCATTCAAAGTTCATATAAACTATTAAATACTTGACAAGTAATGTATATGTGAAGTACAATTAACAGATGTATGTAGTGTCTAATGTAAAAATTTTGGGACTGATTGAACTAGACCCCTTAATTATATCAAATACAAACAAAATACATAACCAAGTAACAATATAATTACATTAGGTTGTTAGATAAGAAAATAAACGATGTCGATTATTTAAGAGGCCTTACCGACTTGAAATAAATTGCTTACAATGATAAAACATTCTTCTCAAGGCATCAATCGTTATCCTTAATGCTAGTTATTTGCTGAAATCATAACAAAAAAAATTGTAAGTTTTTTTCTCATAGGAATTAAAATAACTTCATATGATAAAAGCCCTAGAACCAAAACTACTAGTAGATCGATAATAACCTTTTACTTAAACCAATTGAATAACATAAATCAAACATGAAATAATGAATGGGAACTTCTTACCTGAACAAAATAAGATAACCGAATGGAGGTATGGTGATGTGTGCCGTCATATGCATTCTAATAAAACAAAAGCAGATCTATATGGAGGTATGGTGGGAATTCCAAAAAAATAAGTCCACCTAATTTTTTAAGTGAATTTTTAAATTTTATTCATTTGTGGCACATTTTTTAAAACTACACAAACACCCGCACAAAGCGACGGTGTTTAGCTACAAATATTAATACTTGCAAAATCATGATTTTAGTTCAACCTTTAATGCAAAGCATGTGGTTTTTTGAAATACAAAGCGTGTTTTTTTTTAAAGTTGATATAATGTTTTTCTAAAAGTTGACAAGTTTAAAATTGATCAAGAGAAGACATAAGTTAAGTTGTCAAGTTTAAAATAAGTCCACCTTACAGTTTCTGATACACTTTCATTAAGCTTTCATTTTCGTTCTTTGTTTACCGGTTGTACTTATAAATCTAAGCTTATAAAATTTTGAAACACTAAAATTAGAAACACTGCACCAAACTTATTTATTTAAAAATTACATGCTTTTAGAAAAACTAGGGGTGAAAACGAGGCGAGCCGAGCCAGAGCATGCCAGAGCTCGAGGTCGGCTCGTTTAAGTTTTAAAAATTTCAAGCCCGACTCGGTTCGAGCCTTATTTGTTAAGCTCGAGCTCGGCTCATGGTACATGTATGTTATATAGGCTTGGGATAGGCTCGAGTTCCGCTCTTTTATGCTATTCAGAAAGAAAAAAAAAATTAAAGTTTGGCTCGAGCTTGGCTCGTAATATATCTATTTTGAGCTCGTTAATAAGCTTTTTATCGAGCTTGTTAATAAGTTCACCTATAATACAAATGCATAACATTTTATATATGTTTAATATGTAAAATATCATAGTGTCATTTAGGCTCGTGAGCCCAATAAAGTTTTGTATGAAAAACTCAGGCTCGAGCCCGATTGATAGATGAGCTGCAACTTAGGCTCGAGCTCGTTTAAGCTCGGCTCATTCATGCTTTTTACTGATATGATCCTGAGGTTTTCACGAGCGGCTCTGCTCATTTCCGTCCCTAATAAAAACAAAGATTAAGATATTTCATGTGTTAAATTTATATGTAATATTTTACATGTCCCGCACTGAATTTTTTCCCAAAATAAAATTTCCCTCTCAACTTTTCACAAGCCCCGCCTAAATTTTTTCCCAAAATCAAATTGCCCCTCCACCCATCTTTATCTTTTTTCTCAGACCTCACATCATCTTCGTAATATGTTCTCCCCAAAATTTTTGAGATTCCTTAGATTCACTTTTCCCTCTTTTGAGTTTCAATTGAACAAAAACCCTAACATAAAAAAGTCAGTTGTTCTCTTATTGTTCTTCTAATAAAAAAACTACCGCCGCTGCTTCCACAATCTCTGTGATACCTGATAGATGTCGTTTTACCCGTCAAAAATTATTTATACAAATGGAAAGATAAATACAAACCTTAATACTAAAGTATCTTGGCAAGTATTGATCTCTCGAGTATCGTTTCAAATGAGTGGTGAATTGAAAGGGGTCATTTACGCCCTAAATCGTATTTATTTGATCAAATATTGCCCTAAATCGTTCCTTTTGTCATTTTAGGTACTTTTGAGGAGAAATCTGGAAAAGGAGGCATTTTGGACGTTTTTGGAGCATAAAAGTGAAGAAAACGGCAAAGTCTCAAAAATCGGCTAAAAGTTACCTTTGACGGCGTCATGCCTTGGCAAGAAAAGTTGGACGTGAAATTTACTCATGATAAGCCAGTGAAAATAGCATGTGAATTCTGACGGCGTCACGCTTTAACCTGATCAAGGGCGTCACGGCTTAAATCAAAAGGGGACGGCGTCACGTTCAAGGTTCGACGGCGTCAAGCCTTGATAAGCCAGAATGGATTTTGGAAGAGCTAAAGAGGGACGGCGTCAAGAAGGTCATCCGGGAACCCTAGAAGCGGCGAGGTGACGGCGTCACACTCCATAACGTGACGCCGTCAGATCCAAAAATCTATATATAGTTTTCTAATTTTTTGTCATTAGTGGAGAACTTAGTGTGTGGAATTTTGGGAGAAAACCCTAAGACGATTTTAGCTTCTTTTTCAAGGCTTTTTGCCTTGAGATCTTTCATGTTACATTGAAGATAAGTTATCAATTAATCATTCAATATGTCTATGTGTTGTTTGATTTTATCTTATTCTTGTCTTTTGATTAACATGTTAGGCTAAATTTATCTTGTGTTTGCTTAGATCTAATGAAACCTAGCTATTGATTATTGGTTATTAGTGTGTTATTAGTTGTATTGGATGATTGTTTATCTATGTTAGGCTTAAGAAAACTGGCTAACTTCCTATTCGGTAACTTGCTTGAACGTCTTAAGAAACATGAACCAAATGCGTACTAAAGGTTTTTATGGTTGTATTTAATGCACAAGCGAATTCTAGTGATCCCATGTTAGGAGCTTCCTAGCCGGCTCGACATAGGAGTGAAGTAGGAGCTTGTAGAGTTGGGGAAGTAAGTACGCCACCCCACGAATGGTATTAAGGAATACACCCGTCATCCACGCGACTAATACACACTAATTAACCGGTAAAAGATAGTTAGGGAGTAAGGAAATCTAAGTAAACACATTTCTCTACACATAAGTTTCTCATAACATTTTATTTTCAGTTATTTATTTTATTTGCATTTGTAGTTATTTGGGTTAGTTGACTAGCAACTAATTCCGCCCACTCTTTCAAACCCGAGATTTTACTTGCTTTCATAAAAAATTATAAAAACACAAAAAGAATCTTCCTCAACCCTTAGACCTATTAGAGTAGTCTTTCATACCTAACGAACACTATTCCCTGTGGAGAACGATCAATCCCCCGTACTTACCACTACACTATACTACATCGGTCAGGTACACTGCCTGGTGGGGTTGTAAGCCTCTTGAGATCCCTCGAGAGGTAAAACCTGTTGTAAGGTTACAAAACCACGCATCAAGTTTTTGGCGCCGCTGCCGGGGAATAGTTATTGTTTAGGTTGAATTTTTATTTTATAGGTCTACTCACTAGATTCCTTTCTAGTGAGATTTTTGTTTTATTTTTCTAGGTTTTCTTTAGTCTATCTATTTTCTTCGTGTCTTTGTTCGTAACCATTACCATTCGACATCATGGAAGATGGTAATATCCTTAACCCCCACAACCCACCACCACAACAACCACCACCTCCTAGAGCCCGTACTTTAGGAGAGTATTCCCGTCCTAGCCACCATGGCTATCGAAACACCATTGAGCTCACTCAAGGAGCCAATATCACACCCTTGCGATCCGACACCATCCGGTTGGTGCAAAGCGGATGCGCATTCCATGGACTTCGTTCTGAAGATCCTAATCAACATCTCAAGGACTTTCTTAAAATCGTTGATTCTATAGACCTTGATGTTGCCACTCGAGAGACGACCCGATTGCGTCTCTTCCAATTCTCTCTGCGGGATCAAGCTAGTCAGTGGCTAGAACGTCAACCCGCAGGATCCATTACCTCTTGGGATGATCTCACTAATCGTTTCCTTGCTCAGTTTTTCCCACCGGGAAGAACTACCAAGCTAAGGAATGATATCTTGATGTTCCAACAACGTCAAGGCGAAACTCTATACGAGGCATGGACTCGATTCAAGGACTTACTCCAAAAAGTCCCCCACCATGGCATAGAACTTTGGCTCCAAGTCCAAATCTTCTATGACCATATCAATCTCTCCACGAGGCAAACCATTGACCAATCGGCCGGTGGCAAGCTACGTGATCTAAGTGCAGAACAATCATGGGCTCTCCTAGAGGATCTTGCTCTTTATGACAACGAAAGTTGGAGTGATCCCCGTGATTTGAATAAAACGGTCAAGGCAATATCTTTGCCTTCGAACAATTCAAGCACTTCCGACCGTAGGATCATAGAACTTGAAGACCAAGTCAAGTTTCTCATGAAATCCTACGAGGCTCCTAACCCTTCAAGCCAAGTGAACAAAATCACTTCTTCATGTGAATTATGTAGTGGTCCCCACGACACTCGTGATTGCATGGAACTCCCCGAACAAGCTTTTGTGGACTACGCATCCTCGCGTACCGACGGAGCGGGAGACAAGTGGTACACTTTCAAACCCGAGCCAAACCATTATGGTGATTCATACAACCCCTCATGGAGAAATCACCCGAACCTTAGGTGGAAACAAAACCAAAACGCACAACAAACAAATTCTTCCAACCCACCTAATCGTTTCCAATCAAGCGGCTCCAACTCGAACCGTACTTTCAACAACAATCCTTCCGGCAATGGTAGTACCAATAACTTTGAAGGATTGATGTCCCAATTTATGGCATCTCAAGAAGCTCGGATAGCTAGATTCGAGACCGAATTCAATCAACAACAAACGGAGATGACCAATAAAATTGACAACTTGTTGAAAGCTCTCCATAACCAAGTGTTATCACCTCCACATAAGGACGCTAGGAACACAAATAGCGGACCCCAAGTAAAAGACCCCTCTTCATCCAAACACGTCCACTTTGTCAACATTGTCACTATTAAACCAATTGATAGGAATGAGGATAATAGTGAACCTAAGGATGAGGATAAGAAAGTAGAGGTTGATAAGGAAGTTAGGACAAGTGAGATTGAAGAAGTAGATGATGATGAGGACTACTTCGATAGGCTACCCACTAAGGAAGAGCGCGCATATCATACAAACTTATTCGATGACCCCGAGACACCATACCTCCTAGGTAGACCAATCATTGAAATAGGCGACCCTTCTAATCTCAACATACTATGCAACATCGGACATTTGCATGTGTGGAAAGCCTACATCGACCTTAGATCACCCATAAACATCATGACTAGAGCCCACTACAACTTGATAATGAAGAATCAACTTGGGTATAGGATGTTCCCTGACAAGGGTTGGATGAGTAACTTCACGGGAAGAGTTAAGGGATTACCGGTTTATGTAGGAAACTTCACCTATGTCACCGACTTTGTAATTGTAGAAGATATCCGCCCAATAGTCGATGCATCCCTGACTCAAGTGGTTTTTGGAAAACCATTTGTTGAGGTCTCTAGAATGACTTATGAACCTTCCTTAGGGATAGTTAGATTTAAGGATGAGACCGATGAAGTAAGCTACCAAATGCCATATAAGATAGAACAATTCCAACACTTGTCAAATGTTGAGAAGGAGCTCAAGCAAGCGGTCTACTATAGGAATGATGAGGATAGAAGTAAAGGAGTAGACTATGTTATGGAAAGGATATTCGGTTTCTACAAGGATTGTTTGAAATTAGGACCGGAATATAAAACCGGGAAGGAGAATGGCCTAGGAACCGTGACCGATGATGGAGTCACGTAATGTACGTGACTTTGAGTCTAGCTACAAGACTCGTTAATAAAGAAAAGCGCTTCTTGGGAGGCAACCCAAGCTTTATTTGTTTTATTTGCTTTGTGTGTTTATTCGTTTGTTTGTTTGTTTTTATTTGTTTCCGTATGTGTGTTTAATTTTTATTAGTATTGATTCATGTTCAAAAGTAATTTGTGAAAATGCTTTATTTTGTTTTTAACTTCGTCTAAACTACATATAAAGGTATTTTGCAAAAGTTAAGTGTAAGGGAAATCTAAATCGGTTTATTAGAACACAAATGAACATGAATCATAATAATACTAAATTAACATACATATTAGTGTTTGTTTGAGTCAAATGCTTGTATCGAGTCATAATGATGTTTTGCAGGATTTCCAGGAAGTAAGGTAAAGGTTTTTCCAGAAATTTTCCGGAAACTTAAAATGAAAATTTTTGTCAGGTCATTTCTGACGGCGTCAGGGTTTATAACCTGACGGCGTCAGATTTAATTTTCAGAAATTTTTGAAAGTTTTGTTTTTAAAAAGTTTTTATTAAAATCTCCAACTTATAATCTCCAGGAATCTGCAAAATTATCATTCCACAAGCATTATATCCTTATATATAGATTTTATCCCGCCGATGTTATGCAGGTTTTCGTGTTTGTTTTCTCAGGTTTAACAGGTTATTTTGGACAAGGAGATGTTTATGGAATCAAGCTTATGGCGATGCATTAGTCATGGAGCTTCAACATTACCTTGGAGGAAGATCTAACCGTGTAATTTCATTATCCATCGAGCGAATCAGGGGAGTATTTGATTTCATTCTTTTACTTTATGCTTTTACATCTTGTTATTTGAACATTAGGGACAATGTTCATCTTAAGTGTAAGGGGGGGTAAAAGTACGATTTTAGAGAATACAATTGCGCTTGATTTTTGTTTGTTTAATAGTAGATGTGTAATAAAACTGAGAGAAATACTTGTTAAGGTAATTTTAGTGCCAAATTTAAAATTTTTTACAACATTTAGGAGTGAAACTTTAGTTCTAATAAGCGTCTCACGGATAGGAGTTATATGACTAGCACAAAAACCGTACCACTAAAAAATTTTCCACCCCCAAATATGTGAGGTTCGCCCCTAGAATTGGTAGGAAAAGCATTTATGCTATGATGTGTGTACCGGTAGCACTTAGATTCTAGAACTTGCGTTAGGACCATTCCAAGGCCACAAGTGAGACTACATTCGTGTAGTTAGATTTACTACATGATAAGAGGCATTAGGATTAACCCATTGTTTTACACCTGTGTTTTTGTTATAATTACTTCGGCTACATTGGTCAAGTAATTCTCCCACACCCTTTGCGTTGTACTCATTTTTAGTACACGATACCCCTAGTACACCCCTCAGAGCCTATCTTTTCGTTTCGACCTTTAAGCATTTTACTTAAAGGAAGAATTTGTTACACCCCCCTTAAATGTACACCCAAATCGCCTTAGCCTACCTTGTATGCACTCATTTTTAGTGCATTATTGTTACAACATTTGTTTAAACCCAAGTTAATTATCTAGTTGATTACATGGTTGCTAAGTCGAGTCATATCCTTGTACATATTGTTTTGGGACGATTGGGACTCATGGGTAAAGTACTAGTATAATAGAGTAATGGGGAAGAACATCATTTATTACCCCCATATGTGCTAAATATTTTAAAAGTACTCCAAGTGTTTTGATTATCTTAATTCGAGTCATTAGATTAGTATTTGTAAAGTTATGTAAAAGTTCAAGTGTAAGGGGAATGCAATGCCCCTATGATGTATTATTTTGGATGGTAGGGCAAAAGTGTATGCAAAAAAAAAAAAAAAAAAAAAAAAAAAAAAAAAAATCGAAAAATCAAGAAAAACACAAAAAAAAAAATGAGAAAAAGAAAAATAGAAAAAAACATACGGACTACCATCCCGTTTCATTTTATGTTTGTTTTATGTTTTTGTTTTTGTTTTTGTTATTTCATTTCTAGCTTAAGATTGAGTCTAGTCTTGGCTTAGCAACATTGTATAGTACATGTAATTGATCAAGATCTTTAACTCGCCACCAGTAAAATATCCCTTATCCAACAAAACCGTGTTTTCCTTTTCCCTACACCTAACGTTATAACCCATTTAAAAGCCCTCTTTGATAGTTTATCTTTGGTGCTTACGCCTAGTGGAGGAGGTTTTGGATCCTTTCCCAAGCCTATGGTAATCTATTTGCTATGACAGGTAGTGAGAGATATTATCCGTTTTCATTTATGAGATTTATTTTGATGACACTTGAGAGATGTGAGTATCTAAACACTACTTGTGAGGTGCTAGTTTGTAATCTCCGTGCTTATTATGATTGAAGTGGAACGATTATTTGTTGTAATTACTTTTATGTTTGCATTAAATGACCCCTAACTTGTATTTTGATTAGAATAAAAGCGCATTTGCTTGAGGACAAGCAAATCTCAAGTGTAAGGGTATTTGATGAAGCGAAAAGTGTACCGCTTTTAAGGGGTCATTTAAGCCCTAAATCGTATTTATTTGATCAAATATTGCCCTAAATCGTTCCTTTTGTCATTTTAGGTACTTTTGAGGAGAAATCTGGAAAAGGAGGCATTTTGGACGTTTTTGGAGCATAAAAGTGAAGAAAACGGCAAAGTCTCAAAAATCGGCTAAAAGTTACCTTTGACGGCGTCATGCCTTGGCAAGAAAAGTTGGACGTGAAATTTACTCATGATAAGCCAGTGAAAATAGCATGTGAATTCTGACGGCGTCACGCTTTAACTTGATCAAGGGCGTCACGGCTTAAATCAAAAGGGGACGGCGTCACGTTCAAGGTTCGACGGCGTCAAGCCTTGATAAGCCAGAATGGATTTTGGAAGAGCTAAAGAGGGACGGCGTCAAGAAGGTCATCCGGGAACCCTAGAAGCGGCGAGGTGACGGCGTCACACTCCATAAGGTGACGCCGTCAGATCCAAAAATCTATATATAGTTTTCTAATTTTTTGTCATTAGTATAGAACTTAGTGTGTGGAATTTTGGGAGAAAACCCTAAGACGATTTTAGCTTCTTTTTCAAGGCTTTTTGCCTTGAGATCTTTCATGTTACATTGAAGATAAGTTATCAATTAATCATTCAATATGTCTATGTGTTGTTTGATTTTATCTTATTCTTGTCTTTTGATTAACATGTTAGGCTAAATTTATCTTGTGTTTGCTTAGATCTAATGAAACCTAGCTATTGATTATTGGTTATTAGTGTGTTATTAGTTGTATTGGATGATTGTTTATCTATGTTAGGCTTAAGAAAACTGGCTAACTTCCTATTCGGTAACTTGCTTGAACGTCTTAAGAAACATGAACCAAATGCGTACTAAAGGTTTTTATGGTTGTATTTAATGCACAAGCGAATTCTAGTGATCCCATGTTAGGAGCTTCCTAGCCGGCTCGACATAGGAGTGAAGTAGGAGCTTGTAGAGTTGGGGAAGTAAGTACGCCACCCCACGAATGGTATTAAGGAATACACCCGTCATCCACGCGACTAATACACACTAATTAACCGGTAAAAGATAGTTAGGGAGTAAGGAAATCTAAGTAAACACATTTCTCTACACATAAGTTTCTCACAACATTTTATTTTCAGTTATTTATTTTATTTGCATTTGTAGTTATTTGGGTTAGTTGACTAGCAACTAATTCCGCCCACTCTTTCAAACCCGAGATTTTACTTGCTTTCATAAAAAATTATAAAAACACAAAAAGAATCTTTCTCAACCCTTAGACCTATTAGAGTAGTCTTTCATACCTAACGAACACTATTCCCTGTGGAGAACGATCAATCCCCCGTACTTACCACTACACTATACTACATCGGTCAGGTACACTGCCTGGTGGGGTTGTAAGCCTCTTGAGATCCCTCGAGAGGTAAAACCTGTTGTAAGGTTACAAAACCACGCATCAAAAATAAACTAACGCAACTAATTTATCTAAGGAAGGCTAAAAACTAAACTAATACTAAGGGATATGTTTGCTTAGAAATCGGTGGTAAATAGTTAGGATTAAAATTGGTGAACTAAAACTCAAAAAAAGGTTAATTCATTCACATGGTTGCGTACTTCAATCTTAACCCTTATTCGCGCACATTAAACCACTTAGTTGATAATCTAGGTTAAAATATTGACTACTAGAGAATCTTTATTCTTTCCAACGGCTTTTTCCCGTCAAATTGAATAAAAACAATCTAACTAAATCGTAGGTTGGATGTCTCCCGTTAACGGGTTACTAGGCTAAATTAGGCCTTTTAGACCTCCTTTTAAAGACCTTCCTATCATAAACATAGGTCTAAAAACAAAATTTTATCCACTACAACCTTTTTAGACCGGTGAAAATAAGAAAGACGAGTTTATATATAAAAAAAGACATATAGACCGGTGTTTATAATTTGCACCTATCTAAAAAGGCTCAAATGTACCGGTTAGGTATAATGCCCAAAATTTTGAGATTTTTTAGCGCCATTCTATCTCTTTTTTTTCCCCACTTTTGTATTTTCATTTTCAAAATAACCCTAACCAAAACACAAAAACGCCTCTCATTCTCCAAACACTACAAACGCTGCTCTCACAGCTCCATGGCACCAACTATTTCATTACTGTATCCAATTTTAAGGTCAGTTCATGTATCCAATTTCTTCAATTTTTAGGGTTTAGATCGATTCATTCTTTCTTCGATGTTGGTTTGGGGTTTTACCTTTTTTCAATCCTTATAATCACCGAGAAGAAAGAACTTGCTGTCACATTCGCCGAATTTGATAGTCTCAGGTAACAGACTAGAGGATCTGCACAATTCTGCACCTAATTTTTGAGGATCTATCTTGCTCTTTGATGTTAGTATTTTAATGAAGTTTTTGTTTTTCGTGTGTTTATTTATTTATGCTTCAATAGAAGTATATATGATGTAGCTACAATATGTTTTTCTATGTGTATTTACTCAAAATATATGGATTGCTTTTTATATATCTGATACATTATAGTTTAAAGATTAGAAAGTCTTGGGGAAGCTTATTTTGTCTTAGATGCAGTTCTTATGAGTCCTTGCCGATGTTCCTGAAGTTCTTATGAGTCCTGAAACGACCCAAGTACACAACAAATGTTTATTAAGGTAGCGTGCAATGATACTTATGATGTATAGTCATTAAATAGACTTTACTGTCATACAAGATTACACAGGACTAGTATATTCTATTTATAGGTTCACCACAAAGAAAACTAAACAATTCAAGCTGTATGTTATATGATGTCACAAGTTTCAATTTTGAGAACATCTAACTAATTGTTGGTGTTACAGCTCTTATGTGATGATGGGTGGTTTAATAACTGAATGTTAGATTGTACACTTTTGTAGTATATATCTTTTACTTGTCTTAAATTAGATTATTTATTTTTGAAAAGTTATTGAAACTGCTTATGAAATATTATGTATCTAGGGGCTGTTTGTATTACTTATTGATAGGTCTCATTGTTGATAAACTTCATGCAAGTTATATCTTTCTGCATTTTTTTAATGAAGTTGTGATCTTAAACAATAAATGGGGCTTTTTGGGGGGCTAATAGGACTTAGGAGTCCAGGCTTGGTTAGCTTTTTGGTGGATGTTGTGAGCTAAATTTTGATTAGCTTGATTAAAAGCGTTTGAGGTATTATGTTTGACTCTACTATCATATGTTAAGATTGTTGTATGGAATTAAGTATTGTTAGAAATTTGTTTTCTGCTATTCGGGTTAGGTAGCTATAAATATGATTTTATATAAACCATCCTAGTAGCATACTAATTTGTTGGTTGAACTTATAAAATGTAGGTACAATCATTCAGCAAGAAAATTTGCTTGATTTGATATTTCACTTAGCTCACCTGAGTGAGAACATGCCTTTTGAAATCAAGATACCTATTCGTGATCTCTTGTTTTAGTTAGGATGGTCTGGAAAGAAGAAGGCAATTATATAAGTAGATACACATAAGTGAATTTCATAAAACTAATTGTAACACTTGATAGTGGTTGTGGCAGCAGCCAAGCTGAGGTAATATTGCTTGTAACATGATTTGAGACCCTTTTATTCGATTTGCAAACATTTTTTTCAGTAACGGGTCAAAATGGGAAATTACTGAGATATACTTTATATCATGTGCAGGAGAATACACTTGTCACTTGGGATACAAAAGTAACAGGGATGTTGGAAGTTTGTTTGACTCGCTTGGATCAAGGAGCCTTCAGTTCATGACGGGTTCTATATCATTTAAACATATGACAACCTGAGAAGTTTAGTCGCAAGTTGGCACAAACATATCTCCACAAACTACGTTGCAAAAAATAGCGACGTCAATAGAAACAATTAACAGTTATGTTGTTATGATCATCGCTACAATTGATAACTGCAGTTTAGAACATCGTTAAGATTTAAAATGGATTATTTTTTCTGTTGTTGTTAACACAGTTAGGCTGTTCTTTTTTTTCTTTTCTTTTTTTAAATTTAAATTTTTCTTTTTTTTTAATTATACCAACAAAATTTGTTATTGTATGCAGGGTAAAGTCATAAACCTGAAGAGTATGCATCACCTGAAGATATAGAAATGTACATGCTTTCTCATCATTTATGTGTCTAGTAAAAAGTGAAACATTTACCTGTCATTCAACTTCTACTGATGCATCTTAAAGTTTGGTGAGGTTGCCAAGTTTAGTCGATGTTAAGATCAAGTTGAAGAGAAAAAATAAGTCGTGGCTAAGTTAATCAGTAAGTCGCATTATGTTCTTATTTTATAGTGTGGATATAAACTGTTATGTTGTTGCGCTTGCTATTATTCTTGCTTGCTGAATTAAGCTTGTAGGTTTGCAAACTTTCAAACAATATTGTTAGTTGATTTAGAGAATTAATTCGCTTAGTACTTGAGCAAGAACATTAATTGCATATGATGATATTTTACCATGATATGGTCTAAAATAGAATCATTTGTTTTTTGGGATCAACAATTGATGGTAGGTGTGTCATCTTGAGCAAAGGGGTCAGTTTGGGCAGATGGGTTGGGCACAAACTCGGCTTAACAGTTGAGCTCATATGGGTCTTCGACATGTCACATGAACATTATGTAAGTGTTTGATACACGCGGCTTTTGTTTCCTACAGGCAACATCACCAAGTACCATACAAATGATTGGTGAGAACAAAACTTCACTTAAATTGCAAACGAAGCGCAAAAACGTTTACGTATCTAGTGATTCCATGCAAAAGCAAGCTAAGAAGCAGAGTAAGAAGTCCTTAAATTATTGAGAATTTTATTATCTACGACATTACAATTTTATATTTGGTTCCGTTATATACATTTCAATTTTATTGTATTTGAATTTGTTTTGATATATATATATATTTGAATTTGTTTTGATATATATTGATTTTTTAAATGTGACTAAAAGATATATATAGTCACACTTATTAACACTTTTGATCACTGTTTGCTTACTTCGTTGTGTGACTAAATATTACAAAACTTCGTTGTGTGACTAAATATTACAAAAGGCCACACACAAAAAATCATGTGGCAATTGGATGATCAATAGTCATACAAAATATACATTTCTTCACTTTAAACAGCATATGGTCACACTTATTAACACTTTTGGCCACTTTATGCTTAATTGTATGTGACTAAATACCAAAAAAAAACATGCTTTGTGTGACTAAATATTAGAATAGGCCATACAAACAAAAAATTCATGTGGCCATTGGATGAACAATAGTCACACAAAATACACATTTCTTCACTTTAAACAGCATATGGTCACACTTATTAACATTTTTTTGCCACTTTTTGCTTAATTGCATGTGACTAAATACGCAAAACAAAATTGCTTTGTGTGACTAAATATAATAAACGGCCACACAAACATAAAATTCATGTGGCCATTGGATAAACAATAGTCACACAAAATACACATTTCTTCACTTTAAACAGCATATGGTCATATTTATTAACACTTTTGGTCACTTTATGCTTAGTTGTACGTGACTAAATAACCAAAACAAACATGCTTTGTGTGACTAGATATTACAAAATGGCACACAAACTTAAAATTCATGTGACCATTGGATGAATAATAGTCACACAAAATACACATTCACTTGATTTTAATCAACATATGGTCATACTTATTAACACTTTTGGCCACTTTTGGTTAACTTCTATGTGACAAAATTAAAAAAGAAATTAATAATAAAATAAGAAAAAATAAATAAAAAATAAACATGCTTTGTGTAACTAAATATTACAAAATGCCACACAAACTAAAAATTTATGTGACCATTGGATGAATAATAGTCACACAAAATACACATTCACTTGATTTTAAAAAGCATATGGTCACACTTATTAACACTTCTGGCCACTTTTTTTTAAATTGTATGTGACTAACTCAAAAAAACAACACCCATTGTGTGACTAAATCATCACAAACATCACATTTATTATATATTCATGTGGCCACAAGACGGGAAATAGTCACACAAAATACACATCTACTTGAATAAATCATCTCAAATGTCACATATATTATATACTTACGTGGTCAAAGAACGAACAATAGTTACTCTCAAAAACCATTCGTGTGACTATAAAGTGTTTACGGTCACTAATACTGATTAATCAAACAAAACTTGTGCCTAATTTGTCACACATATTCAGGTTTTGGTCACTCTTTTTCAATGAAAAAGACCACGAACTCAACAATGTCACCGTAGGACACCTACAGTGGCGCGATCTTTGGTGACATACAAAAAAAAATATGTGACTATATGCATATCGTCACACATTTTTTGAGTAACCATTACCACTTTTTGTACCAGTGAAATGAGTAGAACAATGCTAAATGAACAATCCATTCCTACAAAGTTCTGGTGTAATGCCGTAGACACCTCCACATACATACTTAATAGAATTCTCATTAGGACAATCCTAGGAAAAACCCCATACGAAATCTTGAGTGGTAGGAAACCTACTCTAGATTACTTCAGAGTGTTAGGAAGCAAATGCTATATTCTAAACACCAAATACTATCTCACAAAGTTCGACCCAAAGTCTTACGAAGATGTATTCCTAGGATACTCACAAAATAGTAAAGACTATATAGTTCTCAATAAGGAAACAATGGTCGTCGAAGAATCACTCAACGTGACTTTTGATGAGAGTCCTTCCCCATCTAAAACATCAACTTTGGTAGATGATGATTTAGATGAAGAAAACGCTAACATAGATAACAAGAAAAGCCTAGGGATCAATAACATAAATGAAATCGTAGAAATTAATGAAACTACCCACATTAAGGAATCTAGAAATCATCCTCTAGAAAATGTCATAGGAAATCTAAACCAAATAACTCTTAGATCACAAGCTTAAGACAAAAGCAATTTCTTTTGCTTTTTCTTGATCATAGAACCTAAAGTAAGTTAACGAAGCATTGAAAGATGAAAGTTGGATCATCGCAATGCAAGAGGAATTAAATCAGTTTAAGACTAATAATGTTTGGGAGTTAGTACAAAGACCTAAGTACGTGACCATAATAGGAACGAAGTGGGTGTTTAGGAACAAATTAGATGAAAACGGAATTGTATCTAGGAATAAAGCAAGGTTAGTAGCACAAGGCTATAATCAACAAGAGGGAATTGATTACGACAAAACCTATGCACCTGTAGCAAGACTAGAGTCAATTAGGATATTACTTGCCTACGCTTGTGCGGTAGACTTTAAGTTGTTTCAAATGGATGTGAAAAGTGCATTCCTAAACGGTTTCATCAATCGGGAGGTATATGTAGCACAACCTCCAGGATTCATTGACTTCGAGAAACCCGAGCATGTTTATAAACTCAAAAAAGCTTTGTATGGTCTTAAGCAAGCTCCTAAAGCTTGGTATGATAGGTTAAAAGCTTTTCTTCTTAAACGTGAATACTCAATGGGAATGGTAGATAACACTCTTTTCTCTAAAAAGAAATTAAATATCATCATCGTCCAAATTTATGTCGATGACATTATATTCAGATCAACTTGTCAAGACATGTGTGATGAATTATCCAAAATCATACATGACGAGCTTGAAATAAGCATGATGGGCGAACTTAACTTCTTCCTTGGACTTCAAATAAAACAATTAGAAGATGGAATATTCTTTAATCAATTTAAGTACATTAAAGAAATGCTTAAGAAATTTGGACTAGAAGATACTAAAACTATGAAAACTCCAATGGCTACGGACACAAAGCTCACCAAAGATGAAGAGGGTGAATCCGTAGATAGTACTAAGTATAGAGGTATGATAGGAAGTTTATTATACCTAGCGGCAAGTAGGCCCGATATCATGTTTAGTGTCTGCCTTTGTGCTCGCTTCCAAGAAGATCCCAAAACTTCTCACCTTGAAGCGATTAAGCATATCTTCCGATACATTAAAGGCACTATGCACTTAGGATCATGGTATCCTAAGGGGACCGGCATAGAAACCATAGTATATGCCGACTCTAATCATGCGGGAGATTATGTGGATCGAAAAAGCACTAGTGGCATTTGTACCTTCTTGGGTTGTTGATTAACTTCTTGGTTCTCCAAGAAACAAACGGCACTAGCTATCTCCACGACCGAAGCCGAATATGTAAGCGCTGGAAAGGCATGTCAACAAGCATTATGGATGAAACAAGCTCTCGTAGACTATGGCATCAAACTTGATGATATCCCAATCATGTGTGACAACAAATGAGCCATTGATTTAAGTAAGAACCTTGTGCAACATTCTCGCACAAAGCACATAGAAATTCGTCAACACTTTCTTAGGTAAAATGTAAAAAAGGGAAACATCTCCATAGAAAAGGTTCCAACGGAAGAAAACATTGCCGATATCCTCACTAAACCTCTCAAGCGGGAACCTTTCTTCTATCTTCGTCTAGGTTTAGGAATGATGGAACACATCTCTTCTTCTTCACTTTCGTAAGTTTCTTCTTCTACTCTAAGTCTAGGATTCTATTCAGCACAAAACCAAAATTGGGGAATTCTTCTTTATAAATTTACATATCATAAAAATAGTTCTTGCATGATTAAAACCAACTCAAAAATGTTTTCATATGCATGAAAAGCCCAAATCTCTCTTTCAAAACTTGTCATATTTAGGAAAATCATATTTTCTTGCATTGTTAATACAACTCAAAAACGTTTTTCTCATGCATGCATAATAAGCTCAAAGTCCTCTATCAGATCATGTAACAAATATATAATCTGACATGGAAAAACGAGAAAAATTGAACTAAGGAGACTTTGGATTATCTCTTAGGTTTTCTCCTTTAGAGTCGAGATAATCACATCTGCACATATGTTTCATGTAGGCATACACTAGGAAAACCTTATTCTAAAGGAATTTCTGCCTTTCTGATGGCGGTCCCTTATCTCCAGACGGTCCCCAAATATTTATAGGACCGTTGACCAATATACGGGACCGTCCATCAATATTCTGTCGTTATCCCCTTTTCTCATTTCTTGATTCTACATCTTTGACCAGCCTACCTCTAGGTCTTACTACTCTTCCTTGTATGCTTAAACATAATTTGAATTACTAAAAGTGAGCATGCATGCTTTGCCATACTTAAAGTCTTCCTCTCCTATTTAAACCCTGATTCCTCTCATCCATTTTCATAGCATAACCTTCCTCATTCTCTTCTCCTTCATCCATCAATATGTCATCTCCTAGAAAACCTAGAATTTCCGTCAAACCAATTTGGAGGAAGAAACAAAGCCTCCATCCATTCTCTTTCTTTGCTTCTCATGAACAATTCCACCACCTTAAATAATCACAATCCAAACTTCAGTTCGAAACCCATATCCTACAAAGAAGCATCCCCCTCATCATTCTCTTTCTTTGCTTCTCAACCTCAAAATAAGTCTCCATCCATTTACAAAGAGTCTCCAAACCTTACTCCTCAAGATCATTCATTACTACCGGTCCACCACCATACCTACCTCAAATGACAAATCCCAACACTCTACACTCCATCAAAGCTCAATAATTCTCCAATCTTGTTGACTTAAACCTTCTCAACATCATTCTCTCCTAAAAGGTTCATTCTCCAACTATGCTTCATTCCTCTCTTGACCAAATTGATGCCTATTGAGGTTATTATGTTTGTTGCATTCACAACCGCAACCCCTTTCAAAAACACAAGAATGATCTTGACTTCATCACATATCTTCTCTTGCCATCCGGTTTTCCACCTCCTTCTAACAATGGCATTCAACCACCTTTTCTCCGCAAGACTTAGGAAACATGCATGCTCTACATTAAAACTGGACTGAACTTAGGTTATCCTAGAAGACTAGACTAGGATTAAAAATGTAGAGCTTTGTTGTAATGGTCATCCTATATGTATGACTTTGTTCTTCCTTAATGAATGTTTAAATGTATGCATGCTTTGTTAAAACTCTGTCTTATATAACCCACTGACAGTGGTCCTTTATTTGCCTGGCGGTCCCTAATATTTATGGGACCGTCCATGTGTTTTGATCTTATTCTGTCTTCTCTTCTCCTCTTATTTGTTTGTGTAACATATACATACATATATATATATATATATATATATATATATATATATATATATATATATATATATATAGGATAAAGATCAAATAAAAAGACAAATATCCGTACATTACGTAAAAAGATTTTTTTTTTCAAAATTTTCTCGAAAAATTCCAAAAAAATTCCCCAATATCAGGTATGTTGGTGCATGAAAAAGTTGTGAAGGAAGTTTTTCTAAAAGTTTATATTTTTTCCGAAAACAATTTATGAAAAAATACGTTTGTGCATTAAATCGCTTTTTTGTGCATCAAAAATTCGTTTTTACACCCAAGTTCTTTTGACTTTTTTAATCAAAATAACATTGCACATCTAACTAAAACAAGTTGAAAATTTTGTGCATCAAAAATTTTTTGCGCATCAAAATTCGTTTTTTGTGCATTAAAAAAAACGTATAAAAACTCAAAATTAGAAAAACTTCTTTCACAAAAGTTTCATGCACCAACATCCCCGATCTTGTGGAATTTTTATGGATTTTTTCACGAAATTTTTTGAAAAAAAAAATCTTTTTACGTAGTGTACGGATATTTGTCTTTTTATTTTAACTTTACCCTATATATATATATATATATATATATATATATATATATATATATATATATATATATATATATATATATATATATATATATATATATAAAACATACATATATATATATATATATATGCTTGCATCTGTCTTCTAGCTCGTTTTTGTAGCAAAATACCATCGATGGATTCCCCGGTGTCCTCATCTAGGGGGAGCACTAAGCAAGGGGGAGTAAGCATGATGCCGTCAACTTCTTTCCTCTTTACACATCAACGAAACCTTTTTTATTCTACAAAAAGGGGGAGAAGAAAATGAAACTCATTAAAAACTTATTAATGCTTAGTTTTACCTAAAATGAGTTTATATTTTGTAATCATCAAAAAGGGGGAGATTGTTAATACACGTCATTTGCATTATCCGGTCTCTACACGTTTTGATAATCACAAAATATAAATACATGTTACGTAAAACTAGGATTAATAAGTTTTTAATCGAGAAAACTCATTTTCGACTACAACATCACTTAAGTTATGAACAAAAATCTACCAACTTAGTTAAATACTCAAAGAATTTAAGTTTCTCAAAACCTCACATTTTTATGTGACAAAACATTTTTACAAAAGTATTTTTGTAACTAAAAATAAATGTTTTATTAAAGAAAATAAATTTGAAATTCAATATCTTACAACAACCATATTTCCCACCTAAATGAGATAAGTTTTTCACCAGATAAACTTTCACCACATCAGGATAAAAATGGGAGCGTCTGTCAGGACGGTCCCTTAAATAGGGAGACGGTCCCTTAAAGATAAAGGACCGTCCAACTATAAGGGACCGTCCTCCACTCCTCCTGGTGCCTATAAATACTGAACTGTTTCATTCAGAAAAATCACCTCTTGTACACCAAAACTTTCTGTCTTCCAAATTCATTCTAAATACTCTTCTTTGATCACATTAACGGGTTGTTAATTGTTTACAAGTGATCACATCCATTCCTCTTTCAAGTGCCAGAGAAGAACGCTCGTATTCGAAAAAGAAATGACGTGTTGAAGAATAGTCTTCCTCCTCATAACTGTTGTTACGGATCTCTCCTCAATCTCCATTCCTTTATCTTAATTCTTATGTGTAATCCGACTTGTGTGTATTGTGTTGATTCGGACTAGGTGTTGGTTCAAATTGTGTAGCCACGTGGGCCTTTGTGTAGATTGGTTCTAGCTAGGATTAGGACTCGACATTTAGCTTAGTGTCGTTAATTGGTGTAAGCTGTGGTGTACGGTTTGTTTCACCATAAGAGAGCGTGCTGATATAGTGTTTGTGAAACTCTCGAGTGTGAGACTCGAGGAGTGGAGTAGGGTGAAGAGTGAGCTTCGTAGCCAAACCACTATAAATCTCCGTGTCCTGGTTTGATCGTTTCTTTCCTTACCTTTACTTACTCTTTTATTATTGTGTTCATATATTGTTGTATTGATATCACATAAGATTCGAATCGAAAAATATTTCAAAACTAGAAGAAGATTTTTTAAAATGTAATTAAAATAGTGAAACTATTGTGTCAAAGTCAATCATAATCCAAACACATTACCCAAACCCATTTTGACGGGTTGAAAATCGTCAATCCAAACATAACCCTTATTGAATGTCAACTACCCATGTAACCACAATCATAATATGTTTATTATTGTGTCAAATTCAAGTCGTGTTTTATGGTGTATGAAATTTTTTATTGATAATCTAAAAAGTTAATTTTTATTATAAAAACAAACATTATAAATATTAGTCAGATTTAGACTTCTCGGCCTCTTATTCACATTAAGATGGAATCTGATTCAGATATTTCAACCACAAATTCAGATTCAGATGTGCGAATCAGATTCAGATTTAGAGTCTCTAAATAAAGAAACAACACCTTAATGGACGGGTCCTATTATGTTAGTTTTAAAGGACACTTATTTGTAAGAGTGTTATTAAAATATAAGCTATTAGGACTCTGAACATGTGAATCATATCACATTGAGTCTATAGGACACTTATTTGTTGTGGTCTTATTATGATGAATGTAATAGTACCCTTTCTTTTATCTAGGATCCATTATATCAAATTTGTAAGACTTTTTTTCATTTTAGTCGTATTTTGGTGAACTCAATAATAACAATGAATACGTGTGTTCAAATACATCTGGAAAACTTGCGATCTACTAAAGATCGAATTAAAAGATATTGAAAGTCAACTCAAAGAATTTTTAGCTAATTACTGCTCGATTATCAACATAATCGGGCTAGTATAGGTTAAACCCTATCTGAAGAAACTAGAATGGGGGGTTGAATAGTTTCACCGTTTTAATTATGTTTTCAAGATCTTTTTCAAGTTGTTTTACAAAAAAATTTGGATTCAAAATTTATGTGATATCAACTCAACAATATATGAACACAAGAAATATGAACAACAATAACAAAGAATAAATATGTAAAAGTAAAAAGAAGAAACGATCAAACCGAGGCACGGAGATTTATAGTGGTTCGGCTATGAAGCTCACTCTTCACCCTACTCCATTCCTCGAGTATCACACTTGAGAGTTTCACAAATACTATATCAACAATCTCCCTTATGGCGGAGAAAACTGTACACCAACGCTTACACCAATTTTACGACACTAAGCGCAATGTCGAGTCCTAATCCTAGCTAGAACCAATCTACACGCTATTACACACAATAGCAATCACAACACACAACACAACACGGACCAACACCAAGTCCTACTACACGATTCCGAGCTTACACACAAGTCAGATCTTACACAAAAGATTTTAGAGGCGGAGAATTTAGATTGATGAGAGGAGCGTAACAACGGTTACGGGGTGAGTGGCTATTCTTCAACACGTTGTTTCTTGATGAATACGAGCGTTCATACCTTAAGTGATGTTATAGTTGAAACGTAGTTGAATCGGGTTTTTTCGAATAAAAACTTATCAAGTGTAGTTTTACGTAACGCGTCTAAAATATTTTGTGATTATCAAAACGTTATAGAGATCAAAGAATGCAAATGGCGTTTTTGACATTATTTGTATAAACAATCTCCCCCCTTTTTGATGATTTCTAAATATAAACTCATTTCAGGTAAAATTACGTTTTAATAAGTTTTTAATGAGTTTTCGTTTACTTCTCTCCCTATTTGTAGAATCAAAAAGGCTTCGTCGATGCGTAGAGAGGAAAGAAATCGACGATGCAAATGTTCCCCCTTAATCAGTGCTCCCCCTTGTTGAGGGCACCGGGAAGTCGATCGATGGTATTTTGCTCTAAAAACAAGTTAGAATACAGGAGCAAGAGTATATATATGCAACTCACAGATATATATAAGAATAAGAGAGGAGACAGATAACAGAATCACTGGGACGGTCCTGTAAATGCTTGGACGGTCCCTTATATGTAAAGGGACTGCCAGGTATTGGGACCGCCGGCAGTGGGTTAGAGAGAAAGATATAGAATTCAATAAGCAGACATAAACTTAAAACATTCATTAAACAAATTCATACGTAAAGTATGACTAGTACAACAAGTTCCTACATAGCTAATCCTAGTCTAGTCTTATAGGATAACTTGATGGTCTGGTCTTATGGTAGAGCATGCATGATATCTAAGATTTGCGGTGAAAAGGTAGTGCAAGGGTGTTGTTAGAAGGAGGGGGAAAGCTGGGAGACAAGAGAAGAGATGTGATAAAGTATATGATCTGTTATTAGTTTGATAGTTGTGATTCGGGAGGTCAGGGAAGCTCATAAGGTGAGCTAGCCATGGAGCAGTGAGGTAGAGACTAAAGAGAGAAAAAAGAAAACCTTTTATTGAGAGAGAAAATGAAAACTACAAAGCTATTCTTAACCCTACCGAGCTATTCTTAATCCTACCGAGCTTCACCCCTCTATGGAAGCATAGAGGGGGTATTTATAGGCCAACACTTGCCTAAATTTGGTCTAATTGCAATTCTAGTCCCTGCGTTTGAGACTTATGCTAAAGCTAGTGTAATTCCCGTAATGTCGACACATTTATGTTTCTGGAGCAATCCTAAAAATCTTCCCCCATGTTTTGGCATACAGGATTACTTACAACATTTCCTACCAGTACAAATACAAGTAAAGAAAAAGTCTTTGTGTGTTCTTCAAATGTTGAGAATATTCGTAGTAGATGCTCATTATCTTCTTCTTGTATCCCTGCATGAGAGATTTTCTTCACTTGTAAGGAAATGCTATAATAAGCATGAATTGGATTTACTTCCCCCCAATTCATAATCATCTTCGTGAGTTCTTCAAATGCTGAGGATATTCATAGTTGACGCTCATTATCTTCTTCTTATATCCCTGCATGAGAGCATTTGTTCACTTATAGGAAACTGCTGAAACATGTATGAATTGGATTGTCTGCCCCTCAATTCATACTGCATATCTTTAGCTTCTTCATACACTTCCCCCCAACTTATACTAATGTAGTATAAGATAAAGCACCACATATCAAGACCTAGAATAATAACGCTTTCGAGAGTGAATCCTAACAATCTCCCCCTAAGGGTTGATTATTCAGGTCTTAGCTCAAAAAACGTCCTATCTTGATCTTGAATCACCTTGGTTTCCCATCATCACCTTAATTAACAAAGCTTGATACGCGGCTATGAAGAATCCATGTTAACATAGCCAAAATATCCACATAATCCACATTTCTTCCTGATCTTCAAAAAGTTGAAGTGAAGTGATTCCCGTGATCTTTGTCTTTTACTTTCTCCCCCTCAAGACTACCATTTTAGTGGTGGTCTTGGAAAGTTTCTTCGTGTTGGCTCTAAGTTCATATTTCTTGATCACTTTGAAGCACTTTTCTTTAAAACTTCATATAATTTGGGATCTTTGACTTGCAGCGCAAGATTGTTGAGCATGTAAATGTACAAACTTCATCTTTTCTCCATGAATATCTCCTTTTGCACAATCCCACTCATATGCTTATGTACTTCTTCAGCTAGGACCTTTCCGATTCCGTCAGATGATCATGTTGGTCTCTAGTGATGAAGGTTTCTTTCAAGACATTTCCTTTTTGTTTGATTTGAGCAAGTGTGATGTTATTTTGAGGAGATGTTGGTGGTGGTGATGAGTAAGATCCTATCGGTGGAGTGGTTGGCTATGTAGTGAGGTGAGTTGGAAGTGTAGTAGTGTAGTTGTGCAGTCGGTAGGGTGTGAAATAGTCATATTAGGAGACTTCTAATGTATTGTAGTGGTTGCAGCAATATCCATGTTCTTCTGTACCTGTACCAAACCCGAAGGATTCGTTTTCAAAGCTGGAGAGGGAGTAATGAACCTCCGACTCGTGAATGAGTGGATTGTCTCTAATATGAACATTAGGACTCACTCCAGCTTGACCTGATTGCTCGTGATTTCCTCTCAATCTCGGTAGACCAGAGTCCACTACAGGAGTTGTGTTGGTTGTTTCTACGGGTTTTGACATTTTAACCACGACAGAAATAGTTGGCTCTTCTACAGGATGGGTATCATCTTGTGAAGTTGTTTTCCTAAAGGAGCTACGGGTGTGAAAGATGGACTTTGTTGCACCATATGATTCTTCGTTTGGATCTAAGATGTATTAATTTACATCGTCATCAGATTCGGTCTCATATGATTCAACATCATCATCATTAAGTGTCATTTTTCATTTCCCCATAGCCTTTGACACTTTCTGGCCTTCCTCAACTATTTCTTCTACATCTTCGTATAACTCTACTCTTTAACGTTAAGTTCTTCGATTTGAGCAGCAGTTAAAACAGAAGTGTCTTCCTTTGTTTTCTCCTTAGGAACACGTTTTAATATATTTCAAGTCTTGTTCATTTGCGATAAAATGTTGCTAATATGGGTTATATTGTTTGTAATATGTGACCGGTCCATTAGTAGCCCATGGGCCGGCCACCCATGTGAAATTCCTTCTAGAAACAATTAGCATAGGATGCCCTAATGGTTTGCCTATAAATAGAAGGCAAGGGCTCCTCATTTTGTGTTGGTTTTTCATGTATGTAGCGGAAGCTTTGCTCCTTAATCGTATGAATTGAATTCCTTCCAAATCTCTCTTCCTCATCTCTCATTCTCTTCTCTTATTAGCTTATTCTCTTATCTCTATATCGTAGCTTATTAGATTAGTAGTAGTAAGTGCTTATTATCTTTCATACGTGTGTGTGTTGTTGAGATATACACGACCTACAAGTGGTATCATTCGCCAAAGGGATAGTTAGGATAGTGTTTTGAGTAGATCTAATCGTATTTTAGGTTGGTTTTAAGGATTAAGTAAGGTTTCTGTTCTAGTTTCATCGTTAATCTCTTTTTTTGTTGGTACGTGTTCATCATCTCGTCAAAAAGCTCCACAAATCTCATCAAATTTCCATTTACAACGCTATTGATCTTAAATTTCATCATACTTTGTGGTTTCTAATCGTTAAAAATCAAAACAATCGGTTTGTTATTGGTTTTCTAGACGATTTAGTGAAATCCGGGAAAGTCGCGTATTGGTAAAGTTGGTGAAAAGTGCATTTTGGCTTCTGGGTGAATTCCGACAACTTAGGGTTTATCGCGATTCGAATTCCGACAAGTTAGGGTTTCATCGCAATTGGCAGATCTTCAGATTATCGGCATTGGGACTCAGTATTTTACTTCCTTGTGTAAGAAAGTGAAAATACTTCGACTTGGTTGCTTCTCTTCTCTTGTATAAGAGTTGAGAATTATTGAAATTGGAATTTAGATAAAATTATCGAAATTGCCATAAAATATCGCAATTCTGATAAATTATCGCAAATTGCCTTTTCTATCGCAATTTAAGATAACTTATTCAAATTGTCATTTTTATCGCAATTTTAAGTTTTATCGCAATTTCTATTTTCCTTATCGCTATTTGGAGTTTATCGCAATTGGGTAAACAGTACTTATCGCAATTGGGTGAACAGTAATTATCGCAATTGGACAAAAATCTTCAGTTAACCAAATCCAACTTAACATAACTCATCACACAAATCTTAATTATCTTCAAGATCCAGACATGTCTCAACCACCTCACTTTAATTACTACTATCAGCTACAGCAATATCCTCAACAACAGCAATTTCATCCTCAGTATCAACAACAACAAGCATTCGTGCAACAGCATCAATTTCTCTCTCCACCACAAGTATCCCCACAACAAATCATGCAACAGAATCAAATGCTGAACAATCCATCCTACTCCAGAGAACCACATTGGTTTAACAAGATGTGTGAGGCAATCAGCAGTCAGCAATCCCGACATGAGGCTGGGAATCAGGACACTCCACCTATGCTGACACCTGGTAACTATATGCAATGGGCTAGTAGATTCCTCAGATTCATTGAACTCAGAAAACCCCATGGGAAATATCTCAAGCAAGTCATTGAAGAAGGACCCTTTTCACTTCCAGTAACTGTTGTTCAAGGAAATTCAGAAAGAGAAGGGACATCAACTCCCATTGCTGTCACTAACTACACAACTGAACAAACATTGCAACAAGAGGCAAATCAATTGGCAATGTCTTACATACTTCAGGGAATTCCCAATCCTATTTACCGAAGTATTGATGCTCAAAAGACTGCCAAAGACATGTGGGAACATGTGCATCTTCTAATGGAAGGGACTGAGTTAAATCAAGAAGACCTTGAGTCAAAGCTTTACATGGAATACAATAATTTCATCATGGAACCAGGGTAGACAATTGAATCATACTACCACCGTTTCACAAATGTTGTAAATGACCTCGATCGTCATGACATCAAGTTACCTAAGATTGCTATCAATTCAAAATTTTTGGGTTGCCTTGGACCAGAATGGCAGAAATATGCAACATTTGTCAGGAAAACTAAGAAGATTGGTGAAGTCAAGTATGGACTAATGTATGACTTTCTGAAACAACATCAATCTGAGGTAGATAAGGAAGTTGCAGCACGAGGCGGTTTCATATCAGCACCAACACCTAACTCGCTTGCTCTTGTTGCTCAATCCAACTTTCCACTACCAAACCAGGAATTTGGTCAATCATCTTTCCAACCAAGTTTTCAACAACAACCTTCTAACCAAATCATTCCATATGAAGCACCATCACAATACTCTGACAACCAAATGGTTCCATATAACAACTCAGATTCCATGTTGTACTCAAACGCTGATTATGATGAAGAAGAGGATGCATTCAACTCTCTCAATGAAGCATTTGGATTAATTGCTAAGGCATTTGGCAAGTTCACCAAATCCAACAATCGTCTTCGTTCATCTTCCAATACCAGGAATCAAGCTGTTATTAACGATGGTAGAGTAGAAATTCAGAATCGGTCTTCGGGCAAATATGGTTCAGGAAACAATGGAAACTATGGGTCTCAAAGGTTTCAGTCAGGAGGGAACAGGTTCAATTCTGCAGAGGGTAACAGGAACAGTATGGGAACTACTCAGAGAAGAAATCAGATGGCTGGGAATGCACAGAAAGGCATTGCAAATACTTCAATCACGTGCTACAACTGTGGTGGGAGTGGTCATATGGCAAATGCTTGCTCTAAGTGTAACATCCCGCCTACTCAGACCACAATATTGTCCGCTTTGCCCGCAGGCTCACGGCTTTGTTTTTGTGGCCTCATTTGAAGACTTCCCGGCAAGTCACCCAATCCAGTACTACTCTCACATGAGCACGCTTAACTGCCAGTTCCTAAGAACCACACTCGCAGTAGACCACAAAACGCGTTGTGTCATTGTAAGGCGAATGTAATCTTATGAACCCAGCATCTCTCCAGGCCACAGCCGATGTAGGATTTGCCTAGGGTGTTACAATCACCCCCCTTAGGGACTCATCGTCCTCGATGAGGTTTGCCCCACCATCCCGAACGGCTCAGGACTGGCTCTGATACCATTTGTAACATCCCGCCTACTCAAACCACAATATTGTCCGCTTTGCCCGCAGGCTCACGGCTTTGTTTTTGTGGCCTCATTTGAAGACTTCCCGGCAGGTCACCCAAGCCAGTACTACTCTCACATGAGCACGCTTAACTGCCAGTTCCTAAAAACCCCACTCGCAGTAGACCACAAAACGCGTTGTGTCATTGTAAGGCGAATGTAATCTTATGAACCCAGCATCTCTCCAGGCCACAGGTGTTACACTAAGCCTAGGACTCAGGGTAGTGCATATCATAAGGAAGCTCTTCTGATGGCTCTCAAGGATGAAAAAGCAGCAGGAATGTTGACTCAGAATGAGCAAAGCTTTATGGCCAATGTTGCATCTGATGATGAGATGGAAGATCTTGAAGCAAATGCTGTAGTAATGCTCATGGCAAACATGTAGGAGATGAACATATCCGAGACAGGCCCGGTTTATGATACTGATGGTCTATCTCAGGTACCTGATCCACAATGTCTTATACATGAAATTGCTTCACCATCTGCATCTTCATCTACAAATGAAAATTCTATTCAACATAATTCATCATTCTCATCTCCATCAGATGATCAAATAAACACTGTTGTATCATTTGATGATGATAAAACCGTCGTTTCATTTGATGATTCTATTGACGATGAAAATTATGATCATCTTGAACAAAATGATCCTTTGCCTGATCAAGATTCAGAGCTTCAGGCCTTGTTAATGACCACCCAATCACAAATTGAGAAATGCAATGAAATCAATCAAAATCTAAAAGAAAAAATTGCATTGTTAACGAAGGACAATGAGTGCTATAAACTACAACTGTCAGGATATCAAAAACAAGAAAAACGTGAAAAAGGTTTTGAGATTGCTTTCCAAAAAGAGTACGTCAAAGTTCAAGATTTAGAAAGTCAAGTTCGTGAGCTAACCGTTTCCAAGGCTGAGCTCCTCTCTCAAAAAGAAAAGGATCAATTTGAATTCAAAAAACAAATTGATACTTTAAATTCTGAGCTGTTAAAAACTCAATCTGAGCTTTCAACATCTCAAAATAATCTTCTTGAAGAAAAGCAAGCCTCAAGTAAACGCGTCAACTCATATCTTGAAGAAATTGTCACTTTGGAATCCAAACTTAAAGAGTTTCAAACTATTGTATACAAAAATGGTGAATCAATAACTCAAATTCAAAGGCTAACGGTAAAACCAGTTCCGAAAGGATTTGGATTTGCTATTGGCTGTGACCAACCACGTTTTCTTTCTAAAGCACTCAGAAAAATCCCAAGTTATACAATGCAGAATTATTACTTGATGATACCTTTCAAAGAGTTGTTGTGCTTAGTAATGATGAAGAACTTGCACATCTTGAACGTCAAAAAGAACTTGAGAGTCGACCAAAACCAGTCAAAGATTTTTCCAGAGTTCATTATGATTATAACGCAAGACCTCATATAAGTAAATCATTTGTCCCTCCAAAGGACAAACCAGAACAAACGTTGTTAAACACCTACATACATGCTTCTTCTTCTGGAATTCCTGTGTCCAAAACTGTTACACATCTCAAGGATGCTTTGACAAAGGATGAAGTTGATCCACAAATGCCTCAAGAATGTCGAATTCTTCGATATTTTAAGACATTTATGGAAGACATATTTCTTTTGGAGAATGAAATTGAGTTTAGTTCTCAAATCGAAGTCTCTACTTTTCTTTCCCCAGTCGCGAAAGAAAAGCGAGATATTCTTCAAAAGAAAATTCTGCCTCATGTCAAACATCTGAAGAAATGTGCAACACAATGGCAACAAGAATTACAAACGGAAGTAGCATCTATGAAGAGCATTTTCAAAGCTAAAGACGACAAAGTTCAAAGACAAAAACTTCAAAAGAAAACTTTAGCAAAAGAAAATGATCAACTCTTAGAAAAAGTTCTGTGTTATGACGTTGTTTCTGTGATAATGAATTCGGTTTATGAGTCATGCAATGAGTTACTTGTGAATGATCATGCTGTAAATGTTGAGATGTTGCAAATGGAGATAGAAAATTTGGTAAAAGAAAATGAGGATCTTCGTCAAATCAACCATGATGTGAAAAACAAAGTTTTCAATCTTCAAAAGAGGCTTGACTGGTGTCAACATCAAAGTGTCATATTTGAATTAAATTACCAACATCTAAAAACATCTTTGTCATTTCAAAACAGTCATATTTCTGAAAGTGAGAATCAAAATGAAAATGATGTCTTAAGACATAAACTGTTTGAATATGAAAAGGAATTGGATGAAATTATTCAAAACAGAAATGACACAGTCCGCCTCAACAGAATTTTAGATTCCAAAAATCAAGAATACCAACACATCATTGTTGATCTGAAAAAGAAACTCAGAGTTTTAGACAAAGGCAAAGAAAAAGTTCATAAGATTGCCCCAGGGATGTATGCAGTAGACAAGGCAATTACCCAAGCATCAGACTTAACCACTAATGACACTACTTCAATTTCCACAGGATTAGATACCATGTCTAAGGCTAGCAACTCCAAGACCTACAAGAAACAACAGAAGCGTAGAGTCCGAAAACCTAGGAATGGATCATCTAAGTCTGCAGAAGTTAAAGCAAGTAGTTCAAATAAAACGCATGTAATATCAGGAATAGAATCAAACTTATCTAAGTCTAATTCTAGTAATGATGTAACAGACGTTAAATCTATGAATGTTCATGATGATGTTATGATTGATGCTAGTTGTATTGTTTGTCGTGCTAGTACATTAACTGGTGATCATCAAAACTGCATTGCTAAAACTCTGTTGAAACGAAAAAATAAACGAACTAGTGGCTCTTCCTCTAGGCTCAAAACTGTTGCCAAGTCCATTTTAGGGAAACCACCACTAGTAGTTTCTGAGCAAACCATAGAAACACCCATAGCCAAACCCAAGACAACCAAATCACCTAGTATATTTATTAGGAAAAAGGCTGAGACTAGTTGGACATGGCAACGTTGGTTACAAAACACAGCAAGTTTTACATGGGTTCCTAAGATAATTAAATCTTGTATTACTAACCCAATGGGTCCAACCATTACCAATTCTCCACCTGTTTCCAATATTTGTGATGCAGGTGATTCAAATTGTCCTCTGGATTGTTGATAGCGGGTGTTCCCGACACATGACCGGCAACCTCAAGCTTCTCACAAACTTTATCGCAAAGTTCATCGGAACGGTCAGGTTCGGGAATGATCACTTCGCAGCAATAATGGGCTATAGAGATTATGTTAATGGGAACATCGAGATCAGTCGTGTATACTATGTTGAAGGCCTTGGTCACAATCTATTCTCAGTGGGACAATTCTGTGACGGAGATTTAGAAGTAGCATTTTGGGAGAAAACTTGCTTCATTCGTGATCTTCAAGGAAATGATTTGATGAAAGGAAAACGGGGAACCAGTATATACACCATATCCTTTGAAGGCATGACAGCATCATCTCCTATTTGTTTACTCTCCAAGGCTAATCCCACAAAGGCTTGGTTATGGCATAAAAGATTGTCTCATCTCAATTTCAAAACCATGACTGACCTTGCAAGGAATAAATTGGTTGACGGATTACCCAAATTCAGATATGCCAAAGATCATTTGTGTTCTGCATGTGAACAAGGGAAAAGTCACCGTGCTCACTTTCCTCCCAAAACAGAACATAGCACAGATCATGTCCTACAGCTGCTACATATGGATTTGTGTGGTCCAATGCGGGTTCAAACTATAAAAGGGAAAAGGTATATTTTGGTAATAGTGGATGATTACTCACGATGGACATGGGTCTACTTTCTTCGGACAAAAGATCAAGTTCCTTCAATGGTCATCACGTTTCTCACAAAGATTCAAGTTCAAATCCGTAACACCGTCAGGATTATTCAAACAGACAACGACACTGAATTTAAGAATCAAACCCTTCGGGAATACACTGAGAAGCATGGGATTGTTCATCAATATTCAATTGCTCGCACTCCAGAACAGAATGGTGTAGTTGAAAGACGAAACCATACGCTTGTGGAAGCAGCTAGAACAATGTTGATCAATGCCCAATTACCAGACTACCTTTGGGCTGAAGCTGTTAATACTGCATGTTATACCCAGAACAGCGGCATGATCAATAGACGACACAACAAAACTCCATATGAGCTTATTCAAGGCAGAAAACCAAACATCAACTACTTTCATGTCTTTGGAGCACTGTTTTACCCGAAGAATGATAGAGATGATCTTGGTAAACTTAAGGCTAAAGCAGACATTGGGATATCCGTTGGCTACTGTGAGAATTCTAAGGGATATAGAATTTGGAATCGTCGGACCGGGGAAATTCAAGAAACTATACACGCCAATTTTGATGAACTCACGGAGATGGCTTCTGAGCAAGACCGCTTAGAACCCGAACATAACCGTTCAAACTTCCCTGAATCTTCGGCTACACCCCTACCCTTTAACAGGAAGGATCTGGAAGATTTGTTTGCACCAATGTTTGATGAAGTTCGTGTTAATAGTGCATCAGATGCTTCCACCAGTTTCGCTGCTCAACATGTCCAAAATCAAGCACCTGATCAATCTGCAACTACTTCTACAGCAGTTGATATCGATGCACCTCAACTTGAACTCTCATCACCCATGGTTCACACACCTCCACCTGCAGTTGAAGATTCTTCCCCCACTTCTAACCAAGTTCCCACACCTTCAGGGTATGACGGGAATGCATTTTTTAATCCATTTGCTCCACCACCAACCATTCCAGAAACAGGAGAGTCATCCTCGAGCAATATGGACCCGTCATATCACCATAACAACATTCAACATTTTCCATCCACCCACAAATGGACAAGAGATCATCCCTTGGTAAATATAATTGGAAATCCTGACAATCCAGTCATGACAAGACAAAAACTTCATTCAGATAGTGAACACTGCATGTATGCACTCAATGTCTGTCAATCTGAACCTAAAAACATCAAAGAAGCCCTTACATATGACAACTGGATTGAATCCATGCAAGAAGAGCTGGAACAATTCAAACGTTTGGAAGTTTGGGAATTAGTGGAAAGACCAGATGGAGTTTATGTTGTTGGATTGAAATGGATTTGGAAGAACAAGCTAGATGCAGATGGTACCGTCATCCGTAACAAGTCCCGACTGGTAGCAAAAGGGTATAGCCAAGAAGAGGGTATTGACTTCGAGGAATCGTTTACTCCAGTGGATCGGATTGAGGCAGTTCGAATGTTTCTGGCATACGCAGCCCACAAGAACATCACGGTCTATCAGATGGATGTGAAGACGGCATTTCTTAATGGACAACTCCGAGAAGAGGTGTACGTATCACAACCAGAAGGCTTCGTGGACCCAGATCATCCAAACCATGTATATCGGCTTAAGAAAGCCCTATACGGCCTTAAACAAGCCCCGAGGCCGTGGTACGATAAACTGTCTGCATTTCTACTTGCTAATCATTTTACCAAAGGCTCTGTTGACCCGACTTTATTTATACAGACACACGGGGAAGACATTCTCATTGTTCAAATTTATGTGGATGATATTATTTTTGGTTCAACCAATAAAAAATATTCAAACGCTTTTTCTAAACTGATGAAACAAAACTTTGAGATGTCTATGATGGGTGAACTTAAATTCTTTCTAGGATTGCAAGTTCATCAGTCACCCCGTGGTATATTTCTAAGTCAGTCAAAGTATGCTCAGGAAATCCTGAAAAAGCATAGTATGACCAGCTGTGACACCTATAATACCCCAATGTCCTCCTCATCCCCGAAGCTATATGCTGATATACATGGGACACCCATTGATCCTACAAAGTATCGGAGTATGATTGGGTCGATCATGTATCTCACAGCTAGCAGACCGGATGTTGTATTTGCCACATATCTTTGCTCCCGATATCAGTGTAGACCGACTGAACGGCATTTGTCAGCCGTTAAAAGAATCCTTCGATACATAAAGGGAACCATTAATTTGGGGATCTGGTATCCAAAGGATTCTGGGTTTGAACTTGTTGCATTTTCAGACGCTGACCATGCAGGGTGCTTAGACACACGCAAAAGTACATCAGGGGGAGTACAATTCTTGGGTAACAAGCTCGTCTCTTGGCAATCAAAGAAACAAGACTGCACCTCACTGTCGTCAACAGAATTTGAATATGTGGCCATGTCTGCCTGCTGTGCTCAAGTCATCTGGATGCGATCACAACTGATGGACTACGGATACGTATTCAACAAGATTCCTATGTACTGTGATTCCAAGAGTGCCATCGCTATTTCATGCAACACCGTGCAGCATTCCAAGTCAAAGCATATTGATCTCCGGTACCATTTCATCAAGGAACACGTGGAAAAGGGTACCGTTGAATTGTATTTTGTGGGAACTGAACACCAATTGGCGGATCTGTTCACAAAAGCCTTGCCTCATGCAAGATTTGTGGATCTGGTTCACCGAATTGGTATGAGATGTTTGACTCCAAATGATTTGGAAAACTTTCTCAAAAACAATTAAATGAGTCAAACATCTAAACTATCTTTGTAAATATATATTAAAAAAAATGCAAGTACAAACCCTTATCCAACACGTTGTTCATTTTAAAATGTCACAAATTATTTTTGAACACATGTTGAGGGGGAGACATAATCTTTTCCACAATTTTTTAAAAAAACTTGTACTTGCATGTTTTTCAGAAATTTGTTGCTTCACAAAATTTTTGGTGATAAAATCTCAAGATGAAAAATGTTGTGTGCCTTAAATGTAATATATGAGACTTAGAGTTAGTCACATGGTGGGTTTAGGACTAGGAATACAAAGACTCAAGGTTTGGGGACTATATGTGTTAATCATGCAAAGTTAATAAATATAAAATATCAAAAATTAACCGCAGTTAATACACTGACATATTCATCAACCATATTTAATACCACCACCCACCATCATCTACGGCCATCCTTCAATCGGTCAATCCACTCACGATCATCATATTTTGTGAGTATTTTTGTGCTTAACATATCTTTATAACAGATGGTTTTAAATCTTATCATGATCCAACGGTTAACACAATCGCAATTGTGAATTTTTGTTCTAGGGTTTGCGTAAAATTGGGGTTTTTTCGAATGAGAGTGTTTTAGTTGAGAAAAATTGTACGATAATGCTTAGATATTGATAATAATCCAAGATTGTATGCTTAATCATTCCCAGAAACTTCAAATCGTTAGAATTATGTTTTAGGGTTTAAGCGACAAATTTGGGGAAATCTATATATGAGTGTTATTGTGTAATTTGTATGTTGGGATGTTGTTGTTATGAGTTTAATTGAATGTATGCATGCTTAGATTGTGCCCAGAAACGCGTTAAGTGGATTAATTGAACTTAAGGGTTTATGAAAAACAACGAACACTAGCAGTTTGATTATTGAATTTTTGTGGATGAATGTTGTTATAACTTGGACAGATTGTTTAGTTTAGTCATAAAAACTGATTAAGATAATCTGTGGGGTAAAAATCTAAGTTATAATGAATTTCAATAAGAATCTGCGTGGCTGTTCATCTTCAAAGTTATCGGAAACTCTTGTACAAGAGTTTATCGAGATTGCCAAAATTATCGCGATTGGATAATTATCGCGATTGCATAATTATCGCTATTGCATAATTATCGCTATTGCCTAATTATCGCTATTGCATAATTATCGCTATTGCATAATTATCGCTATTGCCTAATTATCGCTATTGCATAATTATCGCTATTGCATAAATTATCGCTATTGCCTAATTATCTATAATGGATAATTATCGCAATTGCATAATTATCGCAATTGCCATAATTATTGCAATTGTGATCTTTTATAGAATTTGATCTATTTTCTTAGATATATCTTTTATACTTATCAAAATGGATCAAATTTTATAGAATTTGGTAATATCTTGATAAATTCTTTGATCAAGCATGTAACAACCAATCATAAATGCAAATGGATGCCATGTGTTGTATCTAGTTTTAACATATGCTAACAATCATGTATATTGCATATTTGTACTTGATTGTTGTTTCAGATAACATCAAATGGTTGCACCACAACAACAACCTCTTCCAACACTCACTAAAGAAGAAGTTTTTCCTCATGGGTATTCTTTGGAGATTGGGAAAAACAATGCACGAGTAGAGCTTGATAAGATAAAGTGTTCTGACCCAAGCTGCCAGATTGCTGTGGAAATACTCAAAGCACATAAGTGCAGAAACCTTCTTGACATCTCTGACACCATTCCAGAACTGTACATACATCAATTCTGGGATACTTTCACACTGAGCAGTGATGACAAGTATTTCACATGCAAACTGGATCGTAAAAGGATCAGAGTCACACCTAATCACCTCCGCAAAGCCTTAGACCTTCCAGATGCACCTGAATCTTCCAACCAATTCTACCCGACACCATCAGAATCTGAAATCATGCAATTCCTTGTAGACATTGGTTATGATGTTCAACCCGATACACCATTAACCAAGATCTCTAAAGTCAATGCTAAATACATACCTCAGCCCTGGAGAACTATCTTCTACATTATAACTCGTTCAATATCCAGTAGAGATAGTGGCTTTGAGCACCCAAGACTACTTCATCTTCAAGTCTTCTTGGGGTTTGTAAACCAGGAAAAGATTGACTTTGCAGCCCTTATTTGGGAAGATATACTATTCCAGATGCAGAAAGCTTTCAAACAAATCCCTTTTGTCCGTTACACCAAAGTTCTCATAAGTTATCTGCTAGACTTACATAAGGACATTGATCGATGACCTACCGATCGAGAGATTCATCCATACAAGCTGGATAAAACTTTCCGCAAAGTCTACTTTCCCAAAGGGAGCACGCACAAACAAGGGGCAAGACTGCCAGAGTTTCTAATGACCGATGAAATAAAAGAAACTCAAGCATTTCTTGCATATGATAAGGCATTCCATGAACGTCGAGTAGGACTTTCTAAATTGGTTGAAGGGTCAGGATCTACAAAGACCCGTTCTCGAAGCAAGTCTAAGACTGGTAGTGCATCCATTGCATCACTTCCAAAGAAACCGCATCCAAAATCTCTCAAGAAAACAGTACCTAGTAAACCCCAACCAAAACCTGAACCAACTGGGATTATTGAAGAAGATTCTGACTCTGAGGCATCTGAATCAGAAGAGGAGACTCCTGTTTTTATGACTGTTGAAGAAGCTGAACTTGAAAATCAAATCAACTTTGAAAATGCACAAAAGTCGAGTCGAAAGTCAACAAAGGAGGATGAAGAAAGAAGGGAACAATTGGCTGTTGAGAAACAAAGGGAGTATGAAATAAATCAAGGAGCAGGAGGATCAGGCACCGTTCAAGAAGCAACTTCGATCCACACTAATCCGGTTAATCAACCCGGAGGGTCTGGAGTTGCTACATCCATGATTCAGCCTGATACGGTTATTCAACCCGATAAGGCTGAATCTGTCATTCCTCAGGAACCAAGTTCGGTTAATCAACCCGACTTGGAAGCACAAGCTCAGAATGAGAAGGAGAATGATCAGGAGAGCAATATCGTCTTAACTGATAAAGAAATTTCAGACTCCATATTTGATGATGACCAGGGGGAGGAACTACACCATCAAGACAATATGGACTGGAATCCTGAAGATGAAAAGGAAATTCTTGGTGATAAGACTACTAATGCTGCAAAGGAACTTGAGGAAGCAATGGCAAGACAAGAGGAAATAGAAAGGAAACTTAAGGAGGATGCTCAAGCTAACTTGGAAGCCGATAGCTACATCCGTTCTCCATCAGTTCCTCCACCCGAACTTGCTATGGTTGTTTATAACCCTCAACAGGAGCAGAAATCACCACCAGTTCAACCTTCACCTGTATCATCACCCAAACCGAATACACCTCCTGAATCAACTCCTCACACTTCAACACCTCCATCTTCCTCTCCAAAGGACTCAACACCTAAATCTGATGAACCAATTCCCTCACTTACTCCATCACCGAAGAAATCACCATCACCTAAAACAAAAGCAACAATTTCTGATCGTATCAAATCGGCCTTGAAAGGTAAGCATGTGAAAAGAATTGCTCGTGTTACCAAAGTGGAAGTTGTATCTCCTGCTGCAAGAAAACTTAAGAAAGCTGTAAAGCTCGCACAAGTCAAGAAGGACAAACAAACAAGTGGAAAACTGGCTGAGATGGAAATCTTAATCAAGAACTTGTCTCAACGAATGGAAGAGATGCAGCAAACTAAGCTAAAGATGGATGAGTTTCTAGAATCTGATATTGATGCTAAAATGAAAGCAAATACAAGGCATTACATCAAGAAGTACATTCCTGATCTTCAGAAAATCATTGAAGCTTACGTTGACTCTACATTTGAAGAAAAGATCAAAGCTTTAAAGATTCAGCAACAACATCTTCTGGAATATTCTGTTGAAGATCTTCAAGACGCTCTCCACACCAAGTTGCTTGCAAAATCTTCTCTCAATTACACTGAACTGTCCATCTTGAATGCTATTCGAGAAAATATGGAATCTTGTAAGGCTTCAGCAGATAAGGACAAAAGGAAACGTGATGATGATGAACAAGATCCAGACCCTACTACAAAGAAACTAAAGACTGGTAGCGGATCTGGAATTCACATTGCTGAGCCTACAGGAACCACAACTTCTTCTCCACCTCAACCGAATCCGGAATCTGGTCCTACAGCAACTGAACATCATTCTGAGCATATTCATGAAGAAAATGTGGAATTTCAAACACAAGACGATCAACCACAATCACCACCACCATCTCCACCAAAGTCTAAACCTTTCAAATCAAAGCCGTCTAGCAGCAAGAAATCTTCTCAAGAACCAGCTGTCATTACATGGCTTGATGAAGACAAAGATGAGCATGGAAACGATTGGTTCGATCAGCTTGCAAGTGCTCAAATCCAAAATGATGAAGCTTCCAAGGTTGAAGACAGCACATTTGCTATTGCTCAGCAGATCAAAAGCAGTTTCAACATCAAAAAGATGACAAAACGGGAACTTCGTCGGATTAAGAATGATGCGTTCAATCTCCTTAAAGACAAATCCAACAGTGCTGCTGAACTTGAGTATCACCTTGAGAACATTGCAAGAGCAATGTCAAGTGCCTTCGACTGGGCTAACCCAGACGTAGTCAGAGGAAATGGCCAAGATAGCCAAAACCGTCCTTACATCACCGATTGGACCAAGCCACTTCCCGTGATACGCAAACATCACCACTCAGAAATTTCATTTCAATTCTTCTTCAACAACGATCTGAAACTTCTCAAGCATTGAGCATCAGGGAAAACAAAGTATGCAACTTCTATCACCTTCACTCCAGCCGCTCACTACACACAATCAGCCATTGAGGAAGAAGCCTTTCACCGACATCTCTTAGTTCAGGAATTCGTGGTATATGATCGTGATGCCGAGTTAGGAATCCACCACTGGTATGACAAACGAAAGACCTGGTACAAATACAAACTTTGCCAAAAGTCTCGGGATTCAGTCTACAGTGACCTCCGAATCTTGGCAGTAGTTAGTGTCAGTGGATCCAGGAAGTGTGATTACACCTTTCTTGAAGAAATCACAGTCAGAAGACATGACAACAACATCTACACGTTCTCTGAGGCTGACTTTCCAAATCTGAACCTGAATGATATTGAAGATATGTACTTGATGAAAGTACAAGGCAAATTACAGCATCTGTCCAACGAACTTCGATATGCATTCAGTACCGCACTCTGTCACTTCATCAGGAGAACAATCATAAGAGAACGGGTAGAGGATCTTCAGCTGGGAGTGGAGAGTTATCAGACGAAGTTGAACCTTGTTGAACCGGTATTTCTTCTTGACAACAACCGTGACCCTCAATATACTATGAAACGACATCCGACCTTCGGGTTCGTCTACAGAAGCACAACGAACTTCAACCGCTTCATGTCTTTCAATGAGATCCATAAGTTCTGTGACGATACCTTGAAGAATGTTCGTGATGGGTTGGTTAATCGAGTTCGAGATAAAGAGTTGGGGAAATCAAGAAGATGGAATTCTGATGAGGTCAGACAAGTAAAGGAGTTCATATGGAAGCTTGAGAGGAGATTGTATCATCGGGACCAGATGAGGAGACTAGAGAGTTACGTTGGGGGTCGTCCATCCTTTGCCATCAGACTATTTCAAAGGACAGACCCGGAATTCTCAACGTTTAGCAACAGGGCTTGATGTGAGCATTTGAATTCATAGTTCATAATTCTTATATCATTATTCTTACCATTGGCCTGTGACATTACGGCTTGTGCACACATAACAGTGTACAACCCGGACCCCAAAGAAAGGACCCTGAGGTACGCTTCAGTGCCTCAATCCTGAAAAAGGAGCGAAAGCTTCTTACTTATGAGCAGAATTAAACCAGAATGTTTTCTAAAGTTTTTTCAAACATTCTGCTCATAAGGACAAGTATTCCCTTGTCTAGGGGGAGTATTTGAAAATATAATCTTTGTTCTGAAATATAAAAGTTCTTGAAATTCTTCCCTAAAACTCAAAAATCAGCATATTTTAATCATAACGTTTTTCAAAAACATCATGAGTATGCTATTTTTGAGGGGGAGAAGTAAAAGATGATTAAAATATGGTGTCTCATTGCTGGAATCTCACTAGTGCTCAAACTCAGAATTGACCCTCGAATTGACGGTAGGAAAGTCAGTAGTCGAAAGGACATGTCCCAGACGGGTAATAATTTCAAGCCAGTTTATCTGGTGATGTAAGCGTGTCTCGCAAAGGACGTGTCTGAGTAGAATGTACCGATTTCAAGCGATTTTCCTTGAATGTGATCTGGACGGGTAATAATTTCAAGCTAGTTATACTAGTGATGTAAGCGTGTCTCGCAATGATCATGTTCACTGAAAATCAATCAATTCAAAAGTGCCAACTCTTTCCGGCATGTGCAAATTTCAAATTTATTACTTATGCACACATGTTAAGGGGGAGTCTTTCTGAAAATCATCAAACTCTCAAGGTGTCAACAAAATATCTTTATTATCATCGACACTTTGAGAGATTTTCAAAGTTTTGGTAAATGGCATCAACATAGGATAGTCATGGAGTTATAAGGTGATTAAGGTTAGGGAAAACCGTCCTATGATCCGCCAGAGCCGGAGGGATCTACCCAAGGACAATACCAATAGTTTAGAACTAGAAAGTCCTAGGTATGATATAAAAAAAAGGGGGAAAATGAATGAACGGAGAAAGAAGGGGTTGAAGAATGAAAAAGAAAAGCAAAGAAAAAGGTGAAAAGAAATAGCCCTCCATTTGTTCAACCTTAGGGAAGACACCGGGTTCAATTCATAATCTACTGGTTGATGAGCATCACCGGTATTGAAGACTAAAGACGTCATGGACCCAGTGACGCACTGCACTAAACCTTCTAAGCCACTCAAGTGTCTCTCAAAAGACATTTGTTTCATTCACACGGAGAACCCTTCATAATCTATCGACCTCTCATTACGAGAGTGTTGATATTGAAAAGGAGGCAATCTGCTCCACGCCTCCGACAACCAAACAAATGTGCACTAATTGAGTCTAGAGCCATGAGATTCATCAAAGATCTCTTAGGTACACTTAGAATTACTCTGGTGTTCTTCATCATGGGCATCAGTTGTAAATTAGGAAAGTGTCCTTCGCAGATCTTAGCAATCTGCCAAGAACATTCATGAGAGAAGTCACAATTGTGATTATCAATGATTGAATGGAAATCCTGCCAGGGTCAACATCAAACAGCCCTGACAGCAGGTCACTTCGGTAACTCCTTGTGGGTTACGCTTAGTGTTTGCTCCAAACGGTCTACAGTCGTGGGGTGATCTCCAGCGACTCACTGAATTGTAGGTGCACTTCGGTGTGTCCGTGTTATCCCTTTCGGGGGAATCCGGTTCAGAACGGCCTGGGTTAGGACTTGAGAAAGTCTTCACACTATGCTATTGACGATCTCAAGTCTGAGCCTGTAAGTACCGGTTGGTTCGTGCTGCTGCTGCTGCTGAGGATCTGGAGTTCGACCATCAAGACTCCATCATGCTCATATCTTGAAGAAATGTTCTCTCAAAGACTCAGTAACAACAAAAGTTCAACATATGATATAGTAAAGTCAAAAGTTCAAGCACCTCAACCTTTCTCAAGTTTAAGATTGAAAAGTGAGAACATGTTGCAGAAAACTAGTCAAAGACATATGAGCATGATGGAGAAGACAAGAAGACGTTGGAGATTGGCAGATCGAGACAACATCATATCATCCTAGAACAAGAACAAAGAAACAAAGATTATAAAGACGTCGGAAGCCAAAGAAGCAAAGAAGACGTCGAGCAACATTGATGATCAAGACTTAGGGGGAGATTGTTAGGAACACGTTTTAATATATTTCAAGTCTTGTTCATTTGCGATAAAATGTTGCTAATATGGGTTATATTATTTGTAATATGTGACCGGTCCATTAGTAGCCCATGGGCCGGCCACCCATGTGAAATTCCTTCTAGAAACAATTAGCATAGGATGCCCTAATGGTTTGCCTATAAATAGAAGGCAAGGGCTCCTCATTTTGTGTTGGTTTTTCATGAATGTAGCGGAAGCTTTGCTCCTTAATCGTATGAATTGAATTCCTTCCAAATCTCTCTTCTTCATCTCTTATTCTCTTCTCTTATTAGCTTATTCTCTTATCTCTATATCGTAGCTTATTAGATTAGTAGTAGTAAGTGCTTATTATCTTTCATACGTGTGTGTGTTGTCGAGATATACACGACCTTCAAGAAGTGTCTTCCTTTGTTTTCTCCTCAGTCTTTTTTACAATTCTGGGTTTCATCTTCTTTCCCGTCTCTTTTATTTCCTTAATGGTTACACCCGCACTTGATTTCTTTCCTTTTTTTCCTATGGGCGCTGTAACACCCCAACCCGACAAGGGTAAAGATATCACAACAATGGATTCACATCAGAACAAAACCAAGCACACATTTTCATTAATACAAAAATCTCAATGGATTACAAATTAAATACTAAATCTATAGGGTTACAAATGAAAACTTCCAAAACATTTATCTACAGTATATTATCTTCGGTTCAATTCTAAATCCAGCATAGCTATCCAAGCTTCTAAGTCCAAAGGTACTCTCTTCTCCCACTCCCAGCTTCCTACTAAAACCTGCCGCGGGAAAAAGAAATGCGGCTGAGCTTAAAAAGCTCAGTGAACAGATATAATAGTAACAAAACAATAATAGATAATAAATATCAAGAAGAATCAGGAATACTGGTCATACCGACAACTCATGATGTAGAAATGAGGTGACAGGAATAAATAAGGAATAAGACTAAAGAAAAGAAAAGGAACAAGTAATAGGGAAAATTCATGAGGTTCAATAAATGAAAAAAAAAAAAAACAGAAATCTATCACGAGCCCAGAAACAAGCCATATCATATCATCGCAAATATAACTAAATAGAGTAGCTAGCTCCCAGATATGTGAAAGACGTGTATCGCACACACCATCAGTCACCAGGTAAATATAACAATAAACATATAACATAACATATACAGATAACAGGTCAAATCTAGAGTGCACCCATACGCCCCACAGACAAATCAATAATCATAAATATAATGGCCATAGCAAATAATAAATAAGGGACGGAACAGGTCATCACTCTCCTGCCCTAGAGTCATGTCAGAGGTGCGTCAATGACATGGACATGAAACCCTCATGTCTAGTGATTGGCTCGTAATATCAAACTGTAGGTCAAAGGTCAAACGTACTATCAAATAATCAAAAGTCATATCCTAAGGGTACATGGCAAGGTTCATGTCAAACAGTTCAGGATTATATATCATAGGTTCACTTAGAATTTATCAGGTTAAATTTTATATCAAAGCTTAAATTCAGTTTAAAGAATTATACCAAACGTTTCAAAAGAATGTAACAAAAGTTTATAACCAAAGTTTCATATCAACAGTTTATCTCTAAAAGTTCCTATTTAAAAGTCCATTTAAACAATCCTTCAAAATGGTTTTCATAACAACTGATCTTTCAAAATAGTTTTCTTCAAAATGGTCTTCCAAAACTTTTAGTAATTTCATTAAAAGTGACCTTACTTATTTAAAAGTAGTTTATTCCCAAAACGTTTCCTATGTATTCTAAGAGCAGTTCATAATCAATTAGGTTTAAATAAGGATTTAACAGATTAAGGCTTATATCAAAACCAATTTAGTTTTATAACAGGTATACTAAATCAAGATTCAAAACAAGGTTCACAAATCAGGGTTCAGGACAAGAGATCAAATGCAAGGTTCATGAAAGTTCACAAAGCAAAAGATCATATGGAAGTTTCACAAACAAGAGATCACATGAAAGGTTCACAAACAAGCAGGGAACATAGCAATGGTATAGGGAATCCTAATAAGAAGACAAGGACTGAAATGAAAAGGGAAATGAAAGACCCTTACTGAAAGAGGGCAGAATATCTGTACCTTGTTACGAATGCAAGGACACAAAGCTAAAAGCTGACAGGGATTAGATTACTCCTTCCTCGAACCTAGGGAGTTGAAGACAGAAGTCCAAAGGGTCTTTAGTTATATTTCCATTATTAGTAAGCTAATCATATCACAGATTAGATTAAGTCCTTATTAAGATTATTATGGAAGTAGGGTACATTTTATCAGGTTACAAAAGTTTAAAAGTAATTATAACAACTTTACATAGTTTAGGGTTTCAATTGTAAATTCATCTAGTTCAAAGGTTTAATCATGAAAATATTTTAAGTTACTGATTTAATACACACTATATTCAGAATGTCATTTTAGTATCTTAAGTTTCACAGTTTACAGTTTATACCCCTTAGTTATCATATTTTACAAAACAAACCCCTCATTTACATAATTCATGTTTTAATCCCTATAACATTTATTTTACCAAACAAACACCTTGTATTACAGAACATATCCTCAAAATTATATGTATTACAATTCAGGTCCTTCAGATTTCATAATTTGCACATTTAGTCCCTTAACTTTACAAAACTTATATGTCAAACCCTAGTTTAGTAATAATTACATATCAAACCCATAATTACTCAAAATTACCTAAAACACCCTTTATAAAATTATTTACTCAAAATAACATCAAGTTCCCAAAATTTACGCTCTTAGTCCCTCTATTTTAATTATTTATAATTCGACCCTTATAAATACCATTAATTCATTTTCTTGCAATATTTACACTTAGGACCCTCAAGTTATATTTTTCCTACATTTGTACCGACCTAATGAACATTATAAAAATAACCTTTAAGTTTCAAAATTGGCAAAACACACCCTTATACTTTTAAAATCCAATCGTATATACCTTTTTATGTGCAAACTAAACCCTAATTTTAACCAATCATTAAATCATCATGACACAATCATTAAATGCATTTATTAATCAGATCTAAACCAAAAAACCCTAACCCTAATACGATTTAGGGTTTCTTTCTTATTTTCTTTTATTTTCTATATAATCCGATTACTACATAATTCATGATCAATTTTTTTGAGCTTCTATAAATCAAATGGTTATTTTTCTAGGCTTATATTATCAGTATAGAACATATAAAAATTATGGTTATACCTCAAAAAATTCGTTTGATATTATTTGCAAATTATGTGTGTTATATTCATATAATTTTCGTACGCATGGTTTATCTTGCATGATTCGATTAACACAATTTATATGAGTTATATACGATGTAAAGATCATAAGAAAATTACTAGATCAGTTTTAGAACGTGTAAACAAGGCGCACGAATTTGTTACCTAGCGTATGGAAGAGTTCGACAAGAAAATGTCTCACGTTCGAACCAGCGAATCTACCAGTCGATCCTTATTTTTCTTAGCTCCCTTACACCTCCAAGAACTCCAGAAAAATGCTTGATCACGTCTAGAAGTCGCGTGTGAATTTTGGTCGATTTGTTTGTGCGTTTGGTGTGTTGCGATTTAGGGTTTTAGTGATTAGGGTTTTATAAAATAATTTGATTTGTATATATATTGCACAACTGACCTAGGGGAGGGCATGAGATCCAGAATTTCGGCCCTAAGGGTTATCACAAGCTCAAGGTTTGATTTGGTGTATAATTCCTTTATTTGATTTTGTATTTATCTAGTTAAATGATTTTACAAAATATGATATATATATACTTAATTATTTTCGGATCATATGTATATGTATAAGTGATTTTATAAGTTTTGGACATTCAAAATAATGAAATGTTGTTCCAGAAATTAATCTACTTGATACGTAGTTTGTTTTTAGTAGTTTGGAGTTGTTTCAGAATTCTATAACTTAATTATTTAGGTTTTATTGTTTCAGGGGTAATTTGGTCTTTTTACTAGTTATCTGAATTTCAGGTATTACAGGCGCTAGATTCTTTCCTATTCGTTCTGTGGGTAGGCGCCACCGGTTGCGGTCTTTCCATTGGAATGTCAATTCCAGATATATTGTCCATATAGTCCAAGTACTCATGCATATCTTTCACATCATCAACTAACAACCATTTGGGAATTGCCTTGATAGTGATTCTGTGTAATTTGAAGGTGGAGTGTTCAGTGAAGAAGGTGATAGTATTCCATAATTTTTTTGAGTAAATGACCGGTATGGTTGCAAAATTTGTGAGTGTAGAGGCTATCAGGTGATGTTTGATGATTTCGGGAATTACCTAGTACTTAGCATTGCAGCTTGTTGTGTCAAGATTTACTCTAGTGTTGCAAGTTGCAATTCCCATGAGTGAATGTCTTGGTACTAGTTGTTCCTTCGAAAGTAGTTGTTGTGGAGCTTGTTGTGCCATTTGATTTCTGAGATTGAGACACAAATGAATAGATTCACAATGAATAAGATTTTGATTTTTTTCTTTTTCACACCGTCTGTTTTTATACGTTCTGGCAATTCTTTATCAAACGTATTTTTCTCATTTTCTTTCCTGTAACATCCGGTAATTTTCCAAACCCTTCTCACTAGCCAAATATCTATTTTTGCATTACCTTAGTACTTAAACTTTTCCTAAACTTATTTGAACTTGAGAAACATTAGATATCTCGATAAACGTAAGCGTTATCCCTTTATTATGTCAGCGCAACCTAGAAAGCACGAAACGAATCGATTTGCTAAATAAATTAACTTTGAGAAAGTATTGCATAGTTATACTCGTTTTTACTAGAAAAATTAATTCGAGAACAATGGCGCAAGTTTTGTAATTTTTCGAGTTCGTTTGGTACGTTAAATGGGTCCCGCGATAAATATCTCAAAAGTTTCCCTACTTGTCAAAACTACCCTTTCCACCTAGATTTTTCACTCACACCCCTCCACTTTGCTTTGTCCACCTTCGTCCCTCCTTCCACATATATATGCCCCAACTTTTCTCTCTCTTCCCATAATAACAAACACACACACATATTCCTCTCTTTCTCTCTCTCTCCTCCACTTCGCAGGAATCCGCCGCCGGCCACCACACCAACGTCGCCGGAAATTTTTTTGGCCAAATCCCAAACTTCACCACCGTGTAGATCCCGACCCTCACATCATTTCTGGAGCTTTTGAGCTCGAGTAGAGCTCATTTGATACCCGTATGCCACCACCACCGCCACTTTACCTCACCTTTCTCTCTCTTGGTATGACACTCACGCGCCCCCACCCCTTTTATTTTGATGTATACCGAAAACCCTAACCCTAAATCTTTAATAAAAATGTTTTTATTTTAAAACTCGTTTTAAAACCTTTTGTTTTGCTTAAAAACCATGTGGATCCAAGTTTTGGCCGTGGTAATCGTTCGAACTTGGTCCGAGTCACGCGACTTACCGAGTCAACTCGCGAGTCGAGTTGACTCGGGGTGAGTTCAGGCTCACGTAGAGTCGAGCCGTGACTCGAGGTAAGTCACGGCAAAGCTTAGGGTAGATTTGGGTTTGGTTATGTTGAAGTTTGATGGATTTGGTCTCGGCTTGGTCTTAGCCGAGGGTTTTGACTCGTGTGAGTCAAGCCGTGACTCGTGGTGAGTCACGGCATGTGGGGATTGGTTAGTAGTTATTTTGTTTGTGGTTGTGTTTTGGATTAGGAGTGGTTGGTTTAGGTTGAGTGTAGCCGAGAGCCCCCTAGGCTCGACAGGGAGTGAGCCATGACTCGAGGCGAGTCATGGCATAGATTTAGATTAGTTTGATATTTGTGATTGTTTGGATTTTGTTAGGTTTTGGCTTTGGTTTGTTTAGGCCGAGAGCCACTCGGATCGAGTAAGGATTGAGCCGTAACTCAAGGTGAGTCACGGCCTAGATCAGTGTTTGTATGTATTAAGGTTTGGATTTGGATGTGTTTGGGTTAGCCGAGAACCACGAAGGTTCGGATAGGGTCGAGTCGTGACACACGGGAGTCACAACAATGGTCGTTATGTTTGGTTGCATCGAATCGTGTTTAGTCGAGACTCACGGGAATCTCAGCAGTGTCGTACTCGAGGTTAGAAAACCTCGAGTCAAATTTATATTAGTTTTGTCGTTATTTTATTTTCCGTTACTTACTTATTTATTTGTTTATCGATATGGTGTTTCGGGATAATATTTGACAATATGGGATATGATTTGGACATTTGACTTGGATATTATAATATCCTATGCTTGCATGAGATTGGACGTTATTGGATTTACGGTATTAGCCGATGGACCTTACGGACGATTTTGGTACTTGAGACGGAAGAGTATGTTGGACTCATAAGAGTTTAACATATTCGGACCCGAACATACACAAAATGGCCGATAAACTTGACAACTAATATACACGCGAATGATAATGTCTAATTATATACTTAACTTGTAAATGTGACGATAAAACTTATATTCAAAATTCGTAACGACTTGGAAATGCTTTATAAACGGACGCATCATGTCCAAATTTTGATAAAATCTTTTATGACTTAATCGTTTATAACTATTTAATATCCTAAAACCTTTTAGAAACTTGTACGCTTTCCTTCTAAATCATGACGTTTTATCAACTATTTGGAAAATGGGTAAAACACCGAAACAACCTATTGATGTTTTTCTTTCTTGTTTTTCTTATTTTATATCTTCTTCTTAATCTTAGTTCTTCTCTCTTTTCATTATTCTTTTTTTCGTATCCGTTTGTGTTTGCCGACTTTTATTACTTTAACTTCTCGTATCCACACGAGTCTTAAACGTTTATTCCTCTCAAATGCCATTGAAATTAAACCTTTTCATTTCAAATAAGGAGTATTACTTTATAAATCGCTTTGAGGTTTATTGCTGAGACGTACTATTCACTTATTAGGTTGTGCTGAGGTTCATTTGCAGTGTTGTACCATCTGATCATTTGTGAAATCTTGTTTCTCTACTACTACTAAGGTGTGATTCGTAGCCCCACTTTTACTTTTAAATTGTTTATAAACCCATGGGGGAGATACATGCTATTTACTTATTTTTATGAGCACAATTATTTATTGGTATGCTATTCCTGACTGAAATGATAATGCTAAGTACCGTCCTTGCCAAAAGCAAGTCCCTCGATCATGAACCATTATTCACTTACGAGTGAGCGCGATTATAGTTTATAGGCCTATAGGAATTGACCCTCCTACCATGTTGACTAAGGTCGGTCCGCATGTGATGTACTATATTCGATTTTCACTAGGTATCTGGCAAAGTACCTAGCTTTGGGGGCAACTATTATATTATGAAATTCCGCGGTTACTGTCGACTTACGCCAAGGTTATTGGTGCTGGTTAACGCTTTTTGTGTCAGGAGCTTAGCAAAATTATTTGACGCTTATGCGATATCTGTATTTGTTACTTATATCTTCCAGACTTAAAATCTTGTGCTCAACTGCTTTATTTATTAAACCTATGGATTACACTCAACCTTTGTGTTGACTTTTTAGCATGTTTTATCTTAGGTAATTGATGCATATTTGTGGGCACTGGGAGTGGCTGAAAACTTTTGATGGCTATCTTTGGCTTTTACTATCTATCTTTACCATCTATTACTATTTTATCATTTGAAAAACCTATTGAACTATGTCTTTTATTTCCGCTGCAAACTATGTTTTATTTTCGCTGCAACTTATGTTTGAGAGTCTTTTAAACTCTAAATTTTTAATTTTGTATTTGAATGATATGCTTTTGCTAAAACGTCTTGTTATGAGATCATTTTCTATTGATGTGACTGTCTTACCCCTCACGTAGCACCCCAAGCTCCATTCCGTTGCCATATTCCGAGTTGGGGGTGTTATTGAATGGTATCGGAGACATTGTTTATAGAAAACGAGGTCATACTCGACTATAAACATTTTTGTGTGTATCAAAATGCTTTCGAAATCGATAGCCATCAGCCCTCCGTGCCACTTCGCTCTTTAATTGCTTTACTTAAACGTTTATGTGTGCATGCTTTTGCACTATTATATGCTTGGATTTTCCACTGCTATCTCACTTCATATAAAACAATTTTTATAAAAATTTGGCTAGATTTTTATACTTTTCCGATACTCCTTGTAGAGTATTATGCCTACATAAGTCTCTATCGGTCAGTTATCAGTTGCACCTGCTGATCACCCACTTGCACCACCGAGTCCAGAGGAGGACCCACACCCTATTCATGTACCTCACCCGGAGGATGATGAGATGGATGATGATGAGGAGATGGATGATGATGAGGAGATGGATGATGATGATGATGACGATGATGATGAGGAGCCATTGGAGGAGGAGCAGGAGGCTCTCCCCATGCCACCTTCACCAGCAATGTCGGACATTACTTATGAGTTTGATACTTCAGATTCATTAGGTCATGCTCTAGCTACCGAGATAACGTCTGGACCACCATCTATGTTTGAGATTTGCGAGTATTTGACTGTACAACAAGTTGCCCCTACCGAGCTCAGAGCCAGGCTGAGTCATTTGAGGTAAGACATCTCTTGGTGCTAGGGCCGTTATATGTCGATGTCTAGGCGATTTTGTGCGAGAAAGTCTGATGTTTTAGAATTGAGGAAGGAGATTAAGGGAGATAGGAGAGCTACAGGTGATTTGTATGTGGAGTTGTATGAGCAGGCTGCGAGGTTGAGTTCTACAGAGAAGGCAGATACAGAGATTCAGGAGCATTTGGCGTCACTAGAGAAGAGGATGACAAAGGTCGAGAGGATTGTGGAGGAGTTGGACCTTGGAGCGGTGTTCATTGATATTGATTGTCGTCATTACCAGCGTAGTATTCAGGAGTTGAGGGATGAGTTACATGCCATGCAGTGGCAGGCGTACTATGATAGGATGGCGCATTTCCGTTTTGATGACAGTATTGATGTTTTGGCTATGTATGGGGGAGATCGTCAGTGAGAGTGTAGTGATCATCTTATTCATGGTAGTTTAGTATCATGATAGTGGTTTACCTTTGTACATACTAAATTGAATAGTTTCAGTTAGTAGATTTTATCAGAAACTTGTAATCGTTTTACATATCTTGTAAGACTTATAGCAAGTATTAAATCTATGATGTATTTTGGTGATGTACTATTATTGGTGTTGAATGCGTGCTATATTATGATGATATCATGGTGTTGTTTATCCTGTGATGTGATTCTGTTACGTTATTCAAATACTTATAGTGTTGTACATTTGTGACGATTGATAGAATTATGCCACCTAGGAAGATGACTCCAGCTGCGATCCAGAAGTTGATTGATGATGGCTTTGCCGCGACGCTTGTCGGGCAAGCGGTGTTTGGCAACCCGAATGTTGGACAAGCAGGAGTGCAAGCTGTCAATGATAACCATTTCTGTACTTATAAGGATTTCATAAATTGTAAGCCTACTACCTTTAAAGGAACTGAAGGAGCTGTTGGTTTAACTCAGTGGTTTGAGAAAATGGAGTCGGTGTTTCTAAGGAGTAACTGTTCTGAGGATTGCAAGGTGAAGTATGCGACAGGTACCTTGGTGGAGCATGCATTGTCTTGGTGGAACGCTTATGCTCAGGATATGGGGTTAGAGAATGCTTATAATACTTCATGGGAAGAGTTTAAGAAGGAGATGGTCAAGAAGTATTCTTCTCGTAGTGATATGAGGAAGTTGGATACTGAGTTCTACAATTTGGCTGTAAAGGGTGTTGATCTTGCTACTTATGTGCGTCGATTTCAAGAATTGAAGGTTTTCTGTGCTCACATGATGCCAGATAATGAGAAATTACTGGAGAAGGTCATTGGTGGTTTACCTTCCAGTATTGAAGGGCACATGACATCTTACAACTCTCAGACTCTGGATGATGTTATTCGCATATCTTAACGACTTATGGATCAAGTGGTTAAGCATGGCACTGTTCAGAAGGGTAACAACTATGACAACAAACGAAAGTGGGGGGACAACAGGAGAAAAAACAACTACAACAACTGCAACAACAACAGTCACCCTCACCATAACCATCACCACAACAACAACAACAACAGCCAATACCATAACAACAGTCATCACCACTAGCAGAACAGAAGACAAGAGATTGTTAAGGCTTATGTGGCTGCACCAGCACAAGTTGGAGGGTATGCTGGGCCGCATCCATTTTGTGACAAGTGTAATCAGCATCACGCTGGACCATGCGCAGCTACATGTCAGAAATGTCAGAAGACAGGGCATATTTGCTAGGAATTGTAAGAACAGAGCTGCGACTAATGGGAATGCCACCCAGCTAGTGGTAACTTGTTTTGGATGTGGAGAGCGTGGTCACTACAAGAGTCATTGCCCAAAGAACACTGGTTAGAGAACTGAAGGCGCTCGTGGTAGAGCATATGTGATGGGCAATGGGGAGCAGCAGCAGGATCCGAATGTAGTCACCGGTACGCTTCTACTCAACAATCATCGTGTTAAAGTTTTATTCGATTCTGGTGTCCATATGAGTTTTATTTCTTCTACGATTTCACCACTACTTGATATCACCCCTACCCCTCTAGACACTAGTTATAGCATCGAGCTAGCTAATGGCAACTTAGTTAACACTTGTACCGTAATCCGAGGTTGTATCCTAAACCTTCTAGATCACCCGTCTAGTATCGATCTCATGCCCATTGAACTTGGAAGCTTCGACATACTGGTTGGTATGGATTGGCTATCCAAACATCATGCGAGTATTGTTTGTGGTGAACGAGCTGTTCATATCCCTCTCAATGGTGAAACCCTGGTTTTCTGCGGAGACCGTAGCGGAACCCGTTTGAATATCATATCTTGTATTAAGACCTTGAAATACATCGAGAAAGGATGTCATGCATTCCTAGCACATGTGTCCAAGAAGGAGTCAGGAGAGAAGTGACTCGAGGATGTTTCGATTATGCGTGACTTTCCAGAAGTATTTCCTGAAGACCTGCCTGGACTTCCACCGGTTCGACAAGTGGAATTTCTGATTGACCTAGTTCCGGGAGCTACACCTGTAGCACGTGCACCGTATCGACTAGCTCCTACGGAGATGCAAGAGTTCTCTAAGCAGTTGCAAGAGTTGTTGGATAAATGGTTTATTCGACCTAGTTCCTCAACCTGGGGAGCACCAGTGTTATTCATGAAGAAGAAGGACAGATCATTTAGAATGTGTATTGACTACCGTGAACTGAACAAGCTAACAGTGAAGAACCGCTACCCGTTACCTAGAATCGACGATTTGTTCGACCAGCTACAAGGATCAGGTTACTAACCCAAGATAGATTTACAGTCAGGTCATCATCAACTCAGAGTCCGGGAAGAGGATATTCCCAAGACAACGTTCAGGACTAGATATGGCCACTATGACTTTCAAGTGGTGCCCTTTGGTTTGACAAACGCACCTGTTGTATTCATGAACCTTATGAACCGAGTGTGTAAACCATATTTGGACAAGTTAGTTATAGTTTTCTACGACGACATTTTGATCTACTCCAAGAGTGAAGAAGAACACAAGCAACACCTGACGATAATTCTTAAGTTGCCCAAGGAAGAACAATTGTACGCAAAGTCCTCTAAGTGTGAATTTTAAATTCGCAAGGTACAATTTCTTGGTCATGTGATTGACAGCAAAGGGTTACATGTGGATCCCGCGAAGATCGAAGCTATTAAGAACTGGCCAACGCCTTCTAACGCCACAGAAATCCGTCAATTTCTGGGATTGGCTGGATATTACAGGAGATTCATCGAGGGATTCTCCAAAATATCTAAACCATTAACTATGTTGACTCAGAAGGATAAGAAGTATGTGTGGGTAAAGGACGAAGAAGAATCATTTCAAACCCTAAAGCAAAAACTTTGCAGTGCACCGATTTTGGCATTACCAGATGGAGTTGAAGATTTCGTAGTTTATTGTGATGCATCATATCAAGGTTTAGGAGCAGTTTTGATGCAACGAGGGAAAGTCATGGCATATGCTTCCCGAAAACTTAAGACTCATGAGGAGAAGTATACCACACATGATTTGGAGTTAGGAGCAGTGGTTTTTCCACTCAAAATGTGGAGGCACTACTTATATGGGACGAAGTGTATTTTCTTTACTGATCACAAGAGTCTTCAACATATTTTGGATCAGAAGGAGTTGAATATGAGGCAACGACGATGGTTGGAAACCTTAAGTGACTATGATTGTGAAATTCGATACCACCCGGGAAAAGCGAACGTCGTGGCAGATGCCTTGAGCCGGAAGGAACGGTTGAAGCCGCTACGAGTTCGAGCTTTTGTTTTGACAATCAATTCAAACCTTCCCGCCCAGATTCTCCATGCTCAAGAAGAAGCCGTGAAACAAGAAGACCTGAAGAGTCAGAATCTTTATGGTATGATACAGAAGAAGTTTAAGAAGCGTTCCGATGGAACTTTGTGTTTTAAGGGAAGAAGTTGGGTACCGCGTTTTGGAGGACTGCGAGACTTAATCATGCTCGAGTCTCATAAGTCAAACTACTCTATACACCCAGGATCCGACAAGATGTATCACGATCTCAAGGAGTTATATTGGTGGCCAAACATGAAAGTTGACATTGCCGATTATGTTAGCAGGTGTCTTATGTGAGCGAAAGTTAAAGCCGAACATCAGAAGCCGTCTGGTCTTCTACAGCAACCTGAGATTCCCGAATGGAAATGGGAACGGATTACTATGGACTTCATCACCAAACTTTCAAGGACTTCAACTGGTTTCGACGCTATTTGGGTTATAGTCTGTCAACTAACGAAATCAACACATTTTCTACCAATCAAAGAGAACTACAGTATGGACAAGTTGACTAGACTTTATGTGAAGAAAATAGTATCAAGACATGGAGCACCAATATCTATTCACTTCTAACTTTTGGCAATCACTTCAGGATGCCTTTGGCACGAACCTCGACATGAGCACTGCATACCACCCGCAAACAGATGGCCAAAGTGAAAGGACAATTCAGACTTTAGAAGATATGCTTCGAGCATGTGCAATTAATTTTGGAAATGGGTGGAATACCCATTTGCCTTTGATTGAGTTTTCGTACAACAACAGTTATCATGCAAGCATTAAGGCTGCACCGTTTGAAGCATTGTATGGTCAAAAATGCCGATCACCCATTTGTTGGGCTGAAGTAGGAGAAGCTCATCTCATTGGGCCGGATATTGTTCGTGAGACGACCGAGAAGATCGTACAAATCAAGAACCGATTACAAGCCGCACAGGCCGACAGAAGATTTACGCAGATGTGAGGCGTAAACCACTAGAGTTTCAAGTTGGAGATAAGGTTATGTTGAAAGTCTCGCCGTGGAGAGGCGTGATACGGTTTGGTAAGCGAGGAAAGCTGAACCCGAGGTACATTAGACCGTTCAATATTTTGAACAGGCTTGGTCCTGTAGCCTACAGACTTGAACTACCTCCCGAGCTTAGTAGAGTACACCCCCACTTTCCACGTGTCATATTTGAAGAAGTGTTTATCCGATGAGACAGCCGTAATTCCACTCGATGAAATTCAGATTGATGAGCAATTGAACTTTATTGAGGAGCCCGTCGAGATTATGAAACGTGAGTTCAAACGACTAAAGAGGAGCCGTATTCCCATTGTGAAAGTATGTTGGAATTCGGAGAGAAGTCCCGAGTTCACCTGGGAAAGCGAAGACGAGTTCAAGCGCAAGTACCCTAACCTTTTTGAAACCAGGACTGATAAGATTAACTGAAATTCGGGACAGATTTCCTAATATGATGTACGTGATGTAACATTCGGTAATTTTCCAAACCCTTCTCACAAGCCAAATACTTATTTTTGCATTACCTTAGTACTTAAACTTTTCCTGAACTTATTTGTACTTGAGAAACAGTAGATATCTGGATAAACGTGAGTGTTATCCCTCTATTATGCCAGCACAACCTAGAAAGCATGAAACGAATCGATTTGCTAAATAAATTAACTTTGAGAAAGTTTTGCATATTTATACTCGTTTTTACTAGAAAAATTAATTCGAGAACCATGGCGCAGGTTTCGTAATTTTTCGAGTCCGATTGGTACGTTAAATGGGTACCGCCATAAATATCTCAAAAGATTCCCTACTTGTGAAAACTACCCCCTCCACCCAGATTTTTCACTCACACCCCTCCACTTTGCTTTGTCCACCTTCAGCCCTCCTTCCACATATATATACCCCAACTTTTCTCTCTCTTCCCATAATAACACATACACACACATACATATTCCTCTCTCTCCCTCCTCCACTTCGTCGGAATCCGCCGCCGGCCACCACACCACTGTCGCCGAAAAAATTTCCAGCCAAACCCCAAACTTCACCACCGTGTAGATCCCGACCCCCACATCATTTCTGTAGCTTTTGAGCTCGAGTAGAGCTCGTTTGATACCCGTACGCCACCACCACCTATACTTCACCTCACATTACTCTCTCTTGGTATGACACTCATGCGCCCCCACCCCTTTTATTTTGATCTATACCGAAAACACTAACCCTAAATCTTTAATAAAAATGTTGTTATTTTAAAACTCATTTTAAAACCTTTCATTTTGCTTAAAAACCGTGTGGATGTAAGTTTTGGTCGTGGAAATCGTTCGGACTCGGTCCGAGTCACGCGTCTCAGCCGAGTCAACTCGCGAGTCGAGTTGACTCGAGGTGAGTTGTATTGTTTTTTATTTAGTTTGACTTGTTTCCTTGGTTTGTAGCTCGGTTTGGATTTTTGGATTTGTTTTGGTGATGTTTGGATTCGGCCGAGAGCTGAGGCTCACGTAGAATCGAGCCGTGACTCGAGGTGAGTCACGGCAAAGCTTAGGGTAGATTTGGGTTTGGTTATGTTGAAGTTTGATGGATTTGGTCTCGGCTTGGTCATAGCCGAGGGTTTTGACTCGTGTGAGTCGAGCCATGACTCATGGTGAGTCACGGCATGTGGGGATTGGTTAGTAGCTATTTTGTTTGTGGTTGTGTTTTGGATTAGGAGTGGTTGGTTTAGGTTAAGTGTAGCCGAGAGCCCCCTAGGCTCGACAGGGAGTGAGTCATGACTCGAGGCGAGTCATGGCATAGATTTAGATTAGTTTGATATTTGTGATTGTTTGGATTTTGTTTGGTTTTGGCTTTGGTTTGTTTAGGCCGAGAGCCACTCGGCTCGAGTAAGGATTGAGCCGTGACTCAAGGTGAGTCACGGCCTAGATCAGTGTTTGTTTGCATTAAGGTTTGGAATTGGATGTGTTTGGGTTAGCCGAGAACCACGAAGGTTCGGATAGGGTCGAGTCGTGACTCAATGGTTGTTATGTTTGGATGCATCAAATCGTGTTTAGTCGAGTCTCACGGGAGTCTCGGCCGTGTCGTACTCGAGGTTAGAAAACCTCGAGTCAACTTTATATCAGTTTTGTCATTATTTTATTTTCCGTTACTTACTTATTTATTTGTTTATCGATATGGTGTTTCGGGATAATATTTGACAATATGGGATATGATTTGGACATTTGACTTGGATATTATAATAACCTATGCTTGGATGAGATCAGACGTTATTGGATTTATGGTATTTGCCGATGGACCTTATGGAAGATTTTGGAACTTGAGACGGAAGAGTATGTTGGACTTAGAGTTTAACATATTTGGACCCAAACATACACAAAATGGTCGATAAACTTGACAACTAATATACACGCGAATGATAATGTCTAATTATATATTTAACTTGTAAATGTGACGATAAAACTTATATTCAAAAGTCGTAACGACTTGGAAATGTTTTATAAACGGACGCATCTTGTCCAAATTTTGATAAAATCTTTTATGACTTAATCGTTTATAACTATTTAATATCCTAAAACCTTTTAGAAACTTGTACGCTTTCCTTCTAAATCATGACATTTTATCAACTATTTAGGAAATGGGTAAAACACCGAAACAACCTATTGATGTTTTTCTTTCTTGTTTTTCTTATTTTATATCTTCTTCTTAATCTTAGTTCTTCTCTCTTTTCGTTATTCTTTTCTTCGTATCCGTTTGTGTTTGCCGACTTTTATTACTTTAACTTCTCGTATCCACATGAGTCTTAAACGTTTATTCCTCTCAAACGCCATTGAAATTAAACCTTTTCATTTCAAATAACGAGTATTACTTTATAAATCGCTTTGAGGTTTATTGCTGAGACATACTATTCCCTTATTAGGTTGTGCTGAGGTTCATTTGTTACGCTGTACCATCTGATCATTTGTGAAATCTTGTTTCTCTACTACTACTAAGGTGTGATTCGTAGCCCCACTTTTACTATTAAATTGTTTATAAACCCATGAGGGAGATACATGTTATTTACTTATTTTTATGAGCACAATTGTTTATTAGTACGCTATTCCTGACTGAAATGATAATGCTAAGTACCGTCCTTGCGAAAAGCAATTCCCTCGATCATGAACCATTAATCACTAGCGAGTGAGCGCGATTATAGTTTATAGGCCTATAGGAATTGACCATCCCACCATGTTGACTAAGGTCGGTCCGCATGTGATGTACTATATTCGATTTTCACTAGGTATCTGGCAAAGTACCTAGCTTTGGAGGCAACTATTATATTAGGAAATTCCGCTGTTACTGTCGACTTACGTCAAGGTTATTGGTGCTGGTTAACGCTTTGTATGTCATGAGCTTAGCAAAATTATTTGACGCTTACCCGATATCTGTATTTGTTACTTATATCTTCCAGACTTAAAATCTTGTGCTCAACTGCTTTATTTATTAAACCTATGAATTACACTCAACCTTTGTGTTGACTTTTTAGCATGTTTTATCTCAGGTAATTGATGCATACTTGTGGGCACTGGGAGTGGCTAAAGACTTGTGATGGCTATCTTTGGCTTTTACTATCTATCTTTACCATCTTTTACTATTTTATCATTCGAAAAACTTATTGAACTATGTGTTTTATTTCCGCTGCAAACTATGTTTTATTTCCGCTGCAAATTATGTTTGAATCTTTTAAACTCTAAATGTTTAATTTTGTATTCGAATGATATATTTTTGCTAAAACGTCTCGTTATGAGATCGTTTTCTATGGATGTGACTGTCTTACCCCTCACGTAGAACCCCAATCTCCGTTCCGCTGCCATATTCCGAATTGGGGGTGTTACATTTCCCGTGTTCTTTGTACTTTCTTTTTCTGACACACATTGTGTGCTCTTTTCTTTTCACGTACGATTTAATTATATTTTCTGTTTTTGCTTTATCTCTTTCTGATTTTCATATATTCCTCACCAAAAAAAAACATTTGAAATTAATAATATTCTTTCCAAATTTGAAGTGATGTCTTGTTTTGAATTTGTATATCTCATTGACAGAGGGAAAATTCAAGAATCGACTTCGCATTTGAAAGCAAGTTTTGAAAGAATATCACATAATTTTGATGTACGTGAAAGAACTTTAGATGTAGTTCAATACTAAAGAGCCTGGGAGGCACGCGCGTATATGGATAAACTAACAATAACAAGTCTAATAAGCTATCAGAAATTATTACCCGTCGTAGGTCTCTAAAGATAAGACCTAATCTAAGTTTTGACTTGATGAATATATTTATCAAACATTTCCTTTAACTTTGAGAGATTACGTTATAGGAAAAGAATAAGCATTCTAGGTTTGAATTTAAACTTGATGAATCTGGGAGGGACACGCTTACATGGGTTGACTAATACGACTAGGTCATCTTAATCACAGGAAATTATTACCCGTCGTAGATTCAAAAATAAGAAATTCAAACTTTTGAAGCTTTTGTCAATGAGAATTTTGTGAGAAAAACTGAATTTTTGTATAAGATCATGCGAGACACGTTTACATCACCGTTTAAACACAAATTCCATTATCAGCTTTGAGGTGATAACTAGTTCGGATTAAATGGCTTAAAATTATTACCCGTCCAGATGCTTATTAAACGACAGTTATCTCACAAACAGACCTTTTGAAAAATCCTAGTATTTGAATCATTCATTTTCTCAGTTTGATTTGTGTCTCAATGTTGGTATCTCAAAAACTCAATAAACTTCGTTTCTTTTGATCTGAATCACAGTTTTTGAGAAACTATTTTTTTGTGATTTAGAACCTTTTGAAAATCCTTTTGATCCTCTTGGAAATGATTTTTCAACAAAATGATACCCCTTTTGATTAAAATATCCAAGTTTGAAAAACTGAAGATCAAATAGTCAAAGTCAAGGTTGACTGTTGACTAGTGAGGTAACAAGTTTAGCTAAAGCAGCTTGGTACAAAGTTTGACATTTTGACAAGAGAGGTAGATATGAACTACCTCACTTCAGCTAGTGAAGTAAAATCAATCCAAATCAATTGTGTTCAAGACAATTCATATAGGCAAACAAGCTTCTTAAGCGCATTCTAAACTTAAAGGCAATAAGCTTTCCAACAACTAACATCAATATTTTAGTCAAAACTCCTACTTCGCTATGACCAAGAACCCCAAATCAATCAGACCTAAATTTGATAGTAAATCAAGAAACGGAAAAATTCCAACATGATCTATACCTAAATCCGAGTATAGCGCACAAGAAATCTAAGCCTATTTTGCACTAATTGTGATCTAATACAAGAGTTGTAATTGTTAGGTCTTGTAACATTTGTTAAACTCTTGATTGTATCATAGCATACATCAAGATCATTTTTCTTTTGAGAGTTTGTGAGGGAAGATCATTGTGATCTTGTCGAGATCTTGGAGATCTCTTGAAGCCATTGGGCTTGTGTGTATTGATCAAGTGGATCAAGGGTAGATCGTGGTAGATTGGTGCTAGCTAAGATTAGCACTCGACATCTAGCTTAGTGTCGAAAATAGGATAAGCGACGTGTACGGTGTAGATCGGGTAGATCGTGGTAGATTGGTGCTAGCTAAGATTAGCACTCGACATCTAGCTTAGTGTCGGAAAACAAGTTAAGCGACGTGTACGGTGTAGATCGGGTAGATCGTGGTAGATTGGTGCAGTAACTCTCGAGTTGGGTACTCGGGGAGTGGAGTAGGGCGAAGAGGAGCTTCATGACCGAACCACTATAAATCACCGTGTCCGGTTTGCGCCTTCTTACTTATCTCTTTACTTTCATTTCATTCTTTATCGCTTTATATTTGCATTGCGTTTTTGCTTGTGTGGCTAGTTGCTTATGTTATGTTGATTATCTATGTGTCGTGGTTTGATTGTGCATATGTTGTAGTTTACTATATTCATCTCTTGATGCTATATGATCATAGTTGACACTTTTCATATCACATCACACTTGATCGGGAGTTTGATACAAAAGTTTTAAATTTTTAAATGGAAACGTATTCACCCCCCCCTCTACGGTTTCCACAATTGGTACCAGAGCCACGTCGCTCAAATTTTTAAAACAAATGGTTTTCAAAATTGAGTACGATCCATGTATCAAATTACCCATGAAGGTGATAAAAATATGAAAAGTATTTAGTTGCTTAATACTTACAAGTTTTGTTGTTAAGTATGAAAAGTATTTAGTTGCTTAAAACTTACAGGTACGGCACCGTTAAATATAACGGACGGTTCCACTAAATATGGACGGTACCGCTAAATTTAACGGTACCTTCGTCTGATTTTCAGAATTCGGTAATTTTCAAAAATTCGTATAAAATCAACCGTAAGTCCGTAGGAGTCGTGCCACCTATCGTTTTAAACGTAATTGAGTCTACTTTCACTTAAAAATACTTTTAGAAAGTGATTGTAAAGTAAAATTTATGAGAGTCTTCAATTTGTAACAGAGAGTCTTTTCCGGTCATGCCGATTGCACAAATTTTTCGTCAAATCACAAAGTGAACATCACACGTTGATGTATTCATGATTTCAAGGTGTTGAACTTGATCAAATTTTTAAATGGGGCGGAAAATAATTCATTTTCAAATAAAATCAAGCTAAGTGTACATTGTTATACTTAATACACAAAATGACGATAAGTACCTTTGTGTGTTATGCTAAATGACTATTTGCTTTTCTTTGTATCTTTGTATTATTAGTTAATACTTTTGTATGCTTATTGTTATCTTTAGTTGAGCTAATTTTATCTATAAGCATAAGTGTCTTTCATGCCTTGTTTCTATGTGTCGAATATTAGTTTTTCGTCTTATGCGTCAATAGGACTTAGACTAGACTTCTTGCACTAAGTTGCGTAATTGATTTTGCATTGCATATAGGCATAGACCATTTTCTTGCATTTGTTGCAAGTTTTTAAAATGGTTTAGTAACCTTCTTAGGAATAGAAACTAAGTTGGTAGATCATGTGTGTCGAAAGATATTATCTTACACAATTATTTTTTCAAAGGTTTAAGTGTAAAAAGTATAACACCCCAAAATACTTAACACTTTCATAAAATCCGTAACATGATCTTTAAAACATTACATCATTTTGTCTTGTTTGACCATGGGTTGTCTAAACAAGATAAAAGGTCATTTTAATACATTAGTATTTAAGTAAAAGAAAATGTATTAAACTTGCATTGATTTAACACACATACAAAATGTTTTAAACATTTAGTATTTTACGTATGTTGTATAAAAATAGTTAAGATAATTATTTTTATACTAATGAGGTGTCGAAAAACTAAGAATATTATACTTAATAATATAAATAGTTTTTCTCAAATAAAATTAAATGACAATATCGAAGTAGTATTAGAATAAATGGAACACATTCCCTAAATTTTCATTTTCTTTTTAAAAGGAGTGATCGTGAGGGTCAAGAAAGATTTCGAGTACATATCAATTCATTATTCAAATTATGATTGATATCATTATCGAATCTAATTGACAAGTTTTCGAGTGTGGACATGAAATTGGAGTCATTATTTGTCTAGCTTCAAGATAACATCAAAATATGATGAAATATATTATCTTGAATCTACATACTCAATCACACTCGATTGTTATGAAAATAATGACGTCCTCTCAAGACGAAAATAATATGCATCGAATCATAACTCACACTCGTGTTGAAGATGCCATATTAAGTCTTCTTGTCCAATGGTTAAGTTCCAAACTTTAAACTAATATGTTTAAAAGATGCATAAAATACACAACTAAGTAGGATTGACAACTTGGATGTTTCATCCGAAATATACAAGTAATTTACATTGCAATGCAATTGGTAAATGTGTCATTTCCGAAAAACCAAACACGAGCAAACAAACAACATATGTAAACTTTGTTCATGAACAACTCAACACTCAAAGTCACATGTCTAGTAAAAGTGTCACACATAATATGTTATTAACTATTATGTAAGCCATCAATCTTTGAGAATATCACATATATTTCTCTTATCAAAAGATTGACAAAAGATAACCTATATCTTATGCATCTTATTTTCTTTGTAACATAATGGTTATGTTACAAGAGAATACATTGCATCCTGTTAACAAATATAAGATATTAGAGTTGAATAATAACCTAATACAACATGTGTCATTGCATAAACAAGTAAAATTGGTCATACACTAAAATACTTGTTTCACAAAGCATTCGTAAGAGTGATAAGTTTCCTCTTAGAAAAGCATACTTGTTGAAATAAATAGTATGTCTCATTTTAAATAAAATACTCACAAGATCTATTGAGGTAAGTAACCTTTACTAGATTCTCCCTCAAGATATGCAAAGGAGCATTCTTGAAACACACACGATGTAGTAGATTCTACATTGTATCACATTAGAGTGTCTCTTGGTTCTAGGAAACCAAATCATGTTAAAATAACATGTAACAACTCAACAAACAAGGATGTTGTTCAAGAGATCATAAAATACACCATCTCCATCAAATAACCTCTAAATCTCAAACACGAAATTAAAACATTTCGCTTCCCTTTGTTAGGAGTTGTGTAAGACATGTCATTTTCTTAACTGACTTTCAAAGTATGGTTAGTTGAGTCATATTAGGCCATATATTAGCGAAACAAGCTAATATCATCTTTGCTATACTTCGATAGGCAAATATAGGAATTTGATTTTTTCTAACATGAGAATGACTACTAGAGAACCTATCGCACTAGAAATTCAATTTGACCTAACGGTTGAATTGCTTCCAGGAGAGAAGTTGGGTTCGTGTATAACCCGTAAAAATGGTCGTGTTTACCCTTAATTGAGCACCACTAGTGATAGTCTTATACTTATTCTCTAACCTGAAAAATTTTCATTCCTACATTTGACTAGAGATAGTTTACATCGGTGAACTTTATCTCCTGTTAGGATTTCATTTTAAACAAGTAGTAATTAGGATCTGCCTTAGCAAACCTAGATTGCTTGCAACCCACATACGTGTTTCAAAATGATAACATGTTCTCGTAAGATATGTGTTGATATAATTAATGCCTAAAAACGTTATTAACATCTTTCGATATCTCTACGTTTTAATAATCACAAAATGTAAAATCATTAAACGAAAGATTATGACGTAAACAAGTATTTAGTTGTAAATTGTCACTTCAACAACTCAATCACTTAAGGTATGAATAAACAAATGCTTAATGCATTATATGATCAAAGGAACATTTTCTTAATCACTTGATTGTTTATAAAATGACACAAACATTTTATATCTTTTGGAAAATCATTTTTGGTATTAAATAAAAATGTTTAATCTATTATAAATTTATGAATTCAAATTTTCAACCAAAAATGGCAAAAATGTTCCAGAAAAACCTTCCTCACAAAAAGAAAAAACTGGGCAACGTTCGGGTAGGGCGGCCCCCTTAATTTTACTAGGCGGCCCCCTTAATTTTAAGGGGACCGGCCACCTATTTAAGGGGACCGCCCCGCTCCTCCAGCTGTCAGTTTTTGCCTATAAATACTGGTTCATCTCTGGACTTTTTCCTCACCTTTTGCACCTCAAACTTTCTGTTCTAAATCTCTTCTTCTATCTTTCTAAATCCTTTGATCATATATTCTTAAGCTTTTGTTTCAAGTGATCCAAAGCTTCAACCTCTCAAGTGCAAAAGAAGAATACTTCTATCCTTCAAGACAAGAAGTATTACAACTTGGTGTATCTCTTCCATCCAAGTTGTTGGTGTATCATAATTGTAAATCATTCATTTATTTGTATAAGTTGTGAATATTTGTTAGATAGGTGTGAGCATAGTTGGTTAGGCTAGATTAGTGTGTAAGTAGTAAAGGTGTGAAGAAGTTAAGGTGTGTAAGTAGTGAAGGTGTGAAGAAGTTGAAGAGTATATAAGTAGTGCTAGGTCGTGAAGTAGTTGTGAAGCCGTAGTGAAGAAGTTGTGAAGAAGTTGTGAAGAAGTCGTGAAGAAGTTGTGAAGAAGTTGTGTAGAAGTTGTGAGATTGGTTCTAGCTACGATTAGAACTCGACATTTAGCTTTGTGTCGTTAAACCGGTGTAAGCGAAAGTTGTGTAAGGTTTTCTCCGCCATAAGGGAGCTTGTTGACATAGTGAAGAAAACTCTTGAGTTAGGTGCTCGAGGAGTGGAGTAGGGCAAGGAAGGTGTCCTTGTTAGCCGAACCACTATAAATCCCTTGTCTCACGGTTCGATCTTTCCATCTCTATCTTTCATTTCATTTCATTACTTTACTTGCATTGTTAATTTAGATTTACTTATATTTGTTCATATTGTTCAAGAGTAGAGTTCACATAAATTTAAATCAAAGTTTTTAAAAGTAAACAAAAGTTTTCAAGATAAAATTTAAAAGACGTAAAACTATTCAACCCCCCCCCCCTTCTAGTTTTCCACAATTGGTATCAAGAGCCACTCCAAACAAAGATTTTTAAAATAAACTGTATTTTAAAACTTGAAACGATCTATGGAATCCGAAAAATATTTAGAAGGGCAATCTATGCAAAGACCACCACTATTCGAGAGTGATGGTTTTCTTTATTGGAAAAATAGATTCGAAACTTATGTGAAATCAAAAGATCTTGATCTTTGGCATGTTATTACCTATGGTGATTTTCCCCCTATTCAAAATAATCCTTTAACTAAAATAGATGAAATTGTACCTTTTGAAAAACAAAATGATGATTTGAAAAGGAAACTAGCAAAAAATAATGAGGCTAAAATGGTAATTTATAATGCATTACCACGCAAAGAATATGAACGAATTTTTATGTGTCAAACCGCAAAAGAAATTTGGGATTCTTTATTAATCACTCACCAAGGTAATAGTCAAGTCAAAGACAACAAAATAGATCTTCTTGTTCAACAATATGAACAGTTTACAATTCCTGAAGAGGAATCTATTGATAATGCATTTGCTAAATTTAACACTATTAACACAAGTTTAAAAACACTTGATGACACTTTTTCTAGCAAAAATTACATAAGGAAATTTCTTAGGGCATTACATCCAAAATGGCGCGCGAAGGTCACGGCTATTGAAGAATTGAAGAACTTGATGACGTTATCGCTTGATGAACTTATCGGCAACTTGAAGGTTCATGAAGAAATTATAAAGAGAGACTCGAAAACGGTCAAGAGCAAGAAAGATCAAATCAAATCTCTTACACTAAAAGCCAAAAAGGAACTCAGTGATGATGACGATTCAAGTGACTATAGTGAAGACGAAGAATATGCAATGGCCGTAAGAGAGTTCAAGAAATTTTTCAAGAGACGAGGAAGATTCACAAGACAACCACGAGATGAAAGAAGATCGCTTCAAAGAAATAGGAATGATAACTACGGGAAAAGAAAGTGCTTTAGATGTGGAAGCCCAAACCATCTCGTTGGCGAATGTCCAAAGCCACCCGGTTATGATTACCAAAGCGCCTTTGTTAGTGGAACATGGAGCGATAGCGACAAAGACGAAGCGGACAAAGCAAAAGACGAAAAATGTCTTGTAGCTCAAGCAACCGATGAAATATGTCTAGGAATAAATTTGGAGCCCGACGAATGTTTTAAGGATAGTGGATGCTCGAAGCACATTACGGGGAATCGCAAGCTATTTTCCTCCTACAAGGCATACAACGGAGGTAATGTTATTTTCGGTAGTGACTTACGTGAAAAAATCATTGGCAAATGTACGATTTCTCAAGACTCCCTAACTATTGAAAATGTTGAGCATGTAGCTAATTTAACATACAACTTGCTTAGTATAGGACAAATATGCGATAATAAGTGTAGGGTTACCTTTACCGATAAAGATAGCGAAATAGTTAAGGACGGAAAGGTCATAGGTAGAGGAATTAGGAAAGGTGGCATATATGTCATGAAACTAGGAAATAAACCGGAAGATAAAATATGTCTAGCAACCTTAGATGAAAACTCTACACTGTGGCATAAGAGATTAGGTCATGCAAATATGCAACAAATACAATCCCTAGCCTCTAAGGAATTAGTTAGAAATTTGCCTAACCTAAGATATGATCAACATTTTTGCGATGCTTGTAAAATTGGAAAACAAGCACATGCTAGTCACAAAGCTAAGAATCTAGTCTCCACTACTAGATGCCTAGAATTATTACACATGGACCTTTTTGGTCCATCCGCTGTGCAGAGTTACGGAGGTAACCGTTATACCTTAGTAATTGTAGACGACTATTCACGATACACGTGGACTAGATTTTTAAGTGATAAAACCGAAGCCTTTGATAAGTTTGAAATATTTAGTAAAATGATTCAAAACAAATTAGGATGTTCTATAGTATCTATTAGGACGGACCATGGTCGGGAATTTGATAACGAAGTGCAATTCGAAAAATATTGTGATTTAAATAGAATATCTCACAATTTCTCCGCTGCTCGCACTCCACAATCAAATGGGGTAGTAGAAAGAAAGAATCGTTCCTTACAAGAAATGAGTAGAACAATGTTAAATGAACAATCTATCCCACAAAAATTTTGGTGCCACGCCATAGATACATCAACATATATAATAAATAGAGTCTCAATTAGGCGAATTTTAGGAAAAACCCCTTATGAGTTATTAAGAGGTAGAAAACCTAATCTAAACTACTTTAGGGTATTCGGGAGCAAATGTTTTGTTCTCAATACAAAAGATTACCTTACTAAGTTTGATCCTAAGTCGTACGAAGGAATTTTTCTAGGGTATTCGCAAAATAGTAAAGCGTATATAATACTTAATAAACACACTATGAAAGTAGAAGAATCCTTAAATGTAACATTTGATGAAACTCCATCACCACCTAAGACATTGCCGCTAGAAGATGATGACCTAGTTGAAAAAGAAGCTATTGAGGTTAGTAAAACTAAACCATTAGGTGATGATAATGAAGATATAACACTAGGAGAAAACGAAATAGTAAATTTTAAGGAATCTAAATCACACCCACTAGATAATATAATAGGAAGCCTAAATCAAAGAACTCTTAGATCACAAGCTCAAGATAAAAATAATTTCTTTTGTTTTCTCTCAATAATAGAACCTAAGAATATAAATGAGGCTTTAAAAGATGAAAGTTGGGTTATGGCTATGCAAGAAGAACTAAATCAATTTAAGACAAATGACATTTAGGAACTAGTCCCAAATCCCATGAACATGACCATCATAGGAACTAAATGGGTATATAGAAATAAGTTAGATGAAAATGGAATTGTTACTAGGAACAAAGCTAGGTTAGTTGCCCAAGGTTATAATCAACAAGAAGGAATTGATTATGACGAAACTTATGCCCCCGTAGCTAGATTAGAATCTATAAGAATACTCCTTGCCTATGCATGCGCCCTAGACTTTAAGTTATTTCAAATGGATGTGAAAAGTGCATTCCTTAACAGTTTTATCAATGAGGAGGTATACGTGGCACAACCTCCAGGATTCATTGACTTCGCGAAACCTAATTATGTTTATAGACTCAAGAAAGCTTTATATGGACTCAAACAAGCTCCTAAGGCTTGGTATGATCGATTAAAAGCATTTCTTATTAAACATGATTATTCCATGGGAATGGTAGATAACACTCTTTTCACGAAAAAGAAAAGCCCAAATCTCATCATTATCCAAATATATGTCGATGACATTATATTTGGATCGACTTGTCAGGATATGTGTGATGAATTCGCCAAAATCATGCTTGATGAGTTTGAGATGAGTATGATGGGTGAACTTAATTTCTTCCTAGGATTACAAATAAAACAATTAGAAGTTGGAATATTTTTTAATCAATCTAAGTACATTAAGGAGATGCTTAAGAAATTTGGATTAGAAGACTCTAAGCCTATGAAAACACCGATGTCTACGGAAGTAAAACTCACAAGATATGAAGAAGGTGAGTCCGTAGAAAACACTAAGTATAGAGGGATGATAGGTAGTTTACTATACCTAACGGCAAGTAGACCGGATATTGATGAGTGGCCTTTCACTCATCATTTTATACCCGAAAAACCCCACAAAAATGACCATAAACACCCAAATGGACCCAATATTGTTACAAATATCCTTGGATTGTGTTTTATGCGTTTCAGGTACAAAAGGATTGAAAACGGGGCAAATACGGACAAAACCGAGCTTGGAATGGAAAAGAGCTGAAAACCGGAGCCGGGAAAGATATTTTTCATCGGGATTTAATTCGAGCTCAAAAATCCCATTTTGAACCTTGGATTATTCTTACTTGGCAAAATTGACCCTTGATTAACTTTGAAGAATGGCAAATTTGGTCCCCACAATTTCAACATTTACACCTTTGGTCCTTGTGTTTTAAATACCATTTTATCCTAACATCTAAAAGACAACCGGATCCAAATGAAAAATAAAACCCAACCCACAACCTTTAACCCACAAGCCCATCACAACCCACAAGCCCAATCCCCTACCTTTAGTCAACCAAAACCGGGTCAAAGGTCAAAACACAGGTCAAACACAGTCAATCCCCAATTAACATTGTTCATCGTCTCTAATCCCCCACCTTTCCCGCCTAACCTTCTGATAACCCAACCATCACTTTCACCCTCGCTACCAGCCAAAGAAACCCACATGGTTGTGTTCCCCTCACCCCTTTGCCACCTCAGCGATCCAAAGGGACAACCTATAATCTACAGCTCATATTTGGAGTTGTGGGGAGCAAGCAAATACAAGGGACAAGAAAGAAGCACAAGAGCTCGTTTGGGATTTCCCTCACAAGACAAGCACAAACCCAGTAGAACCCTAGATAGTTTTTTAGTATAAATAGTAGTTGTAGTTACTGTAGCTAGGCAGGTTTAATTTTAGCTTAAATATTTAAGGTATTGTAATTTTCTTTAGCTTATTTACATTTTCAGCACTGTAATTTACTCTTTTTAATCTTAATTCAGTTTGTGTTTTAATATATAAGAAAAATCAAAAAAAAAATAGCCTTATAGCTTATTTACTGTTCAAATGCTTGATCTTAGGTTATTTGTTTTTTTTATGCTTTAGTTATTCTGTGGTATGTTTAAGTAAGTTAGTTTGATAACTTAAGTAGTCTAGTATAGATTTTGCCTAAAAAAAGCTCATTACAGCCTGTTAAGAGAGTGCTTGGATTAAGCTTATTTTATGGTCAAAGTCAATGATCACTGTTCATTTGCCCTTTGATAAAGTTTGCTTGAGCTTATGTGAGTCTATATAAGCTCTCTTTAGTAGGACTTAAGTAATTTTGATGCCTTTTGAGAATTTTAGTAGTATGGCCCAAATTCATGATTTCAACTGCTCCTTATAAGCCCCTTAATAAGCTGAGCTTCTTGGGATATCTTTTTGGCATTTTTGAGTTCATTTTAGTTGTTAAAATAGGAATTCAAAGTTTGGTAGTGGGTCATTGAGATTTGCAAGGTCTGAGATCTTAAAACCAAAGACTGCATAATTTTTGGCTTTTGTTCCCAAACAGCCCAACTTTTGGATTCTAAATTCCCTCATTTTAAGAACTCTTTAGCTGAAAATTGGTGCAAAGTTAGTTTGGTAGCTTATCTATCTTTTACCATTTTTTTTTATTTTTAGAATAGCTTATAGATAGTTTTTAGGTGGCTTAAAAATAGATCAGTAGTCTTTACTTGTCTGCATAACAGATGTATGATCAGTAGCCTATTTCTTCTTCTTTTTTTTAAAGTGCTTTTGTTTTTCTTGTTGGCTTATTATGAGTTTGTTGGTTCACTTTGATCCCATTTTGCCTAATCCAGCTTAATATAATTCCTTCTTAGCTTTTCTAGTAGCTTTCCAGTCCTTTTGTCTTTGCCTATTGTGTTTTTTTTTACTTGTTCTTCTTTCATTTAAGCTCCACTGTTCTGATCTATAGTGCTGAATCTATACTTATTTGAAGTGTTTAAAATAGTTGTCTTTATTAAAGCAGTTATTTTTTAGTGCTTAATAGGTTTGTAAAAAAAAAAAAAAAAAAAGTTAGCAAAAATGCCAAAACTGGGGTTCGAACCCCAGTCTCCCAGCCCACACACACACGACTCAACCAACATGCCCTTGGGTCTTTTTCATCAAACTCTTGCACTTTAATTCTTTTAAAGCCTTTTGTTCCCTTTAGCTTATCAGCCACATAGAGCTTATTTCCAGCTTATCTGGATAAGCTGGCTTATTGATTTTATTTTTCTTAAACTCAGTATATCATTTAGGACTTTCAAAAAAATCAGATTTTTCAAAATAGTTTAGGTATTTTTAATCATTTATTTTCTTTTAAATAGTTTTTAATTCATATTTAATTATTTAAAAATCAAAAAAATATAATTCTTTTTTTCTAAAATTTTATTTTATTAATTAGATTTTAGGAAAATTAAATTTGCACCCCTAGGATTAGTATTTCATAGATTTGACATTTTAGGCTCGGATTTCCCGGTTTAGATTCGTTATTAGTGTTTCTTTGCGTTTTTGGCCTTAAACACTTTAGATTAGCATTTGCCTTAGTTAATTAATTGTTTTTAGTTATTATTTCATATTTGTAGTGTAAAACCAAAATACCTCACTCTTATCTCACATTCACAACACAAATCACGATCCCGAATCACATATTCCATTCAATCTTCAATCGGGACAACGAACCTCGGGTTTTGCATATTTCCTTTGCAATTCTCCTTTTAGGACTATAAATTGTTAAATCAATTTTTGGCGCCGCTGCCGGGGAAGGTTGACGTGAATTCGTGATTCTGTTTTTCGATTCGTGTTTTGAAGATCCTTCTCCCGGGAAGTTATCGTTTTTCTTCGTAAATATTTTTTCAAAAATATAAAATCCAAAAAAAAATTAAAAAACCACTAACACTTTTCCTAAAGTGTTAACAATACCAAAAAAATCAAAAAACAACAAAAGAAATCGTGAAATTAATTGTTTTCGGATTATCTCGAGATTACAACCTATACAAGGGGTTTAAGGAGGTTTTGACATTAAATTGCAAACCGAAAAGAGATCCATTCTTCTCTTCCGCCACTCTGCGAGTAGTCTTGAGAGAAACGATTATCGATTAACAAATCGGTTACCAAAAATATTGTGTTTGTATTTTTCTTAAATATAAAAACCCAAAAAGATTTTCATTTTCAAATTTGTTTTTCTTTTTAAATTTTGTGTTGTTTTAGTGCATGCGCACTCGATCTTCGTCTTTTGAGCTTAATTCTCCTATATCAAACCCCGAGAGGTTATTACGTCAAAGTAATCGTCGTCACCTGATGCGTGGGTTTTGCAAACTTACAACAGGTTTTACCTCTCGAGGGATCTCAAGAGGCTTACAACCCCACCAGGCAGTGTACCTGACCGATGTAGTATAGTGTAGTGGTAAGTACGGGGGATTGATCGTTCTCCACAGGGAATAGTGTTCGTTAGGTATGAAAAACTACTCTAATAGGTCTAAGGGTTGAGGAAGATTCTTTTTTTATGTTTTTATATTTTTATGAAAGCAAGTAAAATCTCGGGTTTGAAAGAGTGGGCGGAATTAGTTGCTAATCAACTAACCCAAATAAATACAAATGCAAATAAAATAAATAACTGAAAATAAAATGTGGTGAGAAACTTATGTGTAGAGAAATGTGTTTACTTAGATTTCCTTACTCCCTAACTATCTTTTACCGGTTAATTAGTGTGTATTAGTCGCGTGGATGACGGGTGTATTCCTTAATACCATTCGTGGGGTGGCGTACTTACTTCCCCAACTCTACAAGCTCCTACTTCACTCCTATGTCGAGCCGGCTAGGAAGCTCCTAACATGGGATCACTAGAATTCGCTTGTGCATTAAATACAACCATAAAAACCTTTAGTACGCATTTGGTTCATGTTTCTTAAGACGTTCAAGCAAGTTACCGAATAGAAAGTTAGCCAGTTTTCTTAAGCCTAACATAGATAAACAATCATCCAATACAACTAATAACACACTAATAACCAATAATCAATAGCTAGGTTTCATTAGATCTAAGCAAACACAAGATAAATTTAGCCTAACATGTTAATCAAAAGACAAGAATAAGATAAAATCAAACAACACATAGACATATTGAATGATTAATTGATAACTTATCTTCAATGTAACATGGAAGATCTCAAGGCAAAAAGCCTTGAAAAAGAAGCTAAATTCGTCTTAGGGTTTTCTCCCAAAATTCCACACACTAAGCTCTCTCTTTTGACAAAAAATTAGAAAACTATATATAGATTTTTGGATCTGACGGCGTCACCTTATGGAGTGTGACGCCGTCACCTCGCCGCTTCTAGGGTTCCCGGATGACCTTCTTGACGCCGTCCCTCTTTAGCTCTTCAAAATCCATTCTGGCTTATCAAGGCTTGACGCCTTCGAACCTTAAACGTGACGCCGTCCCCTTTTGATTTAAGCCGTGACGCCCTTGATCAGGTTAAAGCGTGACGCCGTCAGAATTCACATGCTATTTTCACTGGCTTATCATGAGTAAATTTCACGTCCACTTTTTCTTGCCAAGGCATGACGCCGTCTGGGGTTAAATGTGACGCCGTCAAAGGTAACTTTCAGCCGATTTTTGAGACTTTGCCGTTTTCTTCACTTTTATGCTCCAAAAACGTCCAAAATGCCTCCTTTTCCAGATTTCTCCTCAAAAGTACCTAAAATGACAAAAGGAACGATTTAGGGCGATATTTGATCAAATAAATACGATTTAGGGCTTAAATGACCCCTTAAAAGCGGTACACTTTTCGCTTCATCAAATACCCTTACACTTGAGATTTGCTTGTCCTCAAGCAAATGCGCTTTTATTCTAATCAAAATACAAGTTAGGGGTCATTTAATGCTAATATAAAAGTAATTACAACAAATAGTCGTTCCACTTTAATCATAATAAGCACGGAGATTACAAACTAGCACCTCACAAGTAGTGTTTAGATACTCACATCCCTCGGGTGTTGTAAATTTATATATCATAAATGGAAATGGAAGAATATCGCTCACTACCTGTCATAGAAAATAGATTACCATAGGCTTGGGAAAGGATCACGCCTCTACCACTTTTGGCGTAAGCACCTAGGATAAACTATCAAAGAGGTCTTTACAAAGGGTTATAACGTTAGGTGTAGGGATAAGGAAAACACGGTTTGTTGGATAAGGATATTTTTACTGGTGGCAAGTCAATCATCTTGGTCAATTACATGTAGAATGAGGCGTTGCTAAGCCAAGACTCGACTCTACTTAAACTAATCACGAACTAATAAACATAGAACAAAACAAAACATAAATAAAAGATAGAGGCGGATGGTAGTCCGTATACTTTTTCTTCACTTTTTTTTTTTTTTTTTTTTTTTTTTTTTTTTCATACACTCTTGCCCTACCATCCAAAACAATACATCACTAGGGATTCTTTGTACCATCCCTACACTTGAACTTTTACATACTTTACATAAAATTATTCTAATGACTCGAATCAAGATAATCGAAACATTTGGAGTACTTTAAAATATTAACGTACATACGGGGGTAATAAATGATGTTCTTCCCCATTACTCCATTACACTAGTACTTTACCCAAAAGTCCCAATCATCCCCAAAACAATATGTACAAGGATATGACTCGACTTAGCAACCATGTAATCAATTAGATAATTAACTAAGGGTTTAAACAAATGTTGTAACAATAATGCACAAAAAATGAGTGCATACAAGGTAGGCTAAGGCGATTTGGGTGTACATTTAAGTGGGGTGTAACAAATTCTTCCTTTAAGTAAAATGCTTAAAGGTTGAAACGAAAAGATAGGCTCTGAGGGGTGTACTAGGGGTATCGTGTACTAAAAATGAGTACAACGCAAAGGGTGTGGGAGAATTACTTGACCAATGTAGCCAACGTAATTATAACAAAAACACAGGTGTAAAACAATGGGTTAATCCTAATGCCTCTTATCATGTAGTAAATCTAACTACACGAATGTAGTCTCACTTGTGGCTTCGGAATGGTCCTAACGCAAGTTCTAGAATCTAAGTGCTACCGGTACACACATCATAGCATAAATGCTTTTCCTACCAATTCTAGGGGCGAACCTCACATATTTGGGGTGGAAAATTTTTTAGTGGTACGGTTTTTTGTGCTAGTCATATAACTCCTATCCGTGAGACGCTTATTAAGATCAAAGTTTCACTCCTATATGTTGTAAAAATTTTAAATTTGGCACTAAAATTACCCTAACAAGTATTTCTCTCAGTTTTATTACACATCTACCATTAAACAAACAAAAGTCAAGCGCAATTGTATTCTCTAAAATCGTACTTTTACCCCCCCCTTACACTTAAGATGAACATTGTCCCCAATGTTCAAATAACAAGATGTAAAAGAAAAAAGTAAAGGAATGAAATCAAATACTCCCCTGATTCGCTCGGTGGATAATGAAGTTACACGGTTAAATCTTCCTCCAAGGTAATGTTGAAGCTCCATGACTAATGCATCGCCAAAAGCTTGATTCCATAAACATCTCCTTGTCCAAAATAACCTGTTAAACCTGAGAAAACAAACACGAAAACCTGCATAACATCGGCGGGATAAATCTATATATAAGGATATAATGCTTGTGGAATGATAATTTTGCAGATTCCTGGAGATTATAAGTTGGAGATTTTAATAAAAACTTTTTAAAAACAAAACTTTCAAAAATTTTTGAAAATTAAATCTGACGCCGTCAGGTTATAACCCCTGACGCCGTCAGAAATGACCTGACAAAAATTTCCATTTTAAGTTTCCGGAAAATTTCTGGAAAAACCTTTACCTTACTTCCTGGAAATCCTGCAAAACATCATTATGACTCGATACAAGCATTTGACTCAAACAAACACTAATATGTATGTTAATTTAGTATTATTATGATTCATGTTCATTTGTGTTCTAATAAACCGATTTAGATTTCCCTTACACTTATCTTTTGCAAAATACCTTTATATGTAGTTAAGACGAAGTTAAAAACAACATAAAGCATTTTCACAATTTACTTTTGAACATGAATCAATACTAATAAAAATTAAACACACATACGGAAACAAATAAAATCAAACAAACAAATAAATAAGCACACAAAGCAAATAAAACAAATAAAGCTTGGGTTGCCTCCCAAGAAGCGCTTTTCTTTATTAACGAGTCTTGTAGCTAGACTCAAAGTCACGTACATTACGTGACTCCATCATCGGTCACGGTTCCTAGGCCATTCTCCTTCCCGGTTTTATATTCCGGTCCTAATTTCAAACAATCCTTGTAGAAACCGAATATCCTTTCCATAACATAGTCTACTCCTTTACTTCTATCCTCATCATTCCTATAGTAGACCGCTTGCTTGAGCTCCTTCTCAACATTTGACAAGTGTTGGAATTGTTCTATCTTATATGGCATTTGGTAGCTTACTTCATCGGTCTCATCCTTAAATCTAACTATCCCTAAGGAAGGTTCATAAGTCATTCTAGAGACCTCAACAAATGGTTTTCCAAAAACCACTTGAGTCAAGGATGCATCGACTATTGGGCGGATATCTTCTACAATTACAAAGTCGGTGACATAGGTGAAGTTTCCTACATAAACCGGTAATCCCTTAACTCTTCCCGTGAAGTTACTCATCCAACCCTTGTCAGGGAACATCCTATACCCAAGTTGATTCTTCATTATCAAGTTTTAGTGGGCTCTAGTCATGATGTTTATGGGTGATCTAAGGTCGATGTAGGCTTTCCACACATGCAAATGTCCGATGTTGCATGGTATGTTGAGATTAGAAGGGTCGCCTATTTCTATGATTGGTCTACCTAGGAAGTATGGTGCCTCGGGGTCATCGAATAAGTTTGTATGATATGCGCGCTCTTCCTTAGTGGGTAGCCTATTGAAGTAGTCCTCATCATCATCTACTTCTTCAATCTCACTTGTCCTAACTTCCTTATCAACCTCGACTTTCTTATCCTCATCCTTAGGTTCACTATTATCCTCATTCCTATCAATTGGTTTAATAGTGACAATGTTGACAAAGTGGACGTGTTTGGATGAAGAGGGGTCTTTTACTTGGGGTCCGCTATTTGTGTTCCTAGCGTCCTTATGTGGAGGTGATAACACTTGGTTATGGAGAGCTTTCAACAAGTTGTCAATTTTATTGGTCATCTCCGTTTGTTGTTGATTGAATTCGGTCTCGAATCTAGCTATCCGAGCTTCTTGAGATGCCATAAATTGGGAAATCAATCCTTCAAAGTTATTGGTACTACCATTGCCGGAAGGATTGTTGTTGAAAGTACGGTTCGAGTTGGAACCGCTTGATTGGAAACGATTAGGTGGGTTGGAAGAATTGGTTTGTTGTGTGTTTTGGTTTTGTTTCCACCTAAGGTTCGGGTGATTTTTCCATGAGGGGTTGTATGTATCACCGTAATGGTTTGGCTCGGGTTTGAAAGTGTACCACTTGTCTCCCGCTCCGTCGGTACGCGAGGATGCGTAGTCAACAAAAGCTTGTTCGGGGAGTTCCATGCAATCACGAGTGTCGTGGGGACCACTACATAATTCACATGAAGAAGTGATTTTGTTCACTTGGCTTGAAGGTTTAGGAGCCTCGTAAGATTTCATGAGAAACTTGACTTGGTCTTCAAGTTCTATGATCCTACGGTCGGAAGTGCTTGAATTGTTCGAAGGCAAAGATATTGCCTTGACCGTTTTATTCAAATCACGGGGATCACTCCAACTTTCGTTGTCATAAAGAGCAAGATCCTCTAGGAGAGCCCATGATTGTTCCGCACTTAGATCACGTAGCTTGCCACCGGCCGATTGGTCAATGGTTTGCCTCGTGGAGAGATTGATATGGTCATAGAAGATTTGGACTTGGAGCCAAAGTTCTATGCCATGGTGGGGGACTTTTTGGAGAAAGTCCTTGAATCGAGTCCATGCCTCGTAGAGAGTTTCGCCTTGACGTTGTTGGAACATCAAGATATCATTCCTTAGCTTGGTAGTTCTTCCCGGTGGGAAAAACTGAGCAAGGAAACGAGTGGTGAGATCATCCCAAGAGGTGATGGATCCAGCGGGTTGACGTTCTAGCCACTGACTAGCTTGGTCCCGCAGAGAGAATTGGAAGAGACGCAATCGGGTCGTCTCTCGAGTGGCAACATCAAGGTCTATAGAATCAACGATTTTGAGAAAGTCCTTGAGATGTTGATTAGGATCTTCAGAACGAAGTCCATGGAATGCGCATCCGCTTTGCACCAACCGGATGGTGTCGGATCGCAAGGGTGTGATATTGGCTCCTTGAGTGAGCTCAATGGTGTTTCGATAGCCATGGTGGCTAGGACGGGAGTACTCTCCTAAAGTACGGGCTCTAGGAGGTGGTGGTGGTTGTTGTGGTGGTGGGTTGTGGGGGTTAAGGATATTACCATCTTCCATGATGTCGGATGGTATGGTTACGAACAAAGACACGAAGAAAATAGATAGACTAAAGAAAATCTAGAAAAAGAAAAAAAAAATCTCACTTGATAGGAATCTTGTGAGTAGACCTAATAAAAATAAAATTTCAACCTAAGCAATAACTACTCCCCGGCAGCGGCGCCAAAAACTTGATGCGTGGGTTTTGCAACCTTACAACAGGTTTTACCTCTCGAGGGATCTCAAGAGGCTTACAACCCCACCAGGCAGTGTACCTGACCGATGTAGTATAGTGTAGTGGTAAGTACGGGGGATTGATCGTTCTCCACAGGGAATAGTGTTCGTTAGGTATGAAAAACTACTCTAATAGGTCTAAGGGTTGAGGAAGATTCTTTTTTTATGTTTTTATATTTTTATGAAAGCAAGTAAAATCTCGGGTTTGAAAGAGTGGGCGGAATTAGTTGCTAATCAACTAACCCAAATAACTACAAATGCAAATAAAATAAATAACTGAAAATAAAATGTGGTGAGAAACTTATGTGTAGAGAAATGTGTTTACTTAGATTTCCTTACTCCCTAACTATCTTTTACCGGTTAATTAGTGTGTATTAGTCGCGTGGATGACGGGTGTATTCCTTAATACCATTCGTGGGGTGGCGTACTTACTTCCCCAACTCTACAAGCTCCTACTTCACTCCTATGTCGAGCCGGCTAGGAAGCTCCTAACATGGGATCACTAGAATTCGCTTGTGCATTAAATACAACCATAAAAACCTTTAGTACGCATTTGGTTCATGTTTCTTAAGACGTTCAAGCAAGTTACCGAATAGGAAGTTAGCCAGTTTTCTTAAGCCTAACATAGATAAACAATCATCCAATACAACTAATAACACACTAATAACCAATAATCAATAGCTAGGTTTCATTAGATCTAAGCAAACACAAGATAAATTTAGCCTAACATGTTAATCAAAATACAAGAATAAGATAAAATCAAACAACACATAGACATATTGAATGATTAATTGATAACTTATCTTCAATGTAACATGGAAGATCTCAAGGCAAAAAGCCTTGAAAAAGGAGCTAAAATCGTCTTAGGGTTTTCTCCCAAAATTCCACACACTAAGCTCTCCCTAAATGACAAAAAATTAGAAAACTATATATAGATTTTTGGATCTGACGGCGTCACCTTATGGAGTGTGACGCCGTCACCTCGCCGCTTTTAGGGTTCCCGGATGACCTTCTTGACGCCGTCCCTCTTTAGCTCTTCAAAATCCATTCTGGCTTATCAAGGCTTGACGCCGTCGAACCTTGAACGTGACGCCGTCCCCTTTTGATTTAAGCCGTGACGCCGTCAGAATTCACATGCTATTTTCACTGGCTTATCATGAGTAAATTTCACGTCCACTTTTTCTTGCCAAGGCATGACGCCGTCTGGGGTTAAATGTGACGCCGTCAAAGGTAACTTTCAGCCGATTTTTGAGACTTTGCCGTTTTCTTCACTTTTATGCTCCAAAAACGTCCAAAATGCCTCCTTTTCCAGATTTCTCCTCAAAAGTACCTAAAATGACAAAAGGAACGATTTAGGGCGATATTTGATCAAATAAATACGATTTAGGGCTTAAATGACCCCTTAAAAGCGGTACACTTTTCGCTTCATCAATCACCCATCACTTTTCACTATGAATAATCACAACCAAGATGAGGGGCCACCCCCTCAAAATTTGGATAATCCGGCTCCCAAACTCCGACCAATGGAAGAATTACTCCAATCACCTTTCAATGGAGTTGGCAAAGCAATCGTGATACCCAATATGTTTGCAAATCAATTTGAAATTAAAACTGGGTTACTTAATCTTATCACCAGTATTTCCTTTCACGGCTTTGAAAATGAAGATCCTCATTCCCATGTCCAGAAGTTCATCGACATCACTGAAACACTTAACTTCAATCACGTTCCTCATAATGTGCTTAAATTGAAGTTATTCCCTTTTTCTCTTGTAGGAGCAGCCCGGACTTGGCTTGACAAGGAACCTCCTAATTCGATTTTTACTTGGGATGACTTAGCCTCCAAGTTCGTGAACTACTTTTATCCTCCTTCTAAAACATCAAATCTCATAAATCAAATCACTCGATTTCAGCAAGCTTTCGATGAATCGTTCAACGAAGCTTGGGATAGATTCAAAGAGTTGTTAAAGAAGTGTCCTAATCACGGATTTTCAACCTTGCACCAAATTGATACTTTCTACAATGGGTTGAATCCATCTGATCAAGATTCACTCAATTCTGCTGCGGGTGGAAATTTTCTGACTACAAATACTCAAGAAGCTTTGACTATCATTGAAAATAAAGCCAGAGTGAGGAGTTCTAGAACCAAAGCTCAAGTTTCAAATATGAGTAACAAATCAGATGATGTTTTGACCCGAGCTTTTAGCAAAACAGAAGAGAATCTAGCCACTCTCACTAAACAAATTGGGCTTCTAATTAAAGAAAGACCTTCTCAGCCCGTCAATGTTGTGAATCAGAAATGTAAGATTTGTGGTGGTCCACATCCTTATTATGATTGTCAAGCCTCCGATGGCCAAGGTTTGAATGCTACCGTAGCATCAGCAACCTACAATCAGATTCAAGGATTCCGTCCTCAAGGTGCTAATAACCAAATGGGACCACCTGGTTTTTCTTCATTCCAAAACAATCAAAACCATTTCCCTCAAAATTACAATCATCAAGTCAATGTTGTAAACCAAAGTTGTGAAACTTGTGGTGGTCCACATCCGTATTTCGAGTGCCCAGCCGCCGGTGGCTACACTCAAGAGAGCGTTTATGCTGCTTCGGGATCCTATAATCAGGGAGGTAACGGTTACCAACCACAAGGAGACCGTAATCTTCTCAGCTACCGTTCTAACAATTTTCTCGGACCACCCGGTTTTAATACAAATCAAAATCAAAATGTGCCAAATAAAAATAATCAAAATCAAAATCGGGTGAATCATGGTAACCAAAACCAAGGAAATTACAATCGAGGCCCGAATCAAGGAAATTTTAATCAAGGAAATTTTCAAAACCAGGGAACTTTTAATCAGGGAAATTTTCAAAATAACAACCAGGGTTTTAATCAAAACAACCGAGGGCCAAATCTTAACAATAATCAAAATCAAGGATTTGTGCAAAACCAATCGCCCTCGGATGAGTTGTTGAAACAACTAATTCTTCAACAAAAATCCCAAGAAGAAACAACTAGGTTTTTGATTAAGGAAATGACTGAGATGAAGAAATCTTTAAATGATCGACCCTCGGGCTCTGGAACTCTTCCTAGCAACACGATCGCTAACCCGAGGGGCGATGTGAAAGCGATCACTACAAGGAGTGGTGTATCATATGATGGACCCACGGCTCCGACTGCCTCTTCTTCTCTACCTCCCAAGGTAGTCGTCCGTGAAACCGAGGCGACAAAGGACACGGAACTTCCTAATAACAACGGAAGAACCGAAGACGTCCAACCTCCGGTTGTCCAACCGTCTAAACCAAAGATTTTTCTTGAGCACGAAAAAGCTCCTGTAAAAGCCAAACTTCCTTATCCTTCGAGATTGAATGATCAAAAGCTCCGCGAAAAAGCTTCAAATCAAATGGAGAAATTCTTTCAAATCTTCCAAGATTTGCATTTTGACATAAGCTTCGCGGACGCTTTACTTCTGATGCCTAAGTTTGCTTCCACCATTAAGGGTTTATTGAGCAACAAGGAAAAATTATTTGAACTAGCAAAAACTCCTCTAAATGAGAATTGCTCAGCGGTTCTCCTCAAAAAGCTTCCGGAAAAGCTTGGAGATCCCGGAAAGTTTCTTATTCCATGTGATTTTCCGGGAATGGTTGAATGCTACGCCTTGGCCGATCTTGGTGCAAGCATCATCCTAATGCCGCTATCCATTTGGAACAAGCTTTCTCTCCCAGAACTGACCCCTACATGTATGACTCTTGAGCTAGCCGATCGGACGATTACTCGTCCTAAGGGTGTAGCCGAAGATGTCTTTGTGAAAGTGGGGAAGTTCCATTTCCCCGCCGATTTTGTGGTGGTAGATTTTGATGCCGACCCCCGCGTTCCTCTAATTCTTGGAAGATCATTCTTGAAGACCGGGCGTGCTTTGATTGACGTATATGGTGAAGAAATAACATTACAAGTTGATAATGAGGTCGTAACCTTTAACCTCGACCGAACTTTTAAATACTCCTCCAATCACGATTCCGTCTCGGTTAATCGAATTGATGTAATTGATGTTGCCACGGAGGAGTATTCTCAAGAAATTCTTGGATTTTCCGATAAATCCTTGAGTGGCAATCCCACCCCTTCTTCTCAACCTATTCCTTCCGACCCTTCCCCGTCCCTCACTCCGTTTGAGGGAGGTGATTTCTTCTTGGAAGAGGTCGAGGACTTTCTTGCTATTGAAACACCAACTTCACCGGAAGTTGATGATTCTTATCTTGCTCCGGAAGGAGATATTCTTTTTCTTGAAAGATTATTGAATGAAGATCCGACATCTTCTCTCCCTCCGACGGAAATTAAACGTGAAGAAATTAAAGAAATTAAGCCGTCTACTGAAAATCCTCCGGAGCTCGAGCTCAAGGATTTACCTCCTCATCTTGAATATGCTTTTTTAGAAGATACCGACAAATTACCCGTCATTATTTCTAAAGATTTAAAAGATGAGGAGAAGGCTCAACTTCTTGATGTGCTTAAAAAGCATAAGAGTGCCATCGCTTGGCAACTCTTAGATATTAAGGGTATTGACCCTCGATTTTGTACTCACAAAATTTTAATGGAGGATGACTTCAAACCCTCGGTGCAACAACAAAGAAGGGTGAACCCGAAAATTCATGAGGTGATCAAAAAGGAAGTTCTCAAACTCCTTGATGCCGGAATGATTTACCCTATTTCTGATAGCCCGTGGGTTAGTCCCGTCCATTGTGTCCCCAAAAAGGGGGGTATGACCGTTGTTACCAACGAAGAAAATGAGTTGATTCCTACACGTCTCGTCACGGGATGGAGAGTGTGTATTGATTATCGAAAACTCAATGATGCTACTCGTAAAGACCATTTTCCGCTTCCTTTTATGGATCAAATGCTTGAGTGTTTGGCGGGAAATGAGTTCTATTGTTTTCTCGATAGCTTTTCCGGGTATTTTCAAATACCAATTGATCCCCAAGATCAGGAAAAGACCACCTTCACGTGCCCCTACGGAACGTTTGCCTACCGACGCATGCCTTTCGGCTTATGCAATGCTCCGGGCACGTTCCAAAGGTGCATGATGGCCATATTCCATGATATGATCGAGAAAACAATGGAGGTCTTTATGGATGATTTTTCGGTATATGGAAATTCTTTCTCTTCTTGCCTCTCCTATTTAGACAAAATGCTTAAACAGTGCGAAGACACCAATCTTGTTCTAAATTGGGAGAAGTGCCACTTTATGGTCAAAGAGGGCATTGTCCTCGGCCATAAAATTTCTAATGCTGGGATTGAGGTTGATAAATCCAAAGTCGATGTAATCGCAAAACTACCTCATCCCACCACTGTAAAAGGAATCCGAAGTTTCCTTGGTCATGCCGGTTTCTATAGACGATTTATTCAAGATTTTTCTAAAATCGCCCGGCCTCTGACCCGTCTTCTTGAAAAAGATGCTCCATTCTTCTTCTCTCCCGAATGCATTAAAGCATTCGAAATTCTCAAAAAGAAATTAACGGAAGCACCGATCTTGGTTGCCCCCGATTGGGACTTGCCCTTTGAATTAATGTGTGATGCTAGTGATTTTGCTATTGGGGCAGTCCTGGGGCAACGTAAGTCTAAGTATTTCCAACCGATACACTATGCGAGCAAGACAATGACTGATGCTCAATCTCATTATACTACTACTGAGAAAGAGTTATTAGCCGTCGTCTATGCTTTTGAGAAATTTAGACCATATCTCGTCTTATCTAAGACCATAGTGTATACAGATCATTCGGCTCTCAAGTATCTTCTTGCTAAGCAAGATGCTATGCCGAGATTGCTTCGGTGGATTCTCCTCCTACAAGAATTTGACGTCACTATTCGTGATAAAAAAAGGAGCGGAGAATCTCGCCGCCGATCATTTGTCTAGACTTGAAAATCATCATCAAGGTGTTCTCGAGAAAAAGGAAATTACCGAAACATTTCCTCTCGAGACACTTGGGATGATTTCTCTCAAAGATGATCCGAGTACCCCATGGTTTGCCGACTTTGCAAATTACCATGCGGGGAATTTTGTTGTGAAAGGGATGTCGTCCCAACAAAAGAAAAAATTCTTTAAAGATGTGAAACATTATTTTTGGGACGACCCCTACTTGTTTAAGATTTGTGCGGATCAAGTCATCCGGCGGTGTGTTCATGGCCAAGAAGCCATGGATATTCTTAAGGCTTGCCACAATGGACCCACCGGGGGACATCATGGCCCGAACTACACCGCCAAAAAGGTGTTTGATTCCGGTTTCTATTGGCCTACGATTTATCGTGATGCCCATGACTTGGTGAAGTCATGTGATTCTTGCCAACGTCAAGGAAAAATCTCGCAAAAGGATGAAATGCCTCAAAATATTTAAAGTCTCTCTTTGCTCGGTTTGGAGCTCCTCGTGCTATCATTAGTGATCGCGGTACACACTTTTGCAATGACCAATTCGCAAAAGTCATGCTTAAGTACGGTGTCACTCACCGTCTTGCTACCGCGTATCATCCTCAAACTAGTGGGCAAGTGGAAGTCTCAAACCGAGGTTTGAAAAGAATTCTTGAAAGGACCGTAGGAGAAAACCGTGCCTCTTGGTCGGACAAACTAGATGATGCACTATGGGCCTTCCGTACGGCTTATAAAACACCCATCGGGTGTACTCCTTACAAGCTCGTGTACGGAAAGGCATGTCATCTACCGATTGAGCTTGAGCACAAAGCCTATTGGGCCTTAAAACATGCAAATTTTGACCTAAAGATCGCGGGTGATCACCGAAAGCTTCAATTGAAGGAATTAAATGAGCTTCGGGATCAAGCCTATGAGAACTCGTTAATCTTTAAAGAGAAAACAAAGAGGATTCATGACTCTAAGATTAAGAACCGCATTTTCAATGTTGGTGATCGAGTCCTCCTCTTCAATTCTCGATTAAAGATTTTCTCGGGCAAGCTTAAAACCCGTTGGTCTGGGCCATTCACCGTTGTTTAAGTTTTTCCATATGGAACCGTCGAGCTATCTCAAAACGACGGTCCAAACTTTAAGGTCAACGGTCATAGGTTGAAGCATTATTTTGGAGGGGACATACCATCCATGGTTGTCCCGGATCTCCAAACTTTCCCCATGGACAATTAAATTCGGGGACGAGTCAAGCTTAGCAACTCGAAAAAAACAAGCGCTTCGTGGGTGGCAACCCATGCTTATCATTCTATCTTCTTTCTTATTTCTAACACTAAGTGTGGGGGAATTCCTCTACTTGTTGCTTTGTTGTTGTGTGTTTGCCTTTGTTTTTAGGATTCCCGTAGATCGTGATGATTGATGCGCCTGTTTTCAATCCAGCCGCCCAATATCCGATCTTTTTGCTTATGTTTATCCAGGGATATCTTATTAATCCTTTTGTGTGAAAAAGATTTCGTTTCCACACTTAGCTTGTAACATTACCTTTTTACGTTCTATAGTGTCGGCTTAGGCCGGTACTTTGAATATTGAGGGCAATATTCAATTCTAAGTGTGGGAGGGGAAATTCTTGCGAATTTGACCCAAATTTTGAAAATTTTCACAATTTGTACCTACTAGTCCCCTAGCACCCCCGTTTTGACCAAAAATTTAAAAAAATTTATCGTTTTTAGTTAAATTTTGCATGAAAAAGAAGTGCTTTGCACAATAAATAATAAATTGCTATACATTAATGCTTCGGTATTAGTGAAAGTTTAGACTTGATTAGGCTAGAACAAGGGGAATCCCGACTCTGCTAGAGTGTTGATCTAGCTGCTACCCTTAACGTTTAGGCTAAGTTTTTACGAATTGTGCAAATGAAAATGCTAAGCGTGGAGTAGTTGGTTCTCTTTAGAGCTTATATAAGTAATCTATGACTTTTCCTCCCAAGAGCTCCTAATCTGACTAAAATAAGTGCTATTTTCAAACTTTTGAACGCAAAAACCATTTTTGTTAAGCAAATAAATTTTTATACAATCTTGAATTAGAATACTAGTTCAAAGTTTTATTTAAATTTCGGAACAAGCATACTTTCGTAAAAACATAATAAGAATGCAAAATGAAAGTGAGACGTTGCTTGAAAGTTGCAAAAATTAAAGTTTTGAGTATGAATAAATATGTCCTAAGCTACGGTTCGAGATCGGTCCTTGGATCCTTATTTCCAAAAGGCGTTTAGGTCTTGGCTACCCTCTTACATCGGCCCTTGGATCTTTATTCAGGAAGGTGTGAGGTCTTGGTCTAACACCCTTGGAACCTCATTTCCGGAATGTCTAGAGTCTTGGAACTCTCCGTTGTAACGGCCCTTGGATCCTTTATTCCTAAGGTATAAGGTCTTGGAATTTCCCAGTGAAGCTCCGTAGTTTATGGTACGATAAGAAGTTAAGTTGTCAAAAAAAAAAAAAAAAAAAAAAAAAAAAAAAAAAAAAAAAATGAAAAATGTTTGTTTATGTTGCTTATCAATAAATGTGCGAAACTTGCTTTTTCTTAAATTTAAATCGAAAGTTGAACTAGTATTCGTCAAAATTGTCTAAAGGTTGGAAGATGATTTAGAAATTTTTGACTTCAAAGACCCCGTGAGCCCCGATACTATTCTTGAGGGTGTAAAAACCTAGCCTCCTAAGTTTACTAAGGACAAGCTGAGAAGAAAGTCGCTACATGGAGTGATCTCACCTTTGAATCTCTAGTCTCTAAATCATTGTCGGTTGCTATCTATTTAAGCCTAATATTATCTCATAATATTAACCTAAATAAATAACCACCCTAATAGATATCGATTTTTACGGTCAAAACTTTGAAAACAAGCACACACACCTCACTTAAATAATTGTGGGAGCGAAAAGTTAAGTCTCGACTTACATAGATTACTAATATAAGTAGAGTTAGCATTTTACAAAAACGTTTGCACAAGGATTTTAAACTTAGTTGGGGAGTATAAAAAGAGGATGACGATTACAATTCCCCGGAGTCACCCATTTTGTGTGATTCCCGTTCCATGATGCCATTTTTGAAAATCAAGCATGATATTTACGTTTGTTCTCGTTTAAATTACTTGCATTATATAATAAGTCAAAACGGGGTAATATTTTTGGTAACCTTGATAATTTTGATCCTTTCATTACTTTATATGATCGGATTGCTAGGGACTAGCAATTGCTTAGTGTGGGGGGATGATGAGTGGCCTTTTACTCATCATTTTATACCCAAAAAACCCCACAAAAATGACCAAAAACACCCAAATGGACCAAATATTGTTACATATATCCTTGGATTGTGTTTTATGTGTTTCAGGTACAAAAGGATTGAAAACGGGGCAAATACGGACAAAACCGAGCTTGGAATGGAAAAGAGCTGAAAACCGAAGCCGGGAAAGATATTTTTCATCGGGATTTAATTCGAGCTCAAAAATCCCATTTTGAACCTTGGATTATTCTTACTTGGCAAAATTGACCCTTGATCAACTTTGAAGAATGGCAAATTTGGTCCCCACAATTTCAACATTTACACCTTTGGTCCTTGTGTTTTAAATACCATTTTATCCTAACATCTAAAAGACAACCGAATCCAAATGAAAAATAAAACCCAACCCACAACCTTTAACCCACAAGCCCATCACAACCCACAAGCCCAATCCCCTACCTTTAGTCAACCAAAACCGGGTCAAAGGTCAAAACACAGGTCAAACACAGTCAATCCCCAATTAACACTGTTCATCGTCTCTAATCCCCCACCTTTCCCGCCTAACCTTCTGATAACCCAACCATCACTTTCACCCTTGCTACCAGCCAAAGAAACCCACATGGTTGTGTTCCCCTCACCCCTTTGCCACCTCAGCGATCCAAAGGGACAACCTATCATCTACGGCTCAGATTTGGAGTTGTGGGGAGCAAGCAAATCCAAGGGACAAGAAATAAGCACAAGAGCTCGTTTGGGATTTCCCTCACAAGACAAGCACAAACCCAGTAGAACCCTAGATAGTTTTTTAGTATAAATAGTAGTTGTAGTTACTGTAGCTAGGCAGGTTTAATTTTAGCTTAAATTTCTAAGGTATTGTAATTTTCTTTAGCTTATTTACATTTTCAGTACTGTAATTTACTCTTTTTAATCTTAATTCAGTTTGTGTTTTAATATTTAAGAAAAATAAAAAAATAGCCTTATAGCTTATTTACTGTTCAAATGCTTGATCTTAGCTTATTTGTTTTTTTTATGCTTTAGTTATTCTGTGGTATGTTTAAGTAAGTTAGTTTGATAACTTAAGTAGTCTAGTATAGATTTTGCCTAAAAAAAAGCTCATAACAGCCTGTTAAGAGAGTGGTTGGATTAAGCTTATTTTAGGGTCAAAGTCAATGATCACTGTTCATTTGCCCTTTGATAAAGTTTGCTTGAGCTTATGTGAGTCTATATAAGCTCTCTTTAGTAGGACTTAAGTAATTTTGATGCCTTTTGAGAATTTTAGTAGTATGGCCCAAATTCATGATTTCAACTGCTCCTTATAAGCCCCTTAACTGAGCTTCTTGGGATATCTTTTTGGCATTTTTGAGTTCATTTTAGTTGTTAAAATAGGAATTCAAAGTTTGGTAGTGGGTCATTGAGATTTGCAAGGTCTGAGATCTTAAAACCAAAGACTGCATAATTTTTGGCTTTTGTTCCCAAACAGCCCAACTTTTGGATTTTTAATTCCCTCATTTTAAGAACTCTTTAGCTGAAAATTGGTGCAAAGTTAGTTTGGTAGCTTATCTATCTTTTACCAATTTTTTTATTTTTAGAATAGCTTATAAATAGTTTTTAGGTGGCTTAAAAATAGATCAGTAGTCTTTACTTGTCTGCATAACAGATGTATGATCAGTAGCCTATTTCTTTTTTTTCTTTTTCTTTTTTAAAAAAAAAAAAAAAGTGCTTTTGTTTTTATTGTTGGATTATTATGAGTTTGTTGGTTCACTTTGATCCCATTTTGCCTAATCCAGCTTAATATAATTCCTTCTTAGCTTTTCTAGTAGCTTTCCAGTCCTTTTGTCTTTGCCTATTGTGTTTTTTTTTTACTTTTTCTTCTTTCATTTAAGCTCCACTGTTCTGATCTATAGTGCTGAATCTGTGCTTATTTGAAGTGTTTAAAATAGTTGTCTTTATTAAAGCAGCTTATTTTTTAGTGCTTAATAGGTTTGTAAAAAAAAAAAAAAAAAAAAAAAAAAATAGTTAGCAAAAATGCCAAAACTGGAGTTCGAACCCCAGTCTCCCAGCCCACACACACACGACTCAACCAACATGCCCTTGGGTCTTTTTCATCAAACTCTTGCACTTTAATTCTTTTAAAGCCTTTTGTTCCCTTTAGCTTATCAGCCACATAGAGCTTATTTCCAGCTTATCTGGATAAGCTGGCTTATTGATTTTATTTTTCTTAAACTCAGTATATCATTTAGGAGTTTCAAAAAAAAAATTCAGATTTTTCAAAATAATTTAGGTATTTTTAATCATTTATTTTCTTTTAAATAGTTTTTAATTCATATTTAATTATTTAAAAATCAAAAAAATATAATTCTTTTTTTCTAAAATTTTCTTTTATTAATTAGATTTTAGGAAAATTAAATTTGCACCCCTAGGATTAGTATTTCATAGATTTGACATTTTAGGCTCGGGATTTCCCGGTTTAGATTCGTTATTAGTTTTTCTTTGCGTTTTTGGCCTTAAGCACTTTAGATTAGCATTTGCCTTAGTTAAGTAGTTGTTTTTAGTTATTATTTCATATTTGTAGTGTAAAACCAAAATATCTCACTCTTATCTCACATTCACAACACAAATCACGATCCCGAATCACATATTCCATTCAATCTTCAATCGGGACAACGAACCTCGGGTTTTGCATATTTCCTTTGCAATTCTCCTTTTGGGACTATAAATTGTTAAATCATATATCATGTTTAGTGTCTGCCTTTGTGCTCGCTTTCAAGAGGATCCCAAAACCTCTCACCTAGAAGCGGTTAAGCGTATCTTCTGATACATTAAAGGCACTATACACTTAGGATTATGGTATCCTAAGGGATCCGGCATAGAAACCATCGTCTATGCGGATTCAGATCATGCGGGAGACTATGTGGATAGAAAGAGCACTAGCGGTATATGCACGTTCATGGGATGTTGCCTAACATCTTGGTTTTCGAAGAAGCAAACCGCTCTTGCTATTTCTACTACAGAGGCCGAATACGTAAGCGCTGGAAAGGCATGTCAACAAGCACTATGGATGAAACAAGCTCTCGTAGATTATGGCATTAGGTTAGATAATGTCCCAATTATGTGCGATAACAAAGGTGCTATAGATTTAAGTAAGAATCACGTTCAACACTCTAGGACTAAACATATAGAAATACGTCACCACTTCCTTCGCGATAACGTTCAAAAAGGAAACATATCTATAGAAAAAGTTGCATCGGAAGATAACATAGCGGACATATTCACTAAACCCCTTAAGCGCGAACTCTTTAACCACTTACGTTTAGGCCTAGGAATGATGGAACAAATTGACTAAATTTTCTGCATTTTTGGTACATTTTTTTTCATCAGATGGGCGGACCCCTTAATGTTATAAAGGCGGCCCCCTTAATTATTAAGGGGACCGGCCTTCATTAAGGGGACCGGCCATCTGTCTGGCAAATTATTATTTTTTTCCTTCCTCACATCTGTGTCTAGGAATCTATTTTGCACAAAATTAAAGATTGGGAAACATTTTCCTTTTGCATGAACATATTTATATACAAAACCCAATCTATTTTATTCAAATCATTCTCACATCTAGGAAAACACATGAAAACCATTTTCCTTGCATTGTTGAATAATGCTAAAAACACTTTTCTTTCATGCATAAAATCTCACATGAATTGTCAAAATATATAATCTAATATATATCTTTGATATTCATATATTGAGCAAAATCAAATCAAGGAGATTTTGGATTGTTTCTTAGGAAATTTTTGCATTTAAGAGTCGAAACAATCACATCTCCACATTTGTTGCATATAGGCACACACTAGAACAAAATTGCATATCACATCTCCACTTTTGTTCCATCACCTTCTTGTTAGTTTCTAGTGCCTTTATTCTATTACCTCCTTGCCTTATATGATTAATCCTTGATTGCTAGATATAATTTATTGCTTGTTTATGTGTTTAATTAATATGTCTTGCATGCATAATTATTAATATATTACTCTATTGCCTCAAAGAGTGAGACTTGCCTAAAACCAAAAACTCAAAACATAGCCCTCCTTACCTATTCCTGCAGAAAAACCCATTTCTGGAACTCAGAACACCATCAGATGGGCGGCCCCCTTAATTATTAAGGGGACCGGCCCTATTTAAGGGGACCGGCCATCTACAGGCTGAGTTCACAGAATCTTTTTCTGCTTTTTAGCCCATTTCATCCTACCCTTCCCTAAATTCACAAACATATTATGTCCTGATCACCCCAACAAGTTTATCCATCCTTAATCACATCAATCCTCCACTATAAATATCCTCATTCCTCACCATATACACTCATCTCATCATGTCTTCTCCCATCAACCCAAAACCGAAAACCTCAAGGCTAGCAAGGATGACCATAAAACCCGGGTGGAAAAGAAAACCTCACCCTCACAACAAGTCCATCACAAATGGTGTGACTAGACAACCAACACCTCCATCCTCATTCATTCCCAACTACTCTCCAAGATCTCAACCTCATTCCATTGAACCATTTCACAAACCCTATCATGTTGGCCAAACATCCACATTCATTCCAAACTACACTTCTAAACATCAAACCAACTTCAATGAAACCTTTGAAAACCCTCATCATTTTGGTCAAACATCAAACTTTACCTCAAACCACACACCCCAATTTCATTCATTCCCACCAAATGACCAAATCCACATTCCCACAGAAAGGCAAAAGTTTAATGAAGAGATTAACCAAATCCATGATCTTAGTGATCTCCTTGCTATGCACCTTGCACAACGCAAAAACGGACAACCTCCATCCTCACCCTACTCAAGTTTCTTACCCCACTCTCTCAACTTGGATCAAGTTACAAACCACACCCACTATTGCCCTTGTTGCATCTTCCTTCAAAAACAAATTCTCCACTTGAGTGAAGATATTTCTTGGATCGAATATCTACTCACCCGTCCTCATCCTATTCCTCCCCTAAAATGATATAATATTGTTAGATCCACTTCCTCCGCTCCATTTCATTCACCATCAAATATCTAAGCCCCACTCACAAGCTTTCCGCCACAAAATAAACTCCCTCACCCTTTTGTGTCGCAAGCAAGTCCAATCGCTCTCTTTGGCAATATTAGGACCATTAGTATCTTTTACTTATGTTGTAACCTTTATGTTTTAAGCATATTGTGTGATGTAATGATGAGTCATGTGATCATCTTGAATGAATGAATAAGATTAGTTGTTTGTTCTAAATATTTTTGCTATGCATATATATGTCTTGTGTTCTTAACTTGTTTTTGCAGCCAAGATTTCCATAGCTCGTCTCCTTGGTGCCCTCAAACGAGGGGAGCACACATCAAGGGGGAGTTCTCGTCCCGAAAAATTTCGTATCTAAAACTTGTCGGCATAACCTTTTTGACTCTACAAAAAGGGGGAGAAGTGAATATAAACTCACTAAATACTTGTCCGAAAATAAATTTTTGGGTTTAATGAGTTTAAGTTTTGTAATCATCAAAAAGGGGGAGATTGTTGATATAATTAATGCCTAAAAACGTTATTAACATCTTTTGATATCTCTACGTTTTGATAATCACAAAATGTAAAATCATTAAACGAAAGATTATGACGTAAACAAGTATTTAGTTCTAAATAGTCACTTCAACAACTCAATCACTTAAGGTATGAATAAACAAATGCTTAATGCATTATATGATCAAAGGAACATTTTCTTAATCACTTGATTTTTTATAAAATGACACAAACATTTTATATCTTTTAGAAAATCATTTTTGGTATTAAATAAAAATGTTTAATCTATTATAAATTTATGAATTCAAATTTTCAACCAAAAATGGCAAAAATGTTCCAGAAAAACCTTCCCCACAAAAAGACAAAACTGGGCAACGTTCGGGTAGGGCGGCCCCCTTAATTTTACTAGGCGGCCCCCTTAATTTTAAGGGGACCGGCCACCTATTTAAGGGGACCGCCCCGCTCCTCCAGCTGTCAGTTTTTGCCTATAAATACTGGTTCATCTCTGGACTTTTTCCTCACCTTTTGCACCTCAAACTTTCTGTTCTAAATCTCTTCTTCTATCTTTCTAAATCCTTTGATCATATATTCTTAAGCTTTTGTTTCAAGTGATCCAAAGCTTCAACCTCTCAAGTGCAAAAGAAGAATACTTCTATCCATCAAGACAAGAAGCATTATAACTTGGTGTATCTCTTCCATCCAAGTTGTTGGTGTATCATAATTGTAAATCATTCATTTATTTGTATAAGTTGTGAATATTTGTTAGATAGGTGTGAGCATAGTTGGTTAGGCTAGATTAGTGTGTAAGTAGTAAAGGTGTGAAGAAGTTAAGGTGTGTAAGTAGTGAAGGTGTGAAGAAGTTGAAGAGTATATAAGTAGTGCTAGGTCGTGAAGTAGTTGTGAAGCCGTAGTGAAGAAGTTGTGAAGAAGTCGTGAAGAAGTTGTGAAGAAGTCGTGAAGAAGTTGTGAAGAAGTTGTGTAGAAGTTGTGAGATTGGTTCTAGCTACGATTAGAACTCGACATTTAGCTTTGTGTCGTTAAACCGGTGTAAGCGAAAGTTGTGTAAGGTTTTTCTCCGCCATAAGGGAGCTTGTTGACATAGTGAAGAAAACTCTTGAGTTAGGTGCTCGTGGAGTGGAGTAGGGCAAGGAAGATGTCCTTGTTAGCCGAACCACTATAAATCCCTTGTCTTACGGTTCGATCTTTCCATCTCTATTTTTCATTTCATTTCATTACTTTACTTGCATTGTTAATTTAGATTTACTTATATTTGTTCATATTGTTCAAGAGTAGAGTTCACATAAATTTAAATCAAAGTTTTTAAAAGTAAACAAAAGTTTTCAAGATAAAATTTAAAAGACGTAAAACTATTCAACCCCCCCTTCTAGTTTTCCACAATATGATTAAATGTCTTCATGATCTTAAATGCTAAATGATTATCATGTTTTGCATGATGTTTGCATTTATTTCTTATGTGCATTTTACATAATTTGCTTGTAAAGTTTGCACCCACACTATGTCCTTTTTGACACATTAGGAATTAGGTATGCCCATCACTATGAAACCTTAGAAGTCATAGAGTCATACACTAGTGTCAACGCGAAGTTGTCCTAATTCCCTAGTCATCACTTCGCCTTCATCCAAGTTATACACCCTTTTGTCATGGGAAGGTTAGATACAAACCTAGTAGAACTCGGAGTAGGATTGACAACTTAAATATTTCATCCGAAATATTCAAGTAAGTTTAACTTGCGATCGCAACTGTTAAATGTCATATCCGAAACATTATATTCATGCCTTTTAACAACATATGTTAAAACGCTCATCCAAAAGCTAAAAGCTAACATTAACCCTCGGGTGACAAAGGACTCACGAATCACTATATAAGTGATTAGTAGTTTCATTTCATCCTCGTGTGATTACACACTTCTTAAGATCCCAAACCCCGCTGCGAATCAGCACCATAGGCCTAGCTTTACGTCTTTCAAAACCCCGTGAAACACTCACCTGCGAAGCGCATCGAAATCCGTAAATCAACCAAACCTCTCAACCGAGAATCCCCTAACCATCTTCGTCTAGGTCTAGGAATGATGGAACATATTCCATAAATCTTATGACTATTTAAATATTTCACTGGAAATATTAAAGTCATCCCTCGTACCCCTCTTATGACTACTTGAATATTTCACTGGAAATATTGTAGTCATCTCGTGTGTCTCGTCTCATGACTCTTTAAATATTTCACTGGAAATATTAAGTCATCCTTCACATCGCTCTAATGACTACCTATGTATTTCCTCAGAAATATAAAAGTCATCTCTTCTCGTCCAGTACCGTTCAAAGAATTTATTTGGTATAAATTATCTCCTCGTGTCGAAAAGTCTCACTAAAATAGCGAGATTTATTTGTAAAATCCTCTTAAACTCCAATGACAACTTAAATATTTCATCCGAAATATTTAAAGTATATTTAATTTGCAAAATGCAATTAAATGTCATTTCTCGTTCTCGATTAACGTTCATCGAATCCCGTTGGAGTCATTCATAAAAGAATTTATTCGGTATAAATTCCTTTAATCTAAGGTCCAGAAAAATCACAACATATGTGAAATTTCTTTGTCAAAAATCTAATTCAGGGTCAAAACTGACCTCAGCAGATCACGGCACCCTTAAATAGGGGACGGTACCGCTAAATTTAACGGTACCGTAGGACCGTTGTCTGCTGAGACAGTTTATTTCGTCTTCAATTCTCACCAACATCATCAAAACCCACTCGATGTAGGCTTGAACCAGAACCATCTCCTATCAGAATAGATTCTGTCTATCTTCTGATTCCTTAGATTTTTCCCCTTTCACTTCCGTATGGTACTGAACACACCATATGTATGGTTACTTCCGTATCCATTATCTTCCCAACTTATCTACACCTTTCAACCTTAGTTCTACACTACCAATGCTTCCGTATCCCACTAACCTTCCACAATCTTCAAGCGAATAACCACTAGGATAAGTTGAGATAACCCCACTAGAACCTTATCACCAACCTCACAACCCTGAAGATTTTATCTTCTTAACCCTTAGGATATCTCCAAGTTATCACATACCTCATCATATAAATGTTCTATGAATATTCACAATGATTGAGAAGAGCTACGTGACTTCAAAGGTGAAGTTTATTGTATGCTATCCACCACTTGTCATGACGTTACTAAGCTCATCGCTTCCGTCAACGTTTTCCTCTTTATTTTTTTTTTATCTTGTCCAGATGGTCATAGATTGAGGGGGAGCGAAAACACACTCATATAGTCATCTAACAAACACTCTGATCTGCCCGGAACTAGTTATCTTTTATTTCTCTATCACACAAGTCAACCACTTGTGAATGGTCAACCGTAATAAATGATAAAATATAAACAGCCTCAGAACGAATACTCGTGTGTAGTGTGAAACCAGGCAAGTGATCACCCGGATCGTTTCCCAACGAGGTGTGAATGGAAAACTGTGAAAAGCTTTGGATTAGAGTGATTGATGAATCAGATATTTTTTTATTTTGCTTTATTTAATAATTCTAAATAACAAACGAAAACAGATATACACAGAAAATTTAAACGCGAAAAAATAAACTTACAATGCGTAACAGAAAATCTAAAACGGGACAAAAACTGAAATTTATAAAATTTTAAAACCTAAAATTGTAAAATAACTTAAAACTTATTTAAAAACTTAAATTATAATTTTTATACTTTTTATTTAATTATTATTAATTATTTATTAATTTAATTACTTATTAAACTATTTTAAATTATAAAAAATACTAAATGAGCAAAGAAAAATCTAAAACTTTTTCTAAAAATATTATAAGATGAGAAAAAGCTAAGAAAATTATAAAAATGAAAATTACTTAATTAAAATTTAAAAAGATAAATTCTATTAAATAGAAGCTATCACTATATTTCTATTTTTGATTTTCTTAAGGCCTAAAAATATATTTATATTTTTCCTAGATTACAAATGATAAAAGAAAATTATGAAAATTGGATTTATATTTTTCTGATTATTTTTCTATTTATTATGATTTAATTACTATTAAAAACTAATAAAAATGATTAAAAATATTAAAAGACTTAGTAAAATTATGAAAAATTACAGATAATTCTAAAATATTATTAAAAAGCTGGGAAAAATAAAAGTGGAAGTTGACTAAGCCTGATAAGCAGTTTTGGGCTAATAAGCAGTTGGCTAATAAGCCCAAAATAAGCTAAAAAGCAGGAAAATTGACCAAATGATCAGGACAAGCTTAAACAACTATAAGAAGCATGAAACAACTTAAAATGCACAATAAGCATAATAAATAAGCAAGTTAAGTAGCTAAGCAGTTCCAAAAATTAGGGCAAAAGTGTCAGTTAAACCCCTAACTTGCAGACCTGATTAAGTAGTTAAAATAAGCTGATAAGTTGAACTTAATGGGGGCAAAATATTCTCTATACTACTGGCTATATAAAAACATAAAAAGCCCCATGACAACAACCCCAATTGAGGTCCAATTAGCCCCTAGATCAGCAGCTAACAGCAACTGGGTTAAAACCTTAGTTTTGACTTTTGCAGTTTTGCAAAGGTTTGACTTTGGTGAGTTTTGATTGGTTCCTATGGACTGAAAAGGATGCAATAAGCTAAGATATGACTAAATTAACTAACAACAATAAGATTTTAACACACAATGATGATTATGGAATCTAAATTTCACTCAGTTAAGCTGAAATGGAATCACAAGATCATTTTGACTTTTATTCAAATGGAGACTGGTTTAAATGATTAAAATGATTTGTTGGGCACATATGTAAAGTACATCACACAAGAACAACCAAACACACACCCTTCAACATACTCTAACAGCTAAATCCAAACACCTCTTTTATAAACTGAAAATGAAATTTTCAAATGAAACTACTGATTAAGACCAAGCTACTGATTCATATGATAAAGATAAGCAAACAAACACTGAGTTACACTAATAAACACAAGCAATAACAACAATAAACTTTAATTAAAGATTAAGCTAAGAATCTGAGAATGAGCTTACAAATGATTGTGGACTGAGAACCAAGAAACCATGGACCAAACTAACAACCTACAGCTTCCCATGAAGCATCTAACCCAGGGCAATCCATTAGCAACCCTGCTCCAAGCCTTCATAATCATGGACACTCATTTTTTATTTTATTTCTATTTATGACTGATTTTTATGATTTTTAGTAACACTGAATTATGAGTCCACTAAATGGTGACTAAAGCTTCAACAAGCTTTTATGAGACTGAATTGAACTTAAAGTAACAAGGAACAACAACAATCAACAAGGCTCAAGTAAAATTTGTCAAATTTACTTGATTTTGCTAATTTGGAATTTAAATTGGTAACTGAAACTGAGAAACATAAAACTTTAACTTTCATTAACTTGAAAACGTGATACAACATTAAGATTACAACTGAATTTAAAGTTTAGACATGAAAATTAAATGTTACACTACGAAAATGGTCTAAAACCTTGACAAGTTTATTCTACTGCTTCCTTTCTTCTTTATAGTGACTTTTCTTGTCCTTTGCAGCTTCCTGGAACTTTCCCACTTTGATTGTGAGCCTTTGGATTACTGAGACACATCATAGCCATTGATTTGCAATTTGGCGGGAAAAGTCAATTTGACTATTTAGGATAGCGTAAAGCAGTTTTAGGGCTTGGAAGTTGTGGCTAGTTAGGGTGGACAAGTGGGGATAGTTGGGGGGTGAGGTGGTGGTGAAACCACTGAGGTGGAGGATGGTATTGATGGTGGTTTTGGTTGTGTGAGGGAGAAGAGGGAAAAAAAAAGACGGGGTGGTTTTTGTTTGTGGGTTTGACCGAGGGTTGACTGGTTTTATTAATAAAGGGGTGGGGATTGGGCTGTGATGGAATGGGCCTTGGGGTAGTGGGTTTTATTTAATAGTGGGTTAGGTTTATTTGGATTTTTGGGTTTAGTGATAAGGATCCGTTTGGTTTTGTTTGTAGAATAAATCACAAGGACCAAATTTGCCAAATCTGAAAAGTTGAGGGGCCTGTTGTGACATTCTTCCAAAGTTTTCACATAAGGACCAAATCTGTCAAATGAGATAAACCAAGGACCATAAATGTAATTATTTTCCATTTTAAACTTTCAAGGACTATTTATGTCATTTTCAAAACTTCAGGGACCTAAGTTGTCATTTTTGCAATTTTAAACTTCAAGGACTAAGTTTGACAACTAATGAATCCCTAAGGACCTTAAATGACTTTTTACATGATTTGAACATCCAGGGACTAGTTTTGCCATTTTATGAAAGTTCAGGGACTGAAACTGTAAATTATGTATATTTTGCATGTTTTTCATCAGTTTTCAATCCTTTTGCATTTGTAACACATAAAAACACAATTTAATGATATTTCCTGTATTATTTGACTTTCAAAGTGTTTTTGGCAGTTTATGTGGGTTTAACAATATAAAATATATGTGTAATTAGACACATATCAAATCCCCCACACTAAACTATTGCTAGTCCCTAGCAATCTTTTATGAAAATTTAATGGATTTTATCTCTTTACCAAAAGCCATTACTTCTGGAGTAGCCAATGTTTTAGTATGTGATACTTTGGTACAATGATAACCAAATGATTTTGAGCAAATCATCAGCTGTCAACGGTTTTGATTTGTCTTTACCAAAAGCCGTTTGCTTCTGGACTAGCCAACTCTTAGATAAATTATCAATATTATCTTTGGTGAGCTGATTACCAATCATGGTTTTTCACTGCCTTTACCACAAGCCATAACCTTGCGGGCTAGCCAACTCTTCACTTATAAAGATATGGTGAGTTGAATACCATACAATTTTGGGCAAATTGCAAGCCATAAACGGATTTGATTTATCTTTACCAAGAGCCGTTTGCTCTCGGATTAGCCAATCCTTATGTGGGTTAGACATGGCGGACTGATAACCATTTATTGCGTTCTAAGTGAGAAAAAATTTTAAAATTTTGGCCAAAATGGGGGAATAGGGCACTAGAAGGTACAATGTGACAAAATTCGTCAGAATTCCCCCCCACACTTAGAACTGAATATTGCCCTCAATATTCAAAGAACCGGTTGTTAAACCAACACTTAGAACGTGAAAGGGAAATACTAATAGCCATTATTTTATATATATATATATATATATATATATATATATATATATATATATATATATATATATATATTTTGACTGTACATATTTACAACATGTGGGGCATCTCCCCCACACTTGGGTGAGACATGGGTGAAAACCCATATTTTGCTACTGTTTTTATTAACCGAGTCGCTAGCTTGACTCGACCCCGAATTCACTGGTTCATGGGGAAGTAAGTGGAAGAAACCATCTCCATCGGACTTTCATTAAAAATGTTTGGATAAACACTGAAGTACTTGAAAGTTCCACTCCGATGAGATATACACAGAGATCCGGCTCATAAATGATAAATGAAAATGCCGGGATCAAAGATAGTGTCTTCATTCCCTAAGGAGTGAAGAACAGGAGAAGTCACCGTGTAGGTGAAGAAAAGAAAGAAAGTTATGATAAAAATCATGACTAACTCATCATCATAAGAAGGAGAATTCATGCTTTCAGTATCATGAATCTCATCATTTAAGCTCAGATGATCAAGACATATTCTGGGTGGGAGGGATGGGATTTTGATATCAATCAAATTCTCAGTGTTGAGAACATCTCCCTCCGGAACACAGAGATTTTCTTTGTCAAGATCAAAGTAAAAGTTATCATACTCCGGCGGAGATATGATATGAGTGAGTTCACTGGAGAACTCCTCAAAGGTGAATGAATCACAAATTTGACTTGTTTTGTTCCGCTTGTTGGTTCTTCAGAGAAATTATAACCTATACCGGTTTTATTATTGAAAAAATTTTGAGCATTTATCATTTGTTTAAGAGAGTGTGTACTCTTTTCAAATTTGTGTAGTTTTGAGGCTTCCTCTTTGAGTCCCTCATTTTCGATTTTATGATTTTGACACGATTTGCACTCTACGTCAATTTCTTTGCCTTTTTCAAGTCTAGATAGTTTATCTTTTAGTTTTAAAATTTCTTTCTCTAATTTAGATTTAATAGATTTTAGAGATTTTTTTTTGAAAATTATCTTTAGACTCATTTTGCAAATGCGATCATACTCATCATCTAACTCAAGCGAATCTAAAGAGAATGTGTTATCATTATAAAGATCAGTTTCGAAAGATACCTCTTTTGAAGTTCCGGCCATTAGACATGTTTCGTTTTGGGTCTCTTCGTCGCTATCGCTCCAAGCACCACTTAAGTATGCCTTTTGGTTCTTGTCTTTTGGTTGAGGAGGACATTCTCCTACTAAGTGTCTTGGATCACCACATCCAAAGCATCTTCTCTCACCTTTTCCATGTTTATCATCTTGAATCTTTTGAGGTGCTTTCTTTTCATCTCGCGGTTGTCTTACGTATCTACCTCTTCGTTTGAAGAACTTCTTAAAGTCTCAAACCGTCATGGCATACTCTTCGTCCTCACTTTCCGCAATTGAGTTTTCATCATCACTTGATTCCTTTCTAGCCTTTAGAGAAAGAGATCTCCTTTCTACTTTGCTCTTGACTATTTCGGAATCATTCTTGATAATTAGCTCGTGAACCTTTAGATTCTCGATGACCTCATCAAGCGAGAGTGAAGCTAAATCTTTGGACTCTTTTACTGCCGTAACCTTTGCCCTCCATTTCGGATGTAAAGCCCTGAGAAATTTCCTAACACAACTCTTGACAGAAACACTTTCATCAAGTGTTTTTAGACTAGTAATAATAGTATTTAATCTTGCAAAAGAACTATCTATTGATTCATCTTCAGGAATGACGAATTGTTCATATTATTGAACAAGAAGATCGATCTTGTTATCTTTGACTTGATTATTACCTTGATGAGTGACTAACAAAGTTTTCCAAATATCTTTTGCCGTATTACACATGAAAATTCTTTGAAATTCCTTTTTAGGAAAAGTGTTATAAATGACCATTTTTGCTTCATCGTTTTTAGCTAATTTCTTTTTAAGATTTTCACTATGTTTTTCATAAGGAATTATTTCATCCCTTTTTGTTTCCGGGTTTTGTTCAATAGGTTGAAAGTCACCTTTAGTAATAACTTGCTAAAGATCAAGATTTTTTGATTTCACATAAGTTTCGAATCTTGTTTTCCAATAAATGAAGCAATCGGCTTCGAAAAGTGGTGGTCTTTGCATAGATTGCCCTTTTTGATTTTTGTCAAAATCCATTGATCAGTTCAATTTTTTAAAATACAGTATACTTTAAAAAATCTTGGTTAACTTGGCTCTACCAATTGTAGAAACTAGAAAGGGGGGGTGAACAGTTTCACCGTTTTAATTACGTTTTCAAAATCTTTTTCAAGTTGTTTTACAAAAACTTTTGGATTAGAAATTTATGTGATATCAACTCAACAATTTATGAACACAAGAAATATGAACAACAATAACAAAGAATAAATATGTAAGAGTAAAGAGAATAAACGATCAAACCGAGGCACAGAGATTTATTGGTTCGGCTACGAAGCTCACTCTTCGCCCTACTCCACTCCTCGAGTATCACACTTGAGAGTTTCACAAACACTATATCAACAAGCTCCTTTATGGCGGAGAAAACCGTACACCAACGCTTACACCAATTTTATGACACTAAGCGCAATATCAAGTCCTAATCCTAGCTAGAACCAATCTACACGCTATTACACACAATAACAGTCACAACACACAACACAACAAGGACTAGCACCAAGTCCTACTACACGATTCCGAGCTTACACACAAGTTGGATCTTACACACAAGAATTTAGATGTAGAGAATTTAGATTTAGGAGAGGAGCGTAACAACGGTTACGGGGTGAGTGACTATTCTTCAACACTTTGTTTCTTGACAAATACGAGCGTTCTTCTCTTACACTTTGAGGTCAAGAGGATGTGATCACTTGTAAATAATTTACGACTCGTTAATGTGATCAAAGAGGGGAGATTGGAATGATTTTAGAAGACAAAAAGTTTAAGTGCTCAAGAGGTGGTTTTTCTGTTTGGAATAGTTCTGTATTTATAGGCACCAGGAGGAGCAGGGGATGGTCCGTTAAACCTTGGACGGTCCCGTATATATAAGGAACCGTCGCGTGTTTACGGGGCCGTCCCGAAAAACGCTCTTATTTTTGTCCTGGTGTGGAGAAAATTTCTCTGGTGAAAATTTTATTTGGTTTGGGCGGGAAAACTAGCTATTGGAGAATTTGAAATTCAATTTTATTCTCTTAATAAAACATTTCTTTATAATTACAAAAATACTTTTGTAAAAATGTTTTGTCATATAAAAATGTGAGGTTTTAAGAAAAATATCTTCTTTGATCACTTAACTAAGTTGGTAGATTATTTATTCATACCTTAAGTGATGTTGTAGTTGAAACGAGTTTTCTAGAATAAAAACTTATCAAGTTTAGTTTTACGTAACGCGTCTTTATATTTTGTGATTATCAAAACGTTATAGAGATCGAAGAATACAAATGACGTTTTTGACATTATTTGTATTAACACTATCAATATTGCGTTGATAATTGTATAACGTAGTTTGCGAGTTGAGAGACCATTTACGACGCTTTTGGGTTTTTGCTCGGGTACAAGTGAAGGGCGAGTGAGCTATAGTCTATCCGTGCCTCTCATCTCTACATATGGGTCCTTTTGTTTGAGGGTTGGCGCTTTTTCAAACTTTTGGTATTCATAATAAATTATGGACTACTGATGTTAGTTATGAGTGTGGTAATCCACTATTTGAAATGTCAGTTCATTGATTGATAGCTAGGAATATGAGAAAATAACTTTATGTATGTGTTCTTATAAACCCTAGGTACAATTATTTGGTGAATAGGTGATTGTTAGATTGGTGTTTTATTGAATAATTTTTTTCCGAGTCTTCATTTGTCTCTACTTTAAAAGCGGAAAACACCCTGTTTTCCACAAAATGTTTTGTAGAAAACAAGGAAAACAGAGATCACGTTCAAATTAGCGTTTTCCAACAAAATATTTTCTAAAACACAAAATTTCTATTTCCATCCCTAACAAAGAAAACAAAAAAACAATTTTTTTTTGTTTTCCTTATTTCCTATTTCCTATTTCCTATTTCTCTTAAAACCACATACTCACACACTCCAGCCATACCCTAACCCCAAACACCACCCTCCCACAGCCCACATCAGCCATCACCACCCTCGCCGGCGTCGCTCCAGTCGTTTTTTACGTTTTCGTTCGATTCTTTAAGTTTTAGTCTGATTTTTTACCTTTTCGTCCGATTCTTTACGTTTTCGTCTGATTCTTTACGTTTTCGATCGATTTTTTCGGTTTTCGTCCGATTCATTACGTTTTCGTCCGATTTTTTACGTTTTCGTCCGATTCTTTAAGTTTTCGTCCGATTCTTTACGTTTTCGTCCGATTTTTTACGTTTTCGTCCGATTCATTACGTTTTCGTCCGATTTTTTACGTTTTCGTCCGATTCTTTACGTTTTTTCCTTTTTTTTTAAGTTTTCGTCCGATTCTTTACGTTTTCGACCGATTCTTTACGTTTTCGTCCGATTTTTTACGTTTTCGTCCGATTCTTTACGTTTTCGTCCGATTCTTTACGTTTTCGTCCAATTCTTTACGTTTTCGTATGATTCTTTACGTTTTCGTCCGATTCTTTACGTTTCCGTCTGTATTTTTACGTTTTTGGCTGAATTTTTACGTTTTCGTCGGATTCTTTACGTTTTCGTCCTATTCTTTACGTTTTCGTCCGATTCTTTACGTTTTCGTCTGATTTTTTACGTTTTTGTCCGATTCTTTACGTTTTTGTCCGATTATTTACGTTTTTGGTCTGTATTTTTACGTTTTCGGCTGAATTTTTACGTTTTCGTCTGATTCTTTACGTTTTCGTCCAAATCTTTACTTTTTCGTCCGATTCTTTACGTTTTCGTCTGATTTTTTACGTTTTCGTCCGATTCTTTACGTTTTCGTCTGTTTTTTTATGTTTTCGTCTGAATTTTTAAGTTTTCATCCAATTTTTTACGTTTGCGTCTGTTTTTTTTTACGTTTTCTTCTGAATTTTTATGTTTTCGTCCGATTCTTTACGTAAAAAACAAACGAAAACGTAAAGAATCGGACGCAAATGTAAACAACCGAACGAAAACGTAAAAAATCGGACGAAAACGTAAAGAATCGGATGAAAACATAAAAAATCGGACGAACACGTAAAAAATCGGACGAAAACATAAAGAATCGGACGAAAACCTAAAGAATCGGACGAAAACGTAAAGAATCGGACAAAAATGTAAAGATTCGGACGAAAACGTAAAGAATCGGATGAAAACGTAAAAATCGGACGAAAACGTAAAGAATCGGACGAAAACGTAAAGAATCGGAAGAAAAACCAAAAGAATCAGACGAAAACGTAAAAAATCAGACGAAAACATAAAAAAATAGACGAAAACGTAAAATATCGGACGAAAACATAAAGAATCGGACGAAAAACTAAAGAATCGGATGAAAACGTAAAGAATCGGACGAAAACGTAAAAATTCAGACGAAAACGTAAAGAATCGGACGAAAACGTAAAGAATCGGTCGAAAACGTAAAGAATAAGAAGAAAACCTATAGAATCAGACGAAAACGTAAAAAATCTGACGAAAACGTAAAAAATCAGACGAAAACGTAAAAAATTGACGAAAACTTAAAAAAAACCTACGAAATCGTAAAAACGGACGAAAACGTAAAAAAACAGACGAAAACGTAATAAAACGGACGAAAACATAAAAAAGTTGACAAAAACGTAAAAAACAGAAGAAAAAGTAAAAAAAATAATAATAATAAAAAATACATTTTTTAGTTATTTTACGTTTTTGAATTATAGTCTCTTGAAGTTTTTTTCATATTATTTGATGTTTACTTTTTTAATTCTTTATTTTATCGTATTATATTTTTTTAGTTATTTTATAATTTAGTTGGTTAGTTTATAATATTTGTTTTTGTGTTTTGAAGATGTTTTTTATAATATTACAAAGGTGAATAATGAATTGAGATATAAAACAACAACACTTAAACATGTTTTCTAGTTTTGCAAAATGGAAAACACAAACGCATATTTCTCAAACTAAACGCGTTTTCTAAATTTTCCATTGTTTTGTGGAAATAAAACTCCCCTCCCGTTTCCTACAAAACAAGAAATAGAAAATGAAAGAAAATGTTTTCCAACTAAACGCCACTTTAAAAGCTAAAAGTCTTACCCTCTGCCAGTTGACTTGTGCGCTTTAGGGGGCGGATAACATACTAGTTAGTAGCGTTCCCATAGGAAATAGCTAGTTACCTTCATTTCTTGCGTTCTTCAATAAAGCGAGCTTTTTCTTCTTCTCCTGTTGAGAGAGTTGACTTACACGTCCATAGTTGGGGACTATCGGGACAACCAGAAACTCATAGAAACATCACATGTTGACGTCGGGACATGTATGAGACTAATGTGAGGACGAAACAAAAATGAACAATGGTGAAAATTACAATTTTGTAATTAGTCAAAGTCGATATTTTTCAAATTTCCTAGTACTTGTGCAAGACAAGTAGATGGAGTACCTTCGAACATAAGCCATTTTAAGAGATCAGTCCTTTATAAGTGTTTTTATATAAATTATACAAAATTTTAAATTATTATTGTAATATTACACTGTTATGAATTCTTATTTTACTTCTTATAATTAAAAAACAGTATTATGTAAATTCCAATCTAACTTTTCTTTTCCCTCCCTCTTTTTGGTTTTCCCCCAAACTTATACTAGTAAGTAAAATTGGGGAATTATTAATCCCTTATTATCTGACATCATTTGACATGTCACAAAACAAGAAAAAAAGGATTTTTATCCCCTGTGTGTTCGGCTGCTGTGTTCGACGAGGAGAAGAGGGCAGCCCCTTCGGTGGTTGCCATTGTTCGAGTTTAGTGCAAGGAGGAGAAGAAGACATCACCCACTATCACATTTAGCTTAATTCGCTTTGCGTATTTAAACATTACGTCTTTGATTTTTATTAGAGTTTTTACTGTTTATACCATATCAAAAATGAATTTATGCTTAACTTTTATTGAGTTCGCTTGATTTATGCACTTATGATTCTATCGTCATATTTTTTAGTTTATCGGTTTTCGGTTGACTCTTTTGGATAGTGATAACATCAAATAGTATACATTTTACAATCGATATCCCATTCCCATGTTTATTGCCTTAATTTATAATGTTTTATATGAATATGGTACTTAATTCGTTCATATTATTATATTCAGGTTAAAAAGGCATTGGAATATAAAATATGCGAAAAATGGCTAAAACTAGATGAAATACATGGAAATCTGCATTCAGAAGTTAAATGCTGCATAAAGGAGACATGCTATATATGCCGTATAAATTATTTAATAATATTTCAAATCTGGATGCAAGATCGTTACGGCGTAGATGAGACGAGGTCTTGACACCGTAAATATGATGAAGCTTAGAAGAATTATTTTGCGAGAGTGGATGCAACGTAATGGCTCACTTGCCTTTACGCCGTAGACAATATTTAGACGTGAAGAATTGTTATGACGTGAAACGAAGACGTTGCACTATTTTGGGCATAACTTCTTCATACGAGCTCCGTTTTAGGTGATTCAAAAGGTCACGGAAAGAGAAAAGTGAAAGCTACATATTTAAAATATAAAATGCTCGAAATTACGAAGTTGGCTCATGGTTTATTTCTGCTCAATTGACACATCTCGTGGTTTATATTTATATTGGGCCTATTATGACACTTTGGCTTAGTTGGTAATTAAATTAAGAAAGCCTTATATGTTTGGACTCCATTTTGGGCTTGGGACCTGTATTTGGACGCAGCAATGAAACAAAAACCACTTGGGCCTTGCTGGGCTTGTGTAGGACGAGCAATGCAGTGGAACAAAGCCTTGTTAGCTAACTACTTGGAGTGCAAGGAGTAAAAGGACATCATATCCCTATAAATACTTTTTATTCGCTGGACACAAAGGGATGGAGACGATGTAACGAGAAAAGCGTGATAGTCATGTGTAGCACAGCTAGATAACAACAATACTTATTTTTATTTTGATATTTAATTTATTGAACCTATTCTTGTTATTGTTTTGTCTTCTTAGCTGCTTGCGTGATTTTGATCTTTTTATATTTGTTTAGTCTTTAATTCGATGTTTGTTTAATTGCAATATTATAGTTTAATTTATAATTTTAATGGATAGTTTGTGTAGTGTGGCATGAATCCTCGGATCTCAGTACTAGGTATTAAAATAAGGTTGGGTGCATACTTGAAAGTAGGTGACCATCTGAACCATTGCGTGCATGATTGACTATAGGATGACCATTCCTTATAGTTGTATGACTTATTACCAATAAACGACCCTTAGTATGAGGACCTAGTCAAGAAGTGCGAGCCATGCGATAGACAATTTATTAGCATTGGATGAGTGCACCAAAGACCCTTGCACCTCATTAGGAGTGCAAACCACTACTATGGCCTGTCTAGTTGTAGTTTTGAGTGTTTCTGGGAAAAACATCAGTGTCGTTGGTAAACTCATAGGTATATCTCTCAGGTTAGTTGGAATGCATAATGACTGTGAACAGGATAGGTTAATTCCTCATTGCAGTGAATACGTTTAACTAGTATCAAGTCTTGGTCATATTAATCATGTAATAGGTTGCTTAGTTTTAAGGCTTATATGTTAGTTTAAATTAGTAGACTTATGAAGTAAGCCCATGAGCCTATTTCTTAGGCCCATTTCGTGAAAGGAAAGAAGAGTGTGTGTTGCCCTAGCTTCCTTCTCCTATAAATAGAATATGTAACATACATTATTATTGTTGGTTATTTCATTATCTATACTAAACCTTCATCCATTTATCTTTCATATTGAAGTAATCATCCACCTCTCATTTCTATACTTGTGTTCTTATATTATGGTGACCTAACAAGTGGTATCAATCGCTAGAAAAAGTTTTGAAGTTGTTTGGGTTGTTTTTCGAACTAAATTTTTATTTTCTCTCTTTTTTTTTAAGTTCTTGATTTTTCTTGTTTGTTTCTTGGTATTTAACACTTTTTTGATTACAAAATACTGTTACATACCTTGTAGAACAAAAAAGTCTCAAACTTTGCAGTTAAATTTAAGATTTTAAATTTTGTACTTTTCGTTCTACATAATTTCGAACAACCACAACTTTACTTAAAAACGTTAAAGTTTGCAACTTTCATTTAATTTTAGTGTTTTTAAAGTTAGTTGTACAAGAATCTTGGATTTAAAATCTGTTTTTAATGTGCTTTAATCGTTTTCAAAAACCTGTACAATTTTCGAACTAGCAACAAATCCCTCATTTTTCGAACTAGGTCCTTAAACCCTAATCTTTCGAACTAGCTCTCCAGCAAGTGTCATCAAGATTTTTGGATTACTCAGTGTTTCTCTTCCTTGTATAAGTTAGAAAAACACTTCGACACTTGGGAATCTTTCTAATTTGTATAAATTAGAAAGTCTACTTCGAAAGTTTAAAACTTTCGAACAAAGTCCAAAAGTTTCGAACAAGGAAACTTTCGAACAAAGGTTCAAAAGTTTCGATCACAGTTACTTTCGAACAAAGTTGACAAGTTTCGAACAAAGCATTCATGCAACTTTCGAACAAGCATTTTCTGAAATTTTCGAACAAGCCATTCAAGAAACTTTCGAACAAGGGAATACAAAATCTTTCGAGCAAGGACTTCATTTTTTCACAACTCATCACACTTCTCAACCTTCTACAAGATCCATTCATCAACACAAGTTTAACAATGTCTCAACCACCATACTTCAACTATTTTCATCATCAATAGCAGTATCCTCAACAACAGCAATATCCTCAATAACAACTATTCATGCAACAATATTAATTCTACCCACAACAACAATTCCCTCAACAACAACCATACCAACAAAAACCAATGCAATCCTTCCCACTTCCTGCAAAACAACCACATTGGTTTGATCAAATGTGTGAGGCCATCAGCAGCCAACAATCTAGACATGAAGCTGGATCACTTGAAACACCTCCAATGCTCACTCCTGGAAATTATGTTCAATGGGCAAGTCGATTCTTAAGGTTCATAGAACTCAAGAAACCTCATGGCAAATATCTGAAAAAGATTATACTTGAAGGTCCTTTCCAAATGCCAACTATAACTGTTTCAGGAGATGCAACTGCTATTCCTCCAAGACCTGAAACCGTGACCCCTGTACTTGAGACTAAACTTACTACAGAGCAAATACTTCACCGTGAAGCAAATGAACTTGCAATGTCATATATTCTTCAGGGAATACCTAATCCGATTTTCCGAAGCATTGATGCTCAGAAAACAGCTAAGGATATGTGGGAACACGTTCATCTCTTAATGGAAGGCACTGAGCTGAACCAAGAAGACATGGAATCCAAACTTTACCTCGAATATACAATGCTCATGATTGAATCAGGGGAGTCACTAGAATCTTATTACCATCGGTTCACAAACATCATCAATGACTTGGACAGACACAACATTGTTTTACCAAGGATTGCAATCAACACTAAGTTTCTCAGCTGTCTTGGTCCAGATTGGAAAAAATATGTCACGTTTGTTCGCCAAACCAAAAATCTTCACAATGCATCGTATGGATTGTTGTATGATTATCTGAAGCACCATCAATCTGAAGTTGACAAAGATCGAGCTCTTCGTGGAACTTATTCACCTTCTACAGCTCCAAATTCATTGGCACTTGTTAGCTCAATCTCACTTTGCTCCACCTACACAGTCAAACCGTGCTTACGTCCAACAACAACATCACTTTTCCTATCCTCAACAAACCCCATCAACTCAACTTATTCCATATGATTCGACACAGCAATCTACTGACAATCAACTTGTCCCCTATGACAACACTGACACCATGTTCTACTCAAATACAAACAATGACGAAGACGATGCATTCAACTCTTTGAATGAAGGATTTGCACTCATTGCTCTTGCCTTCAGCAAAATTTCAAACAAATCCAACAATCGTCTCCGCACTTCATCAAACACAAGTAATCAAGCTGTTGTACAAGATGGACGGGTTGAAATACAGAATCGTAACTATAGAAGAACGGGCTTAGGAGGTTATATGGGAAATTCAGGAAATGGACAACAGTTCAATGCAACTAGTGGAAATAGGAACAATGCAGGTACTCCTCAGAGAAGGGTTGAAATTGTTGAAACTAGGAATACAGAGACAGGGAATACTATGGTTAAGTGTTATAACTGCAATGGGCAAGGTCATCTGGCTAACGCATGTCCTAAACCCAGGGTTAGAGGCAGTGAATTTCATAAGCAGACATTACTTCTAGCTCTAAAGGATGAATCAGGGGGCACTCTCACAGACAAGGAAAACAGCTTCATGGCAAATGCATATTCAGATGATGACATGGAGGATTTGGAAGCAAATGTAGTTGTGATGCTTATGGAAAATATGCAGGAACTTCACATGAGTGACACAGGCCCAATGTATGACACTGATGGTCTGTCTCAGGTACCTGACTCAAACACATGCCTGATACATGAAATTGCATCTGTTGGGAACACGTCTTAGATAATTGAAGTATCGATCATATTGTGTAATAGGTTGCTTAGGCCTTTAGGTTAGTTTTATTCTACAGCCTGTGTAGAAGGCCCATGGGCTGTGGGCGTTTTTTTATTTATCTTATGGGCTGCGCCCTATTTGTTTATTTTCTATTTTAGGGCGAAGCCCATTTCACTTTACACACTATAAATACCCCTCCCATTGAAGGGAAGGGGTGCTGGTTAATTGATTATTATTTTTCATTATACTTGTGATTTAACCTACATCTCTCTCTTTCTCTCTCTCTCTCTCTCTCTCTCTCTCTCTCTCTCTCTCTCTTAATCTTCCTAGTAACCTTGTGTGATAATAATAAGACCTAACAAGTGGCATCAGAGCTAAACAATGAATTAGGAAATTTTTGTTTGTCCCGTTACTGTTCATACGAAATTTTTCCGAGTTAGGAAATTTTTCAACAAGTCCCGAGTAACTGAAAGTTTTCCGAGTTAGGAAAATTGAAAAATTTTCGAGTTAGGAAAATTTTCACAGTCCGGTAATTGAAAAAATTTCGAGTTAGGAAAATTTTCAACAAGTCCCGAGTAATTGAAAATTTTTCGAGTTAGGAAAATTTTCAACAAGTCCCGAGTAATTGAAAAATTTCCGAGTTAGGAAAATTTTCTACAAGTCCCGAGTAACTGAATTTTTTCGAGTTAGGAAAAATTGAAAATTTTTCGAGTTAGGAAAATTTTCTACGAGTCCCGAGTGATTGCCATTTTTTCCGAGTAAGGAAAAACAGGAAACTTTCCGAGTTAGGAATATTTTCCAACTAAGTCCCGAATTATCATAAAATTTCCGAGCTAGGAAATTGTCCCGAGATAACAAAAATTCTAAGACTCAACCTTTCCGAGTTAGGAATTGTCGAGTTAAGGAATTATCGAGTAAAGAAAGTTTCCGAGTTAGGAAATATTTCCGAGTTAGCTTTGTAATTTCCAAGTTTGGAAGAAGCGCTTTCTTAGTAAGATTTAACATTTCCGAGTTAGGAAAATTGTGAATCTTCCAAGTTAAGAAAATTTAAAAATTCCGAGTTAGGAACATTTACATATCTTCCGAGTAAGGAAAGGTCTTAAATCTTCCGAGTTAGGAATTTTCTCAAATTTTCCGAGCAAGGAACATTCTAAATTTTTCCGAGTAAGGAGACGTATTATCTTCCAAGTTTAGTGTAATTCTTCCGAGTAAGGCAGTCACCGAGCCACATCAGAAAATATTTCCGAGTTAGGAAACAAGTTTTGAACGAACGAACACAAATCCTATTTCCTTGAAACGATCAAACATCCACAGGTTACAACAAAAATGTCTCAACCACCATACTTTAACTACTTTCAAAATCAGCAACAACAGTATCAACAGCAACAACCACAACAGCAACAATATCCTCAACCATATTATCCTCAACCATAGTACCAACAACAACAAGCTTTCACACAACAACACCAGTTTTTCCCTCAACAACCAGCTCCTCAACAAGTTCCACAACAGCCAATGCCGACTTATCAACTTCCACCAAAACAACCTCACTGGTTTGACAAGATGTGTGATGCTATAAGCAGTCAACAATCCCGACACGAGGCCGGATCTTTAGAGACACCACCAATGCTTACTCTGGGATATTACGTGCAGTGGTCGAGTCGTTTTCTTCGATTTATCGAGCAGAAGAAACCCCATGGTAAGTACATGAAAAAGGTCATTATTGAAGGACCTTACCCAGCACCTACAACCACGGTTCCAGGTGATGCCAATGCAACTCCTCCAAGAGCAGCAACTACAATTCCCACTCCTGTTGCTCAACTCACAACAGAACATGTCCAACAACAAGAAGCTAATGAATTGGCAATGTCTTATATACTTCAAGGAATTCCTAATCCTATCTTCCGAAGCATAGATGCACAAAAGACAGCCAAGGATATGTGGGAACATGTACACCTTCTTATGGAAGGTACTGAGTTAAATCAGGAGGACATGGAATCTAAACTGTACATGGAATATACCAATTTCATGATTGAACAAGGGGAATCGTTGGAGTCATACTACCACAGGTTCACAAATATCGTCAACGACTTGGATCGTCACAACATCAAACTACCCAGGATTGCAGTAAACTCTAAGTTTCTGGGGTGTCTCGGACCAGATTGGCAAAAGTACGTGACGTTTGTTCGACAAGCCAAAAAGATAAACGAAGTTTCTTATGGGTTATTGTATGATTACCTTAAACAACACCAATCTGAAGTTGACAAGGATAGAGCAGCACGTGGAGGATTCACGCCATCACCAACTCCAAACTCACTTGCCTTGATGGCTCAGTCTCATTTTGCTCCACAACCACCACAGAGTTTTATTCAACCACCACCAGGTCAAAGTTTTCCCCAACCACAGCATCCGAAAAATCCTCTCTCTCAAACCACATCTAATCAACTCGTTCCATACGGAGGTTCATCCCAACAAATGGTTCCATATGAAAATACTGATGCTAACAGTGATGACGACAACGCGTTCAAATCACTGGACGAAGGATTTGTTTTGATTGCCAAAGCTTTCAACAAGTTCTCAAACAAATCCAACAACCGTCTACGGACTTCTTCCAACACCAGAAATCAGGCAGTTGTTCAGGATGGCCGAGTTCAGGTACAAAACTGAGCTTCAGGGAGATTTGGATCAGATAGCTACATGGGTAATTCAGGTGGACAGAGGTTCAATTCCACTTGAAGTAACAGGGCACAAGTTGTTGACACAGGGAATTCTGGGATTGGAAACAGCGGGATCAAATGCTACAACTGCGGGGGAAAGGGCCACGTAGCCAATGCATGCCCCAAGCCAAGAACCAGGGGGAGTGCATATCACAAGGAAGCTCTACTTCTAGCCCTCAAGGATGAACGTGGAGGCACTCTCACTGAAAAGGAGCAAAGCTTCATGGCAAATGCTTACTCAGATGATGACATGGAGGATCTAGAAGCAGCTTGTGATGTTGATGGCTAATATGCAGGAAATGCACATGAGTGAAACAGGCCCGGTTTATGATACCGATGGCTTGTCTCAGGTACCTAACTCAAAATGTCTGATTGATGTAATTGTGTCACCCTCTGCATCTGCATCAGCTGAAGCAGATCTTGGTCAAAATGATTCATTATTATCCTCTCAAGACGATGACCAAATAAACACCGTCGTTACATTTGATGATGATCAAATTAACCCCGTTGTTTCATTTGATGATCTTCCTTCTGATGATAATAATAATCAATATGAACAAGATAATCTTTTCCCTGATCCAGATTCAAAACTCATGACCCTAATATTGACCACCCAAACACAGTTGAATGAACAGAAATCCCAAATTGAAAGGTGCAATGTAATAAACAGAAATCTAAAAGCAAAACGCGCAGTATTAACTAAGGATCTTGAGTGTTACAAGCTTCAACTTTCGAATTATGAAACTCAAGAACAACGAGAGAAAAGCTTTAAGGCTGCATTCCAACAATCTTATGCGAAAGCACTAGATTTAGAACATCAAGTTCGTGAATTAACCATTTCCAAAAGTGAATTAATTTTAGAAAAAGGAACAAGAGAAATTAGATTTTCAAAAACAAGTTGACATTCTACAATCTGATCTTACTAAAACCTAAGACAGAGTTGTCCACTTGTCAAAATGATTTTTCTGAACACCGACTAAGTTCTAGGAAACGGGTTGATTCATATCTTGATGAAATTCTTGTGTTGGAATCCAAACTCAAAGACTTTCAAAACGTTGTGTATAAAACTGGTGAATCAATAACAACCATACAAAAGTTAACGGTAAAACCAGCTCCCAAAGGGTATGGATTAGCAATTGGAAATGATCAACCACGTTTTTTAAACAAAGCACTCAAGGAAAATCCTAAGTTGTACAGTGCAGAATTATTGTTTGATGATACTTTCACACGTGTGGTTGTGCTTAATACTGAAGAGGAAATAGAACAGGAGGATGAAGGTCGGTCTAAAATGAGTCAAGTTCATTTTCATAAACAATATGATTATTTTCAAGTACCTCATATTAGCGACAATTTCGTCCCGCAACAGGAAAAATCAGAACCAACATGGTCTGTAAGTGAAATCAATGCATCTCCTGAAGTAGTCCATGTAACCAATGAAGCACAAGTAAATAACTCTTTACAAAATCCAGGTGTAGTTTCTTCAGTGCCAAAACCATGTCGTGTCCTTCGATATTTTAATACTTTTATGGAGGACATAAAATTTTTGGAAGACGCAATTGAACGAAACTCTGAAATAAAAGTCTCTACTTTTCTTTCTCCCTATGAAAAGGAAAAGAGAGAAGTTTTTCAACAACAATTTTTACCACACGTTCAACACCTGCGACTTTGTGCCACACATTGGGAACAGGAACTGCAATCAGACATTGCATCAATGATGAGCATTTTCAAAGCAAAAGACGACAAAATCTTGAAACATAAATTTCAAAACAAAACTTTGGAAAAGGAAGCAGATCGACTTTTGGAAAATGTTCTATGTTCTGATGTTATTTCTGTGATTATGAATTCTATTTTTGTGGATTGTAATGATATGACTGTTGATGCTTATTCTGTTGATATTGAGATGTTGCGTGTTGAGATAGATAATTTGAAACAAGAAAATGAGAGGCTTAAACAAGTCAATGATGATGTGAAAAACGATTTTTCAAAAGAAATTTGCAAATTCAACCAGAGGTTACAATGGTGTCAAACTCAGAGTCTCGCCTTTGAGTTAAAACTACAAAACCAAATCACATCTTTGTCCTTTCAAAACAGTCATGCATATAAAAATCTGATTGAGAAAGAAAATGTTGTTTTAAAACATCAAAATTCTAAATACGAAAAGGACATCGATAAAGTTTGCGAAAACCGAAATAACCTTCTTCGATTAAATCGTGAATTGGATTCTAAAATTCAACAACAGAAACACACCATCATTGAATTGAGAGAGAAAATAAATGTACTTGAAAAAGGGAAAAATGTCAACAAGAATGTGATAAAACCAGGCATGTATAAAGTAGACAAAATACCTAAGAAAGTATCTTCCCAGAACACTAATGTGCATGCTTCCACTTCTACAGGACTAGGCATCTCTCCTAAGGTTAGCAGATCCAAGACTACCATGAAGAATAGTGTTTGGAAACCTAAGAGCAGCTCCCCTAAGGACCAAGAAGTAGAAGTTCACACTAGGAATTTGAATAAGAAGCAAGTTATATCTAGAGTAGAATCAAGCCTTAAAATGTGTAATTTTAATTCTGGTGTAACAAATGCTGATACTTTGAATGTTTCGAATGATGTTCTTATTGATGCTTATTGTGTGTTTTGTTGTACGAGTGTTTTGTCTGGTAATCATAAAAGTTGTGTTGCACATACCCTTTTGTCTCGTAAGAAGAAACGTACTACTGGCATTTCCTCTAGGCTCCCTACCGCTGCCAAGTCGATCTTAGGAAAACCGCCAAAAGTAGTTTCTAAGAATACCGTAGACAAGTCCATAGGCCCTACTAGAACAATCCAAACACCTAGTGCCTTTACTAGGAAGAAAGCGGAATCTAGTTGGAATTGGCAACATTGGCTTCAGAATAAACCTAGTTTTACTTGGTTACCCAAGAAGCTTAATAATTGTGCTACTAACCCAATGGGTTCCACCGTTACTGTCTCTCCATCTGCACTGTCTTCTTATGATGCAGGTGATTCAAATTGTACTATGGATTGCTGATAGCGGGTGTTTTCGACACATGACAGGCAACCGAAATCTTCTAGTAAACTTTGTTGAAAAGTTCATAGGAACTGTCAGATTCGGGAATGATCAGTTTGCCGCTATCATGGGCTATGGGGACTATGTCAGCGGGAACATCGAAATAAGCCATGTTTACTACGTTGAAGGCCTAGGACAAAACCTCTTCTCCGTAGGACAGTTTTGTGACGGTGCCTTGGAAGTTGCTTTTCGGGAGAAAACCTGCTTTGTTAGAGATCTACACGGTAATGATCTCATGATAGGCAAACGCGGAACAAATCTGTACACCATTTCCTTATCGGACATGACCGCTTCATCACCAATTTGCCTGCTCTCTAAGGCACAATCCACAAAAGCGTGGTTATGGTATAAATGCATGTTGATGCGTGGTTTTGCCACCTTACAACAGGTTTTACCTCTCAAGGGATCTCAAGAGGCTTGCAATCCCCACCAGGCAGTGTACCTGACCGATGTAGTATAGTGTAGTGGCAAGTACCGGAGGATTGATCGTTCAACTCAAAGAATAGTATCCGTTAGGATTGAAATTTATTTACTAGGTCTAGAGGTGAGGGATGATTCTTTTTGTATTTTTATATTTTATGGAAAGCAAGTAAAAATCTCGGGTTTTGGAAGGAGAGGCGGAATTAGTTGCTAATCAACTAACCCAAAAACTACTACTTAAACTAATGTGAAGGAAAGTAAACTAGGGTTCTACAAGGGAAGTGAAGCATGTCTACCTAAGATATATTACTCATTGCTAGCTATCCAATTCTACCTATTGAATTGTCACACCTTGTTTTAATTGACGGGTTGTATTCCTTAATACCATTCGTGGGGGTGTGTACGAACTTCCCCAACTCTATAAGCTCCTACTTCACACCTATGTCGAGCCGGCTAAGAAGCTCCTAACATGGGATCACTAGAATTCGCTTACGCATTAAATACAGCCATATAACCTTAGTACACCTTGGTTCATGTTTCTTAAGACGTTCAAGCAAGTTACCGTATAGGAGGTTAGCCAGTTTTCTTAAGCCTAACATCGATATCACCCAATCAAACAAGAGACAATAGGAAACAAGAATTATAAGCTAAACCAATTAGATCTATTGAAGTGTCACACCTTTATTGATGACGATAGACACATACATCAACAAGGAATCAATAAGATCTAATTAATTATATACAAATTTCACACAATCATAAGTAGACACAAGGTGAATTAGCAACACATAATCAATGAAGAGCAATTGACAATAATGATAATTGAAGATATAGTATAGGATTGAATCAATAAACAAACCATTACAAGATTTTTATGGCATGATTAAGACCCTCTAAGTTGCTGGAAAAACACCTACCCTAACCCTAGAATCGGACTTAGGGTTTGGGGCTTACAAATAATGAAGTTGTGAGGTTATATTTATAGGCATTTTTTCTGTCGGCCCGATCTGACGGCGTCAGACTTAACACGTGACGCCGTCACGACCAATTTTTCACCAAATTGTAGATCTCTTCGTCCCGAATCCGTGGCCTTTTGAATCACCTAAATCCGAGTTCGTATGAAGATTTTATGGCCAAAATAGTAACAGCTACCGCGCGCGCAAGTTGTGACTAGTTAACACGTGATGGCCTACCTCCATTAACACGTGACGCCGTCACTCTTTAATCCTGATGGCCATCTTTCTTTGTCTTAACACGTGACGGCCTTGATCACCTTAAAGGGTGACGCCGTCAGACTTCCTTTGTAAAACTTTCTGGCGCGTCACGTGTATTTGTCATATCCACCTCTTTTGCCAAGCCGTGACGCCGTCAAGCACTGTTCCCAGCTTGATTTTTGGAGACTTTGTCGTTTTCTTCACTTTTCGCTCCAAAAACGTCCAAAATGCTTCCTTTTCCAGATTTTCACTCCAAAGAACCTAAAATGACAAAAGGAACGATTTAGGGCAATATTTGATCAAATAAATACGATTTAGGGCTTAAATGACCCCCTCAAAGCGGTACACTTTTCGCTTCATCACATGTCTCACTTGAATTTCAACACAATGACCGAGCTCGCTCGAAAAAAGTTAGTCGACGGTCTTCCTAGGTTCCGGTACGCCAAAGATCACCTTTGTTCGGCATGTGAACAAGGAAATAGTACACGTGCTCGCTTTCCTCCAAAAACATAGCACAGTACGGATCATGTACTCCAACTTCTACATATGGATTTGTGTGGCCCGATGAGGGTGCAAACAACCAACGGAAAGCGTTACATACTGGTAATCGTCAATGATTTCTCACGATGGACTTGGGTCTACTTCCTTCGAACAAAAGATCAAGCTCCTTCAATGATCATCACCTTTCTAACCAAAATTCAGGTTCAGCTCCGAAACACAGTTCGAAAAGTCAGAACAGATAACGGAACCGAATTTAAAAACCAAACTCTTCGCGAGTATTTTGAGAAAGTAGGGATTGAACAACAAACATCTATTCCTCGCAGCCCATAATAGAATGGAGTGGTTGAACGACGCAACAGAACATTAGTGGAAGCTGCAAGGACGATGTTGATAAATGCTCAATTACTGGAATACCTCTGGGCTGAAGCCGTTTCAACCGCATGCTACACCCAAAACCGTTGTATGATCACCAAAAGGCACAACAAAACCCCGTATGAGCTTGTTCACAAAAGAAAACCGAACATAAATTACTTTCATGTATTTGGGGCCCTCTGTTACCCGAATAATGATCGTGATGATCTTGGAAAGCTGAAAGCCAAAGCTGATATTGGCATCTTTGTTGGCTACTGTGAGAACTCAAAAGGATTTCGTATCTGGAACCATCGAACCCAAAAAATTCAAGAAACCATACATGCTCATTTCAATGAACTCACGGACATGGCTTCTGAGCAAAACAGCTTAGGACCCGATTCTAACCGTCTAAACTTTCCTGATCATTCAGCTGCACCACTATCCTTCAACCGTAAGGACTTAGAAGATCTGTTTGCTCCGTTGTTTGATGATTCGTTCATTAGTCGTGCTCCTGACGAATCTACCAGTTCCGCTGCAATACCTGTTCAAGTACAGGCACCTGATACACCAGCAACGTCTACCATAGTTGCTGAAGATGCACCACCTACGGAACCATCATCATCAGTCGATCAATCAGCCTCTAATACCAAAACTGCAGCTGAAGATCCACCCTCACCTTCTGAAGTACCCACACCACTAGACTATGACGGAAACGCACTTTTCAATCCATTTGCTCCGGCTCCCACCATTCCAGATTATGTCGAGTCCTCAACGAGCAATTTGGATCCGTCAAACATGCACCAAAACTTTCAACACTACCCTTCTACCCACAAGTGGACTAAGGATCATCCGTTAGTGAATGTGATTGGTAATCCAAATAATCCCGTCATGACACGGAAGAAACTCCAAATGGATGGTGAAACCTACATTTATGCACTCACCGTTTGTCAAACCGAACCGAAAAACATTAAGGAAGCTCTCACTTACGACAATTGGATTGAGTCAATGCAAGAAAAACTCGATCAATTCAAGCATCTAGAAGTGTGGGAATTGGTAGAACGACCTGCTGGAGTGTACGTTGTCGGGCTAAAATGGATATGGAAGAACAAGTTGGATGCGGATGGGACAGTTATTCGTAATAAATCTCGCCTGGTAGCTAAAGGATACAGTCAAGAAGAGGGTATCGACTTCGAGAAATCTTTCGCACCAGTGGCAAGAATTGAGGCCGTACGTATGTTTCTGGCATATGCAGCTCACAAGAATATCATTGTATATCAAATGGATGTGAAGACGGCGTTTCTGAATGGACAACTCCGGGAAGAAGTGTACATCACACAACCAGACGACTTTGTCGACCCAGAACATCCGAAGCATGTTTACCAGTCAAGAAAGCCCTCTATGGTCTTAAACAAGCCCCGAGGGCATGGTACGATAAACTGTCAGCATTCTTAATAGCTAATCATTTCACAAAAGGTTCTGTTGATCCAACGCTGTTCATACGAAAACACGGGGAGGACATCTTAATTGTTCAAATCTATGTGGATGATATCATTTTTGGTTCAACACATAAGAAATACTCAAACGCTTTCGCTAAATTAATGAAACACAACTTTGAGATGTCCATGATGGGTGAACTGAAGTTCTTCTTAGGACTGCAAGTTCATCAATCACCCCGTGGTATTTTTCTAAACCAGGCCAAATATGCACAAGAGATTTTGAAAAAGCATGGCATGTCAAGTAGTGATACCTATAATACACCGATGTCCTCATTGATTTACATGGGACACCAACTGACCCTACCAAATACCATAGTATAATTGGGTCACTCATGTATCTAACAGCCAGCAGACCAGACATAGTCTTTGCTACATATCTTTGCTCCCGCTATCAGTCTAGACCAACTGAACGACACCTCTCTGAGGTTAAAAGAATCCTTCGATACATAAAGGGAACCATTCACTTGGGGATCTGGTATCCGAAGGATTCTGGCTTTGAACTAATTGCCTTTTCAGACGCTGATCATGCAGGATGCTTAGACACAAGGAAAAGTACTTCAGGGGGAGTGCAATTCTTAGGTGACAAACTCGTATCTTGGCAGTCAAAGAAGCAGGATTGTACATCACTGTCGTCAACAGAATCCGAATACGTAGCCATGTCGGCATGCTGTGCTCAGGTCATTTGGATGCGGTCACAACTGATGGATTACGGATACGTGTTCAACAAGATTCTGATGTATTGCGACTCCAAGAGTGCCATTGCTATTTCGTGCAACACAGAGCATTCCAAGTCCAAGCATATTGCTCTTCGTTATCACTTCATCAAAGAGCATGTGGAATAAGGTACCGTTGAGCTTTACTTTGTGGGTACAGAATACCAACTGGCCGACATATTCACCAAAGTCTTGCCTCATGCAAGATTTGTGGGATTAGTTCACTAGATTGGTATGCGCTGCTTGACTCCGGAGGATTTAGACAACTTCCTCAAACAAAGCTAAACGAGTCAAACATCATGGCCATTGTTTTGTAAATATTCTTTTGTATTACATTTTCCAAAAAAAAATGATTTTCTCATCACAATAGATAAAAGTGTTATCCCATCATACCACAAGGGCTGTTTGTGTAAAGTTTTTAATAGGTTTAGCACTTTAGGACCTTTAATGAACTAGGAAATGAGTTAAGGGATTAAAGGTGACAATAGTGCAAACTTTAAAACCTATAAAAGCCCAAAGTCTAATTGTTTTTTCCTTTCTCACTAACTTCACAGTACACCAAAGGAAAATAAAACCCGCCAAAAGTAATTAGCCATTCATACGCAAGATTTTGATTTCTTTCAAAAACTCATTTGTAAGTGTTATACATGCTTCATTATGCGTTGTAATCACTCGTCTGAAATCTTATAACATTTATGTGGCTCAATTTGCTCATACGTGAATTAGGGTTCATAGATTGAATTTGGGGATTTCTTGTTTGCTATGTTTCAGTCTAATTGTGTGTTTTCCTGATCATAACAACATGCTTGGGAGTGATTTTTCAATGCTTAATTGTCCTGTGTAACTCCAATTGATGCATACTGAGTTGATTAGGGTTCATAGGGTCGACTTAATGGCTGGGAACAAATGAGTGTATGTTTCTGTGATGTTATTGGTGGGATATGTGTGATTATGTATTGTGATTATGCGCCTAAGAGTTCATTACATGAATCTAACATATGTCTCAAGTTGAATGATTGTCTGTCATATAACTTTCTGTGGTAATCTTTGTGTTGCGTGTTTTGAATATCTGGGTACTTAGTCATGATTAAGGCATCCTTAGGATGTTTGTTATTCATAATGCGTTGCTTGAATATGTCCTGAATGTGCACTTGGATTATTTGAATGTTCCCGAGTAAGCTATAAACGTTTCCGAGTAAGACATATTCTCTCCGAGTTAGGAGATTGTTCTTGGTTTCTTTGAAATTGTTAATGAACCTTTTCGAGCAAGCCTATTTATCTCCGAGCAAGGAGTATTAAACTGAGGAACTTAGAATTTTCCAAGTAACTCAGTTTGTCTCCGAGTAACGTGATAAATAGACTTTCCGAATAAGGATTTTAACCCTTTCCGAGTAACCATAATACTCAACTTTTTCGAGTAACATATATGGACCAATTTTTCGAGTAAGCCAAATACTCCGAGTTAGGAGGATTTTGTATAGTTTCCGAGTAAGGAAACTGGTAGTCTCCTACTTAGACCAGACATTTCCAAGTTTGGTCAAAATCCTCCGAGTAAGGCTTATTTCCTCCGAGTAAAGTGTTGTTTCTCCGACTAACTACTGTTTTCCAGACTTAGTATATTTATTTTGTATAAGTTCAGTAGTTAAGAGTGTTTTTGCTGATATGTGCTGGTATGTGCTGATGTTTAATACATGATTGCCTGTTTAAACTATGCATGATTATCTGTGATTGTCTCTTTCTAAGTGACACATCATTTCAGCTCGATTGAGATCATGAAATATATCACTAACACTAACATTATTCTACACCCTCTATTGCGTGGTTGTTTGTGTTTGTGATCTCCAGGATAGTCATGTCTCAGACTTCCATTGCTAGAACGGAAATGATCCCAGAAGGGGATGAGCGCCAGATTAGCAAATCCAACTCCAGAGCGGATTTCGATGATCTACGATGTCACAAGTCCTGTCAGATAATGGTTGAAATTCTGAAGCGACACTTCGTTAACCCTGTCATGACTATGACGGCCAGTGTACCAGAGGTGTACATGCACCAGTTCTGGCACAAGTTGTTTATCGGCAAAGATTCGAAGACGATGGGAATAACCGTTAATGACAAGAGAATCAAGTTTGGTGTCAACACTCTTAGGACTATTCTTGATCTTCCTCCACCGGAGTCCACTCCCAATGGTACCTTTCGCAAAGATCCCACCTTTGAGCAAATTGTTGAAAATTAGAAAACTATTGGCTATGATGAAGACAGCGAGGACCTCACCTCTAGCTCTAAAGTCGACAGAAAATACATTCCACAACCTTGGTTGACACTATTCACCATCATCAGTCACTGCATAACTGGCAAAGAAACAGGTTTAGAACACCCTAGACTTGAACACCTCAAGTTCTTTCACGGTGTAATTAATCTGCACCACGTGGACTTTGCTCAATACATCTGGACCGATATGATTTATCAAGCCGAACAATTTGCAAAGAAGAAAGCCTACAAAGTTCCATTTCCTCGCTTCACAAAGCTGATCATCTCCTATTTCATGGAAAAGCATCCAGAGATAGACAGACGCCTAAGCGAGAACTATCACACGGAAAGCATGGATCACACTCTCACAACTATCAGGATACATACTACTAATACAACCAAACGAGGATTGAGGATTCCTCCAATGCTATTGTCTGACCCGGTTAAGGCAACTGAAGCCTATGACTGGTATGATGAAGCTGAAAAAGTTGGCGAAGTTGGTGTTATGGCTAAGAGAACTAAGGCAACGAGAGGCAGAGGTCGCGGAAGAGGTAAAACTGTCATTTCTTCCTCTTCGCGTACCAAAAAGATCACTCGTGAAACAAATAAGAAGATGACACTCAGAGATGAATCTTTGGAAGAGGAAGAGGAAGAAGAACTCTTAGATCTGAGGGAAGAACGAAGGAAATCGATTGTAAAGTTCACATCCGCACTGGCTAAAGGTGATAAAACTTTGGGAAAAGGCAAGGGGAAATCCATAAAGATAATTGATACATCCTATGAGCAACTTGAACCGCCAACGACTAGAGATAAAGAAGAAGAACAGCTCAGAAGGGCCACAGAAGAAAGCAAGGCCAAATTTAAAGCTGATCAGAAGAGACAAAGGGGAATGGAACAGGGTGAAGGATCCGCTTCACACCCAAGGGATGATGACTCGGAGTCACAATCTGAAGAAGACTCGGAAGCTACACATAGTCAAACTGCGAGTAGTTCAGATGCTGAGTCTGAGAATCAGTCCGAATCAGATCAAGGTGACCAAACAGCTTCAGACTCGGAATTCGATGATGAAAAGGACGAGCATGATATGAATGATGATGAAGGAAACACTGAGAAAGACAAGGATGCTGAAGATGATGAGATGAATGAAGATGAAGGAAAAACTGAGAAAGTCAAGGATACTGACGATGCTGAGGAATCCACAGATGAAGAAAGTAGTAAAGAGACAGATGCAGAAAGTGGTGATGAAACAGATGAGGAAAGTGATAAAGAAACTAAAAATCGGGGTGATGATAGAATACCTACCCCACCAGTGAACCCATCACCAGCAGCTAACACTTCTAAAACCAAAACACCGTCTCCAATTGCTGAAACCACAATGAACACTCCACCATCACCCGCACCTACAGCTCCACTACCTGACAGTGCTAAACTTAAAGAGTTAGAAGAGAAGTTCGCAGCACAGTAGCAACAGCTCGATGCACTTCAGCGGGATATGAACGAGTTCAAAGGCTATAACATTGAGAAAGCGTGTGATCACTATATCAGCAACATCCTACCTCAACAGATCAGCGAGCACCTGTATGAGACAATTCCTGGTCTGATGAAAGAGTATGTGAAGAGAAAGCTGGATCGCGTGGTGGCTAATCGACTTCGCACCACGTCAGTGACACTTCAGACTTTACCGTCGAATCCTCCAGTTAAATATCTCAAAGAAAAGTTGCTGGAAGGTGTCGCGGATAATCCAAATGAGAAAGAGCTTCTTCGAGCATTAATTAACTCAATCAGGAGAGCTGAGAAGAAGGGTGAGACCTGCAAGCAAGACAAACCCAGTAAACGTCGTCGGGATGATCCTGACAAGGACGATCAGGCCAAGAAGCAGGGAAAACGACCAAAGAAAGGAGGGTACTTCTACAACCCAACCTACTACTATCGTTCACTCAACTGGCACTGAGGGGTTTGTTCCTCAAGAGACGGGTGTTTTTTACGACACTAAACCACTTAATGACTTCCCAATGGAACATCATGATGCTGATATTGCTCCTCCAAAGTTCACATCTGTAACTGCACCACCAGCTGATGCAGCTTTGATGGCTGCACCAGAATGGGTCAACCCAGATGCTGCGAAACATACATGGTTTGAACAAATGGTGGATGCGTACCCTGATACTCCTGCAGAAGCTGTTCCTATTGCCGGATCTATTGTGGACTTTATGAAGCGTCTAAAGAAAGTAATGCGGGTTCAGCAGTTAGAGCTTTCTGACATCATCAAGGTTCGGGAAGCTGGTTTTACTAAGTTCAAGACAATCACCACCTCAAATCTGGAGTTCGAGTATAACTTGGAACAGGTTACAAGGGCAATGTCCGAGAACGTGAATTGGGATGTTGCTGGCACCTCTAATCTTCGTGATTATTCAAAACCTCTACCTCTTATCGGACCCTCTCACAACCTACAGATACCTAAGGCACACTTCTTCAATAAAGACTTGGAGTATCTGATCTATGGTAATACGAACCCTGAAAAGCGGTATGCTACATCCCTCACTAAGTGTCCGGCAGCTTCCTACGTGATAGATGGTTTTGAAGAACACATGGACGAGTTATTTCTCAAAGAAGTTGAAGAATATAACGACGATGCCCTTCTAGGTATCTATCACTGGCCAGATATGCGAAAGTGGTTCTATAAGTGGAAGCTTTCAAAACCGTCTAAAACGGATGTGTTTCATAAGAGTCGGATACTATCTATCGTCAGCGCTGAAACTGAATCCAAGTATGGGTGCAACTTCCTGACAAAAATCACCGTACGACGACAAGATGGAAAGGAATACACCTTCAAAGAAGCTGATTATCCATATCAGAATCTCAACGACATTGAAGATATGTATCTCCTTAAGATTCAAGGCAAGCTTGAGCATTTACCGGGTCGTCTTCAGTACGACATCATCAATTCTCTTTTGATTTACATCCGCAGTATTGTAATCAGACAGAGAGTTGAGGATGTTCACCTTGGGGTAGAAAGCTACCAGAGGAAGTTAAATCTGGTCAAGCCTGATTTCCAACCGCTGGGGATCGTAGAAATGACACCTTATACTTTTGGTGACAGACCATTTGGGTTGGTATATGTAAGGAATAAACGGTTGCCGAGGTTCATGGGTTTTCAGGATATCCACAAATTCGGTGCTGAGACTTTGTTACGTGTCAAGTCTGAACTTGAAGGGATTTTGGAAAACCATAGGCAAGGGCTGAAGATAGGATGGTTGAGGCATATGTGGTGGACAAGAAATGACGTCAAACAAGCGTACAAGTTCATCGACCGTATCAACCGGAGGCTTAAGTTTCGTGAGCAGATGAGGAGATTCGAAAGTTATGTGGGTGGACGTCCAAGAATTCCTAACCTTCTTACCTTCCGACGTCCTACATAAACTAATGGTATCCTTGGTTTATATTCATTTCAATCTTTCATCATTTGTTTATATTTGACTATGGCTTGTGTACACATAACAGTGCACAACCCGTACTTGTAAACAAAGGATCCTGAGGTACGCTTCAGTGCCTCAATCCTAATATAAGGAGCGAAAGCTTCTTACTTATGAGTAGAATTAACCAGAAATTTTTCAAAGTTTTTTTTTCAAAATTCTGCTCATAAGGACAAGTATTCCCTTGTTATGGGGGAGTATTTGAAACTAAATCTTTGTTCTGAATACCAAAGTTCTTGAAATTCTTCCCGTAGACCTCAAAAAGAGCATATTTTACTCAAAAGTTTTACAAAAACAACATGAGTATGCTATTTTTGAGGGGGAGAATAAGTGATGATTAAAATATGGTAAATGTAACGTTGTAATCTCACAAGAGCTCGACTCAGAATTGACCCTCGAATTGACGATAGCTAAAGTCAGTAGTCGAAAAGACATGTCTGGGACGGGTAATAATTTCAAGCCAGTTTATCTGGTGATGTAAGCGTGTCTCGCAAAGGACGTGTCTGAGTAGAATGTACCGATTTCGAGTGATTTTTCCTTGAATATGATCTGGACGGGTAATAATTTCAAGCTAGTTCTGCTAGTGATGTAAACGTGTCTCGCAACGATCATGTTCATTGAAAATCAATCAATTCAAAAGTGCCGACTCTACCCGACATGTGCAAATTTACTTTAAACACTTGTAAGCACATGTTAAGGGGGGTATTTTTGAAAGTGTTAACAAAATATGTTTTTACAATCATAAACACTTTGAGAGATTTTCAAAAAGTTTGGTTTATGGGATACATAGGATTAGTCATGGAGTTATAAGGTGACTAAGGTTAGGAATAACCGTCCTATGATCCGCCAGAGCCGTAGGGATCTACCCAAGGAGAATCCCAATAGTTTAGAACTAGAAAGTCCTAGGTATTATGAAAAAAAAGTAATGAAATGAAAGGAGAAAGAAGGGGTTGGAGAATTAAAAAGAAATGTAAAGAAAAGGGTGAAAAGAAATAGCCCTCCAAATTGTTCAACCTTAGGGCAGAAACCGGGTTCAATTCATATGCTACTGGTTATTACTACGGTAACACCGGTATTGAAGATTAAGCCGTCATGGATCCAGTGACGCACTGCACTAAACCTTCTAGCTACTCAGGTGTCTCTCAAAAGACACTTTTTTCATTTCACATGGAGATCCCTACATCATCTATCAACCTCTCACTCCGAGATGTGTTGGTATTGAAAAGGAGGCATTCTGCTCCACGCCTCCGACGACCAAACAAATATGCACAAATCGAGTCTAGAGCCAAAGAGATACAACAAAAGATCTCATAGGAACACTTAGCATTACACTGGATGCTCTACATTAATGGACTCCAGTTGTGAAATTAGGAAGTGTCCTACGCAGATCCTAGCAATCTGCCAAGAACATTCTTGAGAGAACTCACCTTTGTGATTCTCAGTGATTGAATGGAAATCCTGCCAGGGTCAACATCAAACAGCCCCGACAGCAAGTTACTTCGGTAATTCCTTATGGGTTACGCTTAGTGTTAGCTCCAAAATGGTCTACAGTCGCGGGGTGATCTCCAGCGACTCACTGAATCGTGGGTGCACTTCGGTGTGTCCGTGTAAGCCCTTTCGGGGGTATCCGGTTCAAATCGGCCTGGGTTAGGATTAGAGAAAGTCTTCACACTATGTTTTTGACGATCTCGAAGTCCAAACCTGTAAGTACCGGATGATGGATTGCTAACTATGTACCTGCGGCGAATAATGAAGACCAGAGTTCCATAACCACCATTCCATCATGCTCATATCTTGAAGATCAGTTCTCATAAAGATGTAGGAATAACAAAAGTTCAAAGATGCTAAAGAAAAGTCAAAGTTCAAGTACTACAACCTTTCACAAGTCAAAGATTGAAGATGTGAGAACCAGTTGAAGAACAAAAGTCAAAAGACATATGAGCGTGGTGGAAAAGACACTAAGACACCAGAGGTAAAGAATTTCGATGGAAGGCAGATACTTATGTTACCATATCACTTAGTCAAGAAAAAAGAACAAAGATCCAGATGACGTCGAAGCCTACGAAGCAAAGATGACTTCAAGCAACCTAAATGATCAATACTTAGGGGGAGATTGTTGGGAACTCGTCTTAGATAATTGAAGTATCGATCGTATTGTGTAATAGGTTGCTTAAGCCTTTAGGTTAGTTTTATTCTACAGCCTGTGTAGAATGCCCATGGGCTATGGGCGTTTATTTATTTATCTTATAGGCTGTGCCCCATTTGTTTATTTTCTATTTTAGGGCCAAGCCCATTTCACTTTACACACTATAAATACCCCTCCCATTGAAGGGAAGGGGTGTTGATTAATTGATTATTACTTTTCATTATACTTGTGATTTAACCTACATCTCTCTCTCTCTCTCTCTCTTAATCTTCCTAGTAACCTTGTGTGATAATAATAAGACCTAACAGCATCACCATCTGCATCTACATCAGATGAGGAGCAAGTTGTTCAAAATGATTCATTGTTAACTCCTCAAGAAGATGAACAAATGAACACACTTGTTACATTTGATGATGATGATCAAATTAACCCAGTTGTTACATTTGATGATCCAATTGATGACGATAACAACGATCAAATTGAACAAAATGAACCTTCGCTTGGTCCAGATCCAGAACTCATGACCTTACTATTGACCACCCAATCCCAATTGAACTCACAAAAATCTCAGATTGAAAAATGCAATGAAATCAACACAACATTAAGAGCAAAAGTTGCATCATTAACTGCGGACCCTGAGTGTTGTAAAATACAACTCACAAATTTTGAAACACAAGAAAAATGAGAACAAAGCTTTGAAGTTGCATTTCAAAAAGCTTGTGTCAAAGAACAAGACTTACAACATCAAATACGAGAATTAATTGTTTCTAACAGTAAATTGGTTTCTAAATTGGAACAAGAAAAAAGTGAGCTCAAATAACAAGTTGAACATCTCAATTCAAAATTTTTGAAAACAACAACCGAGATGTCCACTTGCCAAGCTAGTTTTTCTGAACACAAACAAAAGTCAAGGAAACAAATTGATTCTTACCCTGATGAAATTGTCAAACTGGAATGCAAATTAAAAGAGTTTCAAAACGTTGTTTACAAACCTGGTGAGTCTATCACAACAATACAAAAGTTCACTTTAAAACCAAGTCCCAAAGGTCATGGTTTTGCTCTTTGTGATGATAAACCACGTTTTCTACACACAGCACTCAAAGAAAATCCAAAATTGTATAGTGCAGACCAGTTACTTGATGATTCAATAGTGCGTGTTGTTGTACATGATTGTGAGGAAGAACAGGAACAGGAAGAAGAGAGTTTTTCAAAAATGAGCTTTAAACCATATGCTATACCTTTTGATTATTCAAACGTGCCTCATATTTCTGACACCTTTGTTCCTCAAAGAGATAAAGCAGAACAACCATGGTTTGTAATGCAATTTCATGGATCTTCTTCTGATGTTGGTCCTGTTAAACCAGTTGCACAAATAAATGGCCCTTTACCAACCTCTGGTGAAATTACACCATTACCTAAACGTTGTCTTGTACTTAGGTATTTTGATACGTTTATGGAAGACGTCAAATTTTTAGAACATGCAATTGAACGTAACTCAAGGATAAAAGTTTCCACTTTTCAATCTACTTACGAAAAAGAAAAGAGAGAAATTTTTCAAACACAATTCTTACCACATGTTCAACATTTGTGTCTTTGTGCTACACACTGGGAACAGGAACTCCAAAAAGAAGTAACATCCATGATAAACATTTTTAATGCAACGAAAAACTTGATTTCAAAACAAAAACGTCGAAACAAAGTTTTACAAAATGAAGCAGATTGCCTCTTGGAAGATGTTTTAAGTTCTGATATTATCTCTGTGATTATGATTTCTATTTATGAGTCCTGTAATTCTATGCTTGTTGATGATCACACTACTGACTGTGATATGTTGAGACACGAGATTGAGACTTTAAAAAGTAAAAATACGAAAATCATTAAACAAAATGATGATGTTCAAAGTAACCTTTCAAAAGAGATTTTTCAACTAAAACAGAAACTTCAATGGTGTGAGGCTCAAAGTATTGATTTTTAATTAGCCTTAAAACACCAAAAAGATAATCTGGGTTTTGAAAACAATTTGTCATCCAAAGTTGAAAATCTTGATGATCAGAACGCAGTCTTAAAGTGTCAATTGCTCAAATTTGAACAAGAAATTAAAAATGTAAAAAATGAGTACAAAACTATTTTTGACTCTTTAAAAAAGATTTGGTCTCAACTTTTGAAAGAAAATGCTGACTGTAGAAAAAACCGTGAACCCACTGTTCGCCTAAATAGAGAACTTGAGAGTAAAATACAGGAACAGAAACACATCATCATTGAATTAAATGAGAAAATTCAGTTACTAGAAAAAGGAAAGTTTGTTGACACAAATGTGATTGCACCTGGAATGTACAAAATGGACACAACAACTAGGAAAACATCCACTCAGACTACTAATTTGAATCCTTCCACTTCTACAGGGATAGTCCCCACTACTAGCGTTAGCAGATCAAAGCGTAAGAGCAACAAACGGAAGAATAGGATCTTGCAACGTAGAAGCGGAAAACCAGAAGCCCCAGAAGTAGAAGATCAACTTAGGAATTTGAATAAAACACATGTTGCATCTGATTTAGATTCTAATTTGGCAAATTGTAGTCATACTATCAGTGTAACGAATGACAAACCTTTGAATGTTTTGACTGTTAATGCATCTTGTGTGTTTTGTTGTAATAGTATGTTATCTGGTGATCATACAAAATATGTAGCTAACTCCCTTTTAACTCGTAACAAGAAACGTACATCTGGCATTCCCTCTAGGTCCACTATTGCTTCTAAGTCTGTGCTAGGAAAACCGCCAAGTGTAGTTTCTCCAAATGCCTTAGACACTCCCATAGTTGCGAATACACCTCCTAAGACAGTGCCTTCACCTACCGAATTCACTACGAAAAAAGCACGAACTAGTTGGACATGGCAACGTTGGTTACAAAGGAAACCTAGTTTTAAATGGATACCTAAAGTCATTAATATCTGTGTTTCTAACCTAACGGAACCCACAAATTCTTCGGGTTCCACCCTTACCATTATCCCACCTTCGTCGTCTTCGTGTGATGCAGGTGATCCAAATCGTTCTAAGGATTGTTGATAGCGATTGTACCCGACATATGACAGGCAATCTCAAACTGTTCGTAAACTTTGTTGCAAAGTTCATCGGCACTGTCAGATCCGGGAACGATCACTTCGCTGCTATCATGGGCTATGGAGATTATGTCAATGGCAACATCGAAATTAGTCGTGTGTATTATGTCGAAGGCCTTGGTCACAATCTCTTCTCAGTCGGTCAATTCTGTGATCGGGATTTAGAAGTAGCATTTAGGGAGAAAACATGCTTCGTTCGTGATTTACAAGGAAATGATCTAATGACAGGCACTCGTGGAACAAGTCTTTACTCAATCTCCATGTCTAATATTATTGCTTCTTCCCCAATATGTCTGCTCTCCAAAGCAACTTCGACAAAATCATGGTTATGGCACAAACGTCTTTCTCATTTGAACTTCAAAACCATGAGTGATCTTGCACGTCACAAACTATTGGACAGTCTTCCAAGATTCCAGTTTTCCAAAGATCACTTATGTCCCGCATGTGAACAACAAAAAAGCACTCGTGCATGCTTTCCCTCTAAAACAGAAACCAGTACTGATCATGTTCTTCAACTACTTCACATGGATTTGTGTGGCCCGATGAGCGTGCAGACGATTAACGGAAAACGCTACATTCTTGTAATCGTTAATGACTACTCCAGATGGACTTGGGTTTATTTTCTCATAAGTAAAGATCAAGCTCCTCCTATGATCATCACCTTTCTCAAGAAAATTCAAGTTCAGCGTCGTAATACGGTCAGAAAAATTAGAACAGACAACGGCACTGAATTCAAGAATCAAACTCTTCGAGCATATTTTGAAGCAGTAGGAATTGAACATCAAACATCCATTGCAAGAAGTCCATAACAGAATGGGGTTGTTGAAAGACCCAACAGGACGTTAGTGGAAGCTGCAAGAACGATGTTGATTAATGCTCAACTTCCGGATTACTTATGGGCTGAAGCTGTCTCGACTGCATGCTATACTCAAAACCATTGTATGATCAACCAATGCCACCGCAAAACACCTTATGAGCTTGTCCAAAATCGAAAACCGAATATAAAATACTTTCATGTATTTGGTGCTCTATGTTACCCAAATAATGATCGTAAAGACCTTGGCAAGCTCAAAGCTAAAGCTGTCATCGGTGTGTTCATTAGATACTGTGAAAACTGTAAAGGCTTTCGCATCTGGAATCGTCGTATTAGAGAAATCGTGGAAACCATTCATGCTAATTTCGATGAACTTATGGAAATGGCTTCTGAGCACAACAGCTTAGGACCCGCAACCAACCGTCTAAACTTTCCAGATCAATCAACTGCACCTCTTTCACTTAACCGTAAAGAATTGGAAACCCTGTTTGCTCCACTGTTTGATGATTCGTTTGCATGTCGTGCACCAGATGTATCACCAATTTCCACTGCACAACCTGAAAACATTCCAATACCCGATACACCGGTACCACCAACAACAACCGTTGCAACCGATGCACCTCCAATTGAATCTCCATCAACAGCAGAACAAACCGCTTCCAACACTGAAAATACAGTTGAAGATCTACACCAACAACCAGTACCCGAACCTGCAGATTATGACCCAAATGATTTCTTTAATCCATTTGCACCGACTCCAACCGTTCCTGATATTGCAGAGTCGTCCACACGCAATTATGGATGCACTCATCATGGACCACACAGAAAAGTTCTTAGAAGATAACTTATCACAAGTTGTTCAACGGGACTTGAAAGAGTGTCTGAAGCCATTACGAGGGCAACTCAAGCCTATCATTAGACAAATCGTCAATGACGTGATCTCTGCAGCTCCTCTCACTATTCACACAGTCCCCACTCCAGCAAAAGAGATCTCGTTTGAAGAACTTCAGCTTCAGATGTTTGATAGATTGTTTGGCAAAGAAGACATGACTCCTAAAGAAAATACTATCTACACTGCTGTCTCAGTAAATCTATCAAAGACCGCTTGCAAAGATGATGCTGCAACTCATAAAAGGCCAAGAGACGATGAAGATCCCGATCCAAACTAACAGTCAAAGAAACCAAAGTCGACTGCGGGTCCGTCATCTTCACATCCCAAGCCTTCAACAACCACAACTACCCAACACGAACCTACGGGATCCAGGTCTGCACCAAAAGAAGCTGATCACTTTGTCTACGCAGATGATGACTTTCAAGATCAACCGGAATCTAGACCCGGACCATCATCAACCCCCAAACGCAAAAAGAAGTCAAAGAAAGACAAAGAAGCCAAAGACAAACAGCCAAAAGATGTCACATGGCTTGACAATGACAACACTGCTGAGTACGGGTGGTTTGATGAGATGATCAACGCTCAACCTCCTCTACCTGAAGACGAAGAACCTCTCCCTGGACGCACAGTTGAATTCACCCAAACACTCAAGAAAGAGTTTGGTATTAAGAAGATGACGAAGAAGGAATTAAGAAGGATCAAGAGCGATGCATTCAACCTTCTTAAAGAAAGATCCGGAAGCGTAGCCGAACTGGAATATCACTTAGAGAACATTGCACTTGCAATGTCTAATGATATCGACTATCTTAAACCTGAGTCTAATATCGATCACACCTCCGAAAAGCATGGGTCGTACTTCACTGATTGGACCAAGCCGTTACCAATGGTGGGAAGACCAGAGAAACCCAGGATTCCCTTCAGATTCTTCTTCAACACAGACCTGGAATACCTTCAACATGGGAATCAGACTGAACATTAATATGCAACCTCCCTGACATACTGGATACCTGCTGCAAGATTCGACCACCCTGCAATTGAAGAAACTACAGCTGAGCTATTTGTTGACAAGGTGGTCCCATATGACAGTGATGCACTGCTTGGGATTCACCATTGGCCTGAACGTCGACAGCTCTACTATCGCAGCAGGGTAAAGTCAAGACATGATGTTAAAAGAACGAAGCGAATTGTCGCCATCATGTCTCTCGAATCTGCAACAAAGTTCAGTTATGATTACATGCAGAAGATCGTTGTCAAACGACAAGATGAAAAGGAGCATATGTTCTGCGAAGCTGACTTCCCAAATTTGAATTTGAACGAAATCGAAGACATGTATCTAGAGAGAGTTCAAGGAAAAATGCGACGATTTTCAACTGATCTACAATACAAGTTCATCACATCTTTTCTGGTCTTCATAAGGCGTGTAATTATTGAAGAGAGAGTTGAAGATCTCCAGTTAGGTGTTGAAAGCTACCAACGAAGACTCAACCTGACAAGACCACAACTTCAGTATCCAGGAATTCATGAAGCATCACAATATCAACTGAAAAGAGAACCTGCCTTCGGTTTCACCTACAGGAGTGCTCATGGAAACGTCAGCTTTAGGCGATTTGATGAGATCCACAAGTTCTGTAATGATACGCTGAAGACGGTTCGAGATGGCTTGAATTATAGGTTGAATGATATAACACTTGGAAAGAGTCAAAGGTGGAATTCTAAAGAGTCAAGGGAGGTTCGCAACTTCATCAAGAAGATTGAAGAAAGGTTGAAACGACATGACCAGATCAGACGACTAGAGAGCTATGTTGGAGGAAGACCGAGCTTTCCTATCCGTACATTCCAACGGTCTGAGTAACGTTTAATTTTGTGAGTAAATTGTGAATTCTTTTGATTGATTTGTAAAAACAATAATGGCTTGTGCACATATAACAGTGCATAACCCGTTCTTTGTAAAGGAAGGACCCTAATGTACGCTTCAGTGCCTCAATCCTAATATAAGGAGCGAAAGCTTCTTACTTTTAAGTAGAATTAATCAAATTTCTTAAGTTTTTCATAATTCTGCTCAAAAGAACAAGTATTCCCTCTCGTAATCAAAACCTCAAAAAGTTATTTCACTTATTGAGGGGGAGTATTTGAAACAATCTTTGTTCAAAACTATCAGTTCTTGTTCGTTTCTTCCCACAAACCTCAAAAAGCATATTTTAATCAAAATGTTCTTCAAAAACAACATCAATATGCTATTTTTGGGGGGGAGAAAAACAAAAGTGATTAAAATATGGTAACAAATGTGGAATCTCATATGAACTCGACTTAGATTTGACCAACGAATTGACAAAACTAAACTGTCAATAATCGAAAGGACTTGTCCTGGACGGGTAATAATTTCAAGCTGGTCTAACCAGTGATGTAATCGTGTCTCGAATAGGACTTGTCTAAGTAGAGTGCACCGTTTCGAGAGATTTTCATTGAATATGACCAGGACGGGAATAATTTCAAGCTAGTTTATCTAGTGATGTAGGCGTGTCTCGAATCGGTCATGTTCACTGAGATTCAATCAATTCAAAAGTGCGAACTCCACCCAACATGTGTAAATTTCCATTTATAACTCATGAGCACATGTGAAGGGGGAGTATTTCTGAAAAATCCAAAAGTCTCAAAGTGTTAACAAAACGTATCTTATATTAATAAACACTTTGAGAAATTTTCAAATGAATGGTTTTATGGAAACATAGGATAGTCATGGAGTTATAAGGTGTCTAAGGTTAGGAAATACGTCCTATGATCCGCCAAAGCCGGAGGGATCTACCCAAGGACAACACCAAATAGTTTAGTACTAGAAAATCCTTAGGTATGATTGAAAAAAGGAGAAAATATGAGAAAGGAGAAAGAGGGGGTTGAAGAATTAAAAAGAAAAGTTATGAAAAAAGGGTGAAAAGAAATAACCCTCCAAATATTCAACCTTAGGGCAGAAATCGGGTTCTATTCATATGCTACTGGTTGTTACTAAGGTAACACTGGTATTGAAGATAAAGACGTCATGGACCCAGTGACGCACTGCACTTAACCTTCTAGCCACTCAAGTATCTCTCGAAAGGTACATGTTTCATTTCTCACGGAGAACCTCGCATAGTCTATCGACCTCTCATTCCAAGATGTGTTGATATTGAAAAGGAGGCACTCTGCTCCATGCCTCCGACTACTAAAATCAAAACGCACTAATCGAGTCTAGAGCCACGAGATTCATCGAAAGATCTCTTAGGAACACTTAAACATTTCTACACTTGTTGTTTAACAATAAGAACGCTAGTTGTAAATCTTTAAGTCCTACGCAGATCTTAGCAATCTGCCAGAATATTTACGAGAGGATTTACAAATGTAATTCTCAGTGATTGAATGGAAATTCTTGCCAGGGTCAACATCGAACAGCCCTGACAGCAGGTCACTTCGGTAATCCCTTGTGGGTTACGCTTAGTGTTCACGGTGGTTTCAAACGGTCTACAGTCGTGGAGTGATACTTCGGTATGCTTCAGCGGCTCACCTGAATCGTTGATACACTTCGGTGTATTTGAGTAATCCCTCTTGGGGGTATCCGGTTTAGGAACAGCCATGGCAAGGATTAGAGAAAGTTTTCACACTATGCTGTTAATGATCTCGAAGTCCGAACCTGTAAGTGCTGGATACTTTGTTGCTAACTGCTTTCATGCAGGTACTTATGGAGACCAGGAGTTCCACTACCACCATTACCATCATCAACATTACATTGGTTTCCACATGCTCATACAAACATTACAAAGAAAGTTATCACTATGATCAAAGCAAAGCAATGTTCAGAGAAAGATTCTACGTCACAAAGAAGAATTTACAAAGTTAAAAGACAAAGATCAAAAATAAAGAAAAGAAAATTACTTAAGTATGAAGATTCAAAGTCAAATGAAGTATGAGCATGTTGGATGAAGACGTACAGACACCACAAACGAAGATGTTGATGAAAGGCAGACCACGACAGTATCATATCACAAAGAACAAGAATGAAGAACGAAGATTGAAGAGACGTCAAAGCCAATGAATCAAAGAAGACGTCAAACAACCTTTGATGACCAACCCTTAGTAGGAGATTGTTGGGAATACGTTTAACTAGGATCAAGTCTTGGTCATATTAATCATGTAATAGGTTGCTTAGTTTTAAGGCTCAAATGTTAGTTTAAATTAGTAGGCTTATGAAGTAAGCCCATGAGCCTATGTCTTAGGCCCATTTCGTGAAAGGAAGGAAGAGGGTGTGTTGCCCTAGCTTCCTTCTCCTATAAATAGAACATGTAACATACATTATTATTGTTGTTTATTTCATTATCTATACTAAGCCTATGTCCATTTATCTTTCATATTGAAGTAACCATCCACCTCTCTTCTCTATCTCATTTCTATACTTGTGTTCTTATATTATGGTGACCTAACACTCATGTAGGGATAGGTATTCGGGAACCATAGATTAGAGTCACAACTACAAATCGGGGCCTGATGACCTTAGATGCCTCCATTAAGACTATGGTTAGACGTGTTTGATTATTCAGGTTATTAGATAATTTATGTGTTTGTTATATGATCCTTGCGTTGTGTTACTGCTTAGAGAGATCTAGCTCCTGATAACTAGGTTGTAGTGACCATCTCACTTGGGACATCGGGATGATCGAGAGATTAACGACCTCTCGGTTGTAGAGGAGTGAACCAAACCACCACCTAGATAAGTATAGATACTTAAACAATGCAAGTTAGACACTTGATTGACCAAATAGGCGCCTAAATGCCAAGAAGTGGGATTGTTGGCATAAGAACAAATCACATAGGTTAGTTGGATACTTGAGACTACGTTCCAGTTGATCGGTATGATAACCAGTCTACTGACACTGGAAGCTATAGGTTAGATACATGATGATCAATCATGCCTAGTGACACTAGAACTACTAATAAGTTGGGGGGGGGGGGTTAGACATTACATGTAGGATTGTGATTATTGGATTTAGAGGAAATGACTAGGGAAATGCGTTTACCCCTCTTAGTTGAATACCATTGTATCATTACCTTAAGTAGTTTAGGAAAGTAATCATGATCGTGTGGATCTAAAACACAACTGTGACAAACTTTATTGCTTTTCTAGGTAGATCATTATTTCAATTAGGCAGCTAGAGATCACACACCGTCTGTAACAACTCGAAAAATTTCACGTTATATTTATTCAAAATATAAACATTTTTATCCCAAAATCGCGTGACAAAGAAACAACATTTTGTGCACAACATATGGACTAGAGTTAGTTTACATATTGCTGTAATATTGCTAGTATTACCGTTTTCATTTTAGGTATTACTTGCATATACATTTTTATTTGTTTAAATTAATTAAATAAATAAACACTTTACACAGTTTGTATGCATGAAAAATGTACCAAATACGTCTAATAAATATCTTACTAAATATCAAAATATTTTCCTAAAAATATCTAAATAACGATCTAGATATTTTCTAAAAATATCTAAACAAAATATCTATATATTTTCTAAACAAAATATTATGATATTTTCTCAAATTTTCCAATAAATAATAGAAAGAAAAATAGCTTTATTTTTACAAAATAAAAACACACACAAACACTATCATCCTTGTGTGTGTCTCGGCCAAAAAGAAAAGGGAGGAAGAAATTTTCCGGTTTAGCTTATTTAGTGTTCGTACGGGTTTACACGGGTTTATAAACTAGTAATTTGGAGTTTTGGAGTTCTACCCGGGTTTCGAGATATTAGCTATCGCCATCATCATCTACTTGTAAACTGTTATTAAGGTGAGTCATAGCCCCACCTTTACTCGTTTAATTACTTTATAAATACTTTGGGGGAGATACATGCTCAACGATTTTAATTTCAATTTCGATCATTTGGAAACTATATGTTGTATCTAAACTAAATGTTTATTTATGCTAAATAACATTATTTCCATACTTAGAGTTTCTATATCATGGACCATTAAGCACTATGCATAGTGAGTACGAATATTATGGTTAGATCTATTGGGATTAATATAACCATTAAGTTGACTCAGTTAGAGCAAACAAACGCAAACAAATATTGGAGAACACTTGGTATAAACAACAGATTACCTACTAGTTTATGATTGCAACAATTATTCCAATTTCTATTAGTACGAGATTAACATTTTGGTTTTCATAATGACAGTGCAATAACAAACAATGTTCGAGATAACAAATAATGTTCAACGCTTTGGGTGTATAACAACGTAACCCAGACATAGAACGATTGGTGGCCCCCTACCGGGATAAATGGGATGATTTCATGTACTTGGTACAAACTATGTGATCTAATGGACTTGGTGTAATCTCGAAACTAATAGAATTGGTATAATAACAAACCAATAAACTTGGTACAATTGTGAACCAGTCAGAATCAGAAAACTTAGGGTTTCGATGTCAAGAACTAAGAGCAACAGAAACACTACCTACATGTGATATTGTATTTAGTACAATAGTCGTACACTTTGAATCCTAGAAATACACAGTTAGTATTTAGATATACTTGTCACAATGATTTTTACAAAGTTTCCACAATTATTTCAACAAACTCTATGAACTCACCAACCTTTGTGTTGACACTTTTAGCATGTTTATCTCAAGTCCATAATGAACAAGGCTGGCACAGATACTCAAGAGGGCTATAAATTTTATTATCATTCGAAAACTCATGTAGTGTAATTTGTCAATCGTGAAACTACTGGGACCTCATTTTTGTAAACTCTAATATTTATATAATTCGAATGATAAATCTTTTAAAACGACTCAATTAAAGTTCATTTTCTATTGTTATAATTGTTGTGCCATGAAGTAACACCTCGTTTGAATTCCGCTGCATATCACGAAATTGGGGGTGTTGCAGATTGGTATCAGAGCCAGGTTATGGAGAAACGGGTCTAATTGAAACCTAAACTATAACTGCTTTACCACAAAAACGTTTTATAGCCTTTCGTTCTCCGTGCCTTCCATCCTCCAAACGATTATGCGACTTTTAGGCATTTTATTCTACATGAACATATTAGTATATTTACATATAACACACACTGAATTTCGGGACGGAATTCCCTTTAAGGTGGTATGACTGTAACAACTCGAAAAATATCACGTTATATTTATTCAAAATATAAACATTTTTATCCCAAAATCACGTGACAAAGAAACAACATTTTGTGAACAACATATGGATTAGAGTTAGTTTACATATTGTTGTAACATTGCTTGTATTACCGTTTTCATTTTATGTATTAGTTGTATATATATATATTTTTTTTTTTTTTTAAATTAATTAAATAAATAAAAACTTTACACAATTGTTATGCATGAAAAATGTACCCAATACTTCTAATAAATATCTTACTAAATATCTAGATATTTTTCTAAAAATATCTAAATAAATATCGAGATATTTTCTAAAAATATCTAAATAAGTATCTAGATATTTTCTAAACAAAATATCTAGATAATTTCAAAATATCTAGATAATTTCAAAATATCTAGATATTTTCTCAAATTTTACTATAAATAGAAAGAAAACTAGTTTTACTTTCACAAAATAAAAACACACACAAACACTATCATCCTTGTGTGTGTTTCGGCCAAAAGAAAAAGGAGGAAGAAATTTGTAACAATTCGCATTTTCGGATTACAATTCATTTTTACTATTCACTTTCACTATTCACTCCCGAAATTTTTATTCAACATTCTTATAAGTTAACTTATTTTCATGATAACACGAGAGTTTGACACTCGTCGGGTCATTTTTGCAAGTTTCACAAAACCGTTTCTGAGATTTACGTTTAGGTTTAAACGACATTTAGGCATCCCGATATATCCATACAACATTACAAACAAGGGAAATATATGTTTTTCACATCATACGACATTTCCACAAGATTTGGATTTTTACATTTTCCGGTTTTGCGTTTTACGCGTTTTAAGCCTACGATTTTGGTTTTTACGACAATTAAGCACCCCGATAAAACTTATCACTCATTTAATATACTTTTTAGAGTATATTGACATGTTTTAACATTTCTTACAAGTTTCATACTTTTAGGATACCCGGTTTTAATTTTTGTGATTTAAATAATTAACGATAGCGATTACCGGGACAAAACTCACTCCGTAAATGCAAGATATTATCAAAACTCATATCTAGTCATCCAAGATAGACCTTAAACAAAATGTTATGCTAAGTCACAAGCCTTGTTGGCATGTGATAAGCCTTGATGAGCTTAGATGAGTACATGTGTAGTAACTTACTTAGGAAGCTTGCAAAATATCTAGTTTTCTTAACCTCCTCAACTATCTATAAGACCAAGTCCATTTCTAATTCCTTACACTGATAAAAACCAGTCACCCTTTAATTCTAAGAGAGATTCATAGTTGATTTTCAAGCTTCAAGTCCTTTATCAATTCCAAAGCTCTTGTCAAGCTTTGTTTGATCCAAGTTATAGTTTCTTTCTTCCATTGGTGATCTCCAAGCCACACAAGAAGAGTTTCTAGTAGAAGACTTCAAGTGTTTTCCCAAGTCATCTTAACTTAGTATCAAGAGGTTGAAGAATTCGGAAGCTAGGGTTACTAGTTCTTGTTCTAGTTCTTGATCCTTGATTTCCTTTCTTATAGAAAGTCAAAAGTTGTAAGAAAGACTAACCCCCACTCTTGCTCAACATCATTTACATATTTCTCATACTTAATCCATGCTATATATAGTCATTATATTGAATTATGATGTACAAAACCCTTAAAACAAGTTGAAAAAGCTTGTATGTTAACATATGTAAGTGAACAAGTAAACTAGTGTCTTATGCTATGAAACACGACCAAACTAAATACCCATGACCTTGGAAAATTAATTACTATTAAATAGGATTTTACAAGGAAAATGTAGCAATTTGAATCACCCGAAACAAATAAACGAGTCAAAAGTTATAATAAAAAGAAGTTAACGAAACTTAGAAAACAGGCTCACTGCCCAGATCTGGAAAATTTTAGAGGCACTTGTGTTCCGATTCATCAAAAATTTAAAACACAAAAGTTTTCCGGAACGATGTTTTACGTTAACCATGTGGAAACTCGGCCTGAAAACACAAAACAAAGGCAGTTTTCTGCCTCAAAATGTAAAACAGTTTTTCGGCGTCAAAAGTTTAGTTTATCACTTGTCAAGTAATTAAGAACCATGTGATTTTCAAAACTAATTACTCACTAAACATAATGAACTTCATAAAATAACAATCTTCATTCAAAATAAACTTTCCTAAGTTTATTTTTCCTTCGGAATAGTAACTTTTGTAAAACGAGGATAACTTATAAAACCATTTAAGTTACTTACACTAAATCAAGTACCATATAACTTTCATTAGACATTTAGATTTACCCAAACTCACTTGCGGAAAATGACCAAACTTACTTTGTAAACCATGTAACCACTTAACTTATATAATCAAAATGAGCGAAACATATGTTTTTCCATATCGAACACTACAAAACTAGCAAGCTTCATGTGAGGGATTTCATTTGGGTAAACTTATCGACGAGTTGCTAGATTGACGAATTAAAGTGTCCTAACTCCTCGAACGTTTACCGCATGAATTCTGAATTGTGATGGCCCGAACGGTAGTATGAGATATATAAACTATAAATATTTCATAAACCGTTTCTATAAAACAATATACACAACCTACCAAGTACTACATCATGATCAATATAAGGACATATATAAGCTCATTTATGTTTTCTTATACATTATTCCAAACCTAAGTCACAACGTTCTATTGTAGGTTGCACTTAGAGGTTTCCCGGCTTATCGAGCGATTTCGTTATATCCTTAAACATCATCCAACTCACGGTGAGTCATAGCACCACTTTTACTCGTTTAATTACTCTATAAACTCTTTGGGGGAGATACATGCTAAACTACTTTTATAACAATTATATTACTTGAAAGCTATGCTATATGCTTGAAACTATGTGTTATATCAATCTTTATTGATATTTGGAATTATGTACTTAAGAGTTATGTGCTATATCAATTATTATTGATACCTTATGTGCTATGTCAAAACCCACCTTGTTAAATCCTAATATAATGAACCGTTTAAGTACCTATTTGTAAGCAAAATGTTTGTGTTAAGCCGGGTAGGTAACCAAACGCACTATACTTGAAGATGTTTGTGTTAAGCCGGTTAGGTAACCAAACGCTCTATATTTAAAGCTGTTTGTGTTAAGCCGGTTAGGTAACCAAACACACTATATTTGAAAACGTTTGTGTTAAGCCGGGTAGGTAACAAAACGTATTAAATTGATGTTGTGTTAAGATGTTAGTAACATGAGCTTAGTGAAACAATAATTGTTTTGTTTTCAAACTATTAGTGTGAGACTATACAGCTCACACTACGAATATTGTATTCAACAATTTAACTAAACTCTATGAACTCACCAACCTTTGTGTTGACACTTTAGCATGTTTATCTCAGGTCCATAATGATCGAGGCTGGCATGGAAGAACACGAATACTCAAGAAGGCTATAAATTTTATTATCATTCGAAAACCCATTTAATGTAATTTGTAAACCGTGAAACTACTGGGACCTCATTTTTGTAAACTCTGATATTTATATAATTCGAATGATAAATCTTTTAAAATGACTCAATTAGAGTTCGTTTTCTATTGTTATAACTGTTGTGCCATGAAGTAACACCCAGTTTGAATTCCGCTGCGTATCACGAAATTAGAGGTGTTATAGATTGGTATCAGAGCTATAGTTATAGAGAAACGGGTCTAATTGAGACCTAAACTATAACTGCTTTATCACAAAAATATTTTATAGCCTTTCGCTCTCCGTGCCTTCCATCCTCCAGACGATTATGTGATTTTTAGACATTTTATGCTACATGAACATACTAGTATATTGATATTTACACACTTGATATACTTTCGATCATTTTATATAAACGATGTACTAAACATATCTGCGTATGCCTATTCCAGGGCATTTTGACACAACCATATTTTCCCAATCATGTATCTACTCGTGCATTTTAGGATTACTAAACTTTCTCAAGACATTGTAACTGATTACAATGGTCTCGACTACTTCTCAGACATTGTGTGATACAATGGTCTTAATCATTTCTCAGACATTGTGAGTTACACAATCGTCTAATTTACTTCCCAGAAATTGTGAGTTGCACAATCGTCTCTCCCATTTCTCAGACATTGTAAGTTATACAATGGTCTCTAAAACTATTTCATCACCTTATACAATATAATTTCATATGATATCGAAACCCGTCACAGTTTTGTTATATGGAATTATATATGAATCTAAGTATTACAAGTCTTGTATGGGCGGGACTTGTAATAGGAGGATTGATATGATAATTGCTATGTTAACTCGCTTATAAAGATTTTCATCTAATTTACATTAACCGTGTACTCACCAACTATTTTGAACATTATGTCAATTTCCTCCGATTATCTTACTCTCCATCTCCGAAGATGAGTGTGAATATTCATTCCGTACTCTCAGAACCCCTACGTCATCTCGTACTACACCACTTTGTAACTTACCTGTTAAGTATGAGTGTTGTGTCGGGAATTCTTAAGTAGGATGATTTATAATGTCCTTATTTGAATGGATTGTGACGCCTTTTCATTTAAATAAAAAAATTGTAAATCACCAAACCATAAGTTTATAATTTCTTACTTACATGAATTGGGACGCTTCTTTATGTAAGTAATGAATTATAAATGAATGAGCTTATTTATATCCGAAATGACATAAGTATGAACTTGAACCCGATAATCACCAGAATTCACTAAAAAGATCTAGAGACACAATAGTATCTTACCACTCAGCGAGACCTTAAGATATTATTTATACTACCTAATTTCATTCTTGAAGTTTTCATTTATGAGATAATCCGAACTACTATCAATTCTTCTCGTTACTCCTTAGAAGTACTAGTCTGTTAAGATTCTAAGAATATTATTCCGCCATAACCCTTTAAAAATCTCTTAAAGCAAACTAGAAATCTCTACCTAAGAATAATGGTAAGAGTAAACTACATTCTTCTAATTATCAACATACCACATCATTATCTGAACCCATTACAAGATTTCATGGATGATAGAGAAATACCAGAACACGATAAGTTAGTATGTAAAATTTCACAGGATCACGTTTCTTTCAAACTCTAGTTGACTTAGATACTGTACGATACATATTTTATCCCGAAACTACCCAAACTTTTCCTAGACTCCTCACCACCAGATAACATACACTGAATTCCGGGACGGAATTCACTTTAAGGAGTAGGTACCGTAACAATTCGCATTTTTGGATTACTATTCATTTTTACTATTCACTTTCACTATTCACTCCCAAAATTTTTATTCTACATTCTTATAAGTTAACCTATTTTCATGATAACATGAGAGTTTGACACTCGTCGGGTCATTTTTGCAAGTTTCACAAAACCGTGTCTGAGATTTACGTTTAGGTTTAAACGACATTTAGGCATCCCGATATATCCATACAACATTAAAAACAAGAGAAATATATGTTTTTCACATCATACGACATTTCCACAAGATTTGGATTTTTACATTTTTCGGTTTTGCGTTTTACACGTTTTAAGCCTACGGTTTTAGGTTTTTACGACAATTAAGCACCCCAATAAAACTTATCACTCATTTAATATACTTTTAGAGTATATTGATATGTTTTAACATTTCTTAGAAGTTTCATATTTTTAGGATACCCGGTTTTAAGTTTCGTGATTTAAATAATTAACGATAGTGATTACCGGGACAAAACTCACTCCGTAAATACAAGATATTATCAAAACTCATATCTAGTCATCCAAGATAGACCTTGGATGAAATTTTATGCTAAGTCACAAGCCTTGTTGGCTTGCGATAAGCCTTGATGAGCTTAGATGAGTACATGTGTAGTAACTTACTTTGAAAGCTTGCAAAATATCTAGTTTTCTTAACCTCCTCAACTATCTATAAGACCAAGTCCATTTCTCCTTCCATTCACTCATAAAAACCAGCCACCTTTCAATTCTAAGAGAGATTCATAGTTGATTTTTAAGCTTCAAGTCCTTTATCAATTCCAAAGCTCTTGTCAAGCATTGTTTGATCCAATTTATAGTTTTTTTCTTTCATTGGTGATCTCCAAGCCACACAAGAAGTGTTTCTAGTAGAAGACTTCAAGTGTTTTCATAATTCATCACAACTTAGTATCAAGAGGTTGAAGAATTTTGAAGCTAGGGTTACTAGTTCTTGTTCTAGTTCTTGATCCTTGATTTCCTTTCTTATAGTAAGCCAAAAGTTGTAAGAAAGACTAACCCCCACTCTTGCTCAACATCATTTACATATTTCTCATACTTAATCCATTCTATATATGTTCATTATATTGAATTCATGATGTACAAAACCCTTAAAACAAGTTGAAAAGGCTTGTATGTTAACTTATGTAAGTGAACAAGTAAACTAGTGTCTTATGCTATGAAACATGACCAAACTAAATACCCATGACCTTGGGAAATTAATTACTGTTGAAGAGGATTTTACAAGGAAAACGTAGCAATTTCAATCACCCAAAACGAATAAACGAGTCAAAAGTTATACTCCCTTCGTCCCTAAATAAATGTCCAGTGTTGATTTTTAAAGTCTTTTCTTTTCAACTTTGACCTTAAGTTAATTCATTTTTGTTATGTAATACTTAATGAAAATTATACTAATGAAAACATACATTTAAAATCAATCTATTCACATATTTTGCATCAAGTATTACGTAACACAATTAAAATAATTTAAGGTCAAAGTTAAAAAAGGAAGACTTTAAAAGTCAATAGTTGACACTTATTTAGGGACGGAGGGAGTAATAAAAAGAAGTTAGCGAAACTTAGAAAACAAGCTCACTGCCCAGATCTGGAAAATTTTAAAGGCACTTCTGGTCCGATTCATCAAAAAGTTAAAACACAAAAGTTCTCCGGAACGATGTTTTACGTCCATCACGTAAAAACTCGGCCTGAAAACACAAAACAAAGGCAGTTTTCTCCCTCAAAATGTAAAACAGTTTTTCGGCGTAAAAAGTTTAGTTTTTCAATTGTCAAGTAATTAAGAACCATGTGATTTTCAAAACTAATTACTCACTAAACATAATGAACTTCATAAAATAACAATCTTCATTCAAAATAAACTTTTCCAAGTTTATTTTACCTTCGGAATAGTAACTTTTGTAAAACGACGATAACTTATAAAACCATTTAAGTTACTTACACTAAATCAAGTACCATATAACTTTCATTAGACATTTAGATTTACTCAAACTCACTTGCGGAACATGACCAAACTTACGTTGTAAACCATGTAACCACTTAAATTATATAATCAAAACGAGCAAAATATATGTTTTTCCATATCGAGCACTACAAAACTAGGGAGCTTCATGTGAGGGGTTTCATTTGGTTAAACGTATCGACGAGTTGCTGGATTGATGAATTAAAGTGTCCTATCTCCTCGAACGTTTACCGCATGACCTCTGAATTGTGATGGCCCGAACGGTAGTATGAGATATATAAACTATAAATATTTCATAAACCGTTTCTATAAAACAACATACACAACCTACCAAGTACTACATCATGATCAATATAAGGACATATATAGGCTCATTTATGTTTTCTTAGACATTATTCCAAACCTAAGTCGCAACGTTCTATTGTAGGTTGCACTTAGAGCTTTCCCGGCTTATCGAGCAATTTCGTTATATCCTTAAACATCATCCAACTCACAATGAGTCATAGCCCCACTTTTACTCGTTTAATTACTTTATAAACTCTTTGTTGGAGATACATGCTTAACTACTTTTATAACAATCACAATTACTTGAAAACTATGCTATATGCTTGAAACTATGTGTTATATCAATATGTATTGATATTTGGAATTATGTACTTAAGAGTTATGTGCTATATCAGTTATTATTGATACCTTATGTGATATGTCAAAACCCACCTTGATAAATCCTAATATCATGAACCGTTTAAGTACCTATTTGTAAGCAAGATGTTTATGTTAAGCCGGGTAGGTAACCAAACGCACTATACTTGAAGATGTTTGTGTTAAGCCGGTTAGGTAACCAAACGCTCTATATTTAAAGATGTTTGTGTTAAGCTGGTTAGGTAACCAAACACACTATATTTGAAAACATTTGTGTTGAGCCGGGTAGGTAACAAAACGTATTAAATTGATGTTGTGTTAAGATGTTAGTAGCATGATCTTAGTGAAATAATAACTGTTTTGTTTTCAAACTATGAGTGTAAGACTATACAGCTCACACTACAAATATTGTATTCAACAATTTAACTAAACTCTATGAACTCACCAACCTTTGTGTTGACACTTTAGCATGTTTATCTCAGGTCCATATTGATCGAGGCTGGCATGGAAGAGCACGAATACTCAAGAAGGCTATAAATTTTATTATCATTCGAAAACCCATTTAATGTAATTTGTAAACCTTGAAACTATTGGGACCTCATTTTGTAAACTCTGATATTTATATAATTCGAATGATAAATCTTTTAAAACGACTCGATTAGAGTTCGTTTTCTATTGTTATAACTGTTGTGCCATGAAGTAACACCCAGTTTGAATTCCGCTGCGTATCACGAAATTGGGGGTGTTACAAAATTTTCCGGTTTAGCATATTTGGTGTTCTTACGGGTTTACACGGGTTTATAAACTAGTAATTTGGAGTTTTGGAGTTCTACCCGGGTTTCCAAATATTAGCTATCGCCATCATCATCTACTTGTAAACTGTTATTAAGGTGAGTCATAGCCCCACTTTTACTCGTTTAATTACTTTATAAATACTTTGCGGGAGATACACGCTCAACTATTTTAATTTCAATTTCGATTATTTGCAAACTATATTTTGTATCTGAACTAAATGATTATTTATGCTAAATAATATTATTTCCATACTTAGAGTTTCTATATCATGGACCATTAAGCACTATGCGTAGTGAGTACGAATATTATGGTTAGATCTATTGGGATTAATATAACCATTAAGTTGACTCAGTTAGAGCAAATAAACGCAAACAAATATTGGAGAACACTTGGTATAAACAACAGATTACCTACTAGGCTATGATTGCAACAATTATTCCAATTTCTATTAGTACGAGATTTACATTTTGGTTTTCATAATGATAGTGCAATAACAAACAATGTTCGAGATAACAAATAATGTTCAACGCTTTGGGTGTATAACAACGTAACCCAGACACAGAACGATTGGTGGCCCCCTACCGGGATAAATGGGATGATTTCATGTACTTTGTACAAACTATGTGATCTAATGGACTTGGTGTAATTTCGAAACTACTAGAATTGGTATAATAACAAACCAACAGACTTGGTACAATTGTGAACCAGCCAGAAACATAAAACTTAGGGTTTCGATGTCAAGAAACTAAGAGCAACAGAAACACTACCTACATGTGATATTGTATTTAGTACAATAGTCATACACTTTGAATCCTAGAAATACACAGTTAGTATTTACATATACTTGTCATAATAATTTTTACAAAGTTTCCACAATTATTTCAACAAACTCAATGAACTCACCAACCTTTGTGTTGACACTTTTAGCATGTTTATCTCAGGTCCATAATGAACGAGGCTGGCATGGAGGAGCACGGATACTCAAGAGGGCTATAAATTTTATTATCATTCGAAAACTCATTTAATGTAATTTGTAAACCGTGAAACTACTGGGACCTCATTTTTGTAAACTCTGATATTTATATAATTCGAATGATAAATCTTTTAAAACGACTCAATTAGAGTTCGTTTTATATTGTTATAATTGTTGTGCCATGAAGTAACACCCAGTTTGAATTCCGCTGCGTATCACAAAATTGGAGGTGTTACACCGTCTTGGGATGACCTCGGATTTACCAATCACTGCACTGCACGCGACCGGGTACATTGCTTGTTAGTATATCTGTAGATTAGTAGGTACACGAGACTATATAAATTTAAGACTTGATTAACACGTATCACATAGTTTATAGAGTGTATAACAAACTGAACTCACATTTTTCAGGTTAATACTTAACCATAAACTTGAACGTTTTACTCTGAACACGTGAATACTTGATTTAACGTATAACCATTAGGTTATCCCGCGTACAACGAGAAACAACTTTGAACGTATACCTGCACTAGAATAAGTTTAGTATACGTCTAACAAGTACCCTATGACTCTCATGAGCATGTGTTATAAGTCATTTGCATTTGGTTTTAAAAGTTTTACATAGGTTATCTAAGCTTGTAGTAAGTCTCATGCATGCATGCAATAACTAACCAAACTCATCACCTTTTCATTATACACTACTACATACACAAATATATTTCAAAAACCAACTTTTCCCACCCCTTTAGATAGTCCAAAATCAGCCAACATAAGTAGCAAACCCAACATCTCCTTTCTTGCCTTGAAACACCACTTTACCCCAACCATGCTAGCACCAAAAGCCACCAAACATGGCTAGCTTGTCCCTCCTCTTGTCCCCATCATAGTGAACGTCTCAAGAGCCCTCTCCACTCCCCAAAATCACTTTTACCATGTTTGTATAACTAGACCATGCAAGCATTAAGGTCCTTTTTTACCCTTCCCAAAGTTTCACTATAAAAGAGACCTTTTTGGTAGCATTTTTCTCACACATTCAAACACAAAAACATATACTCTCTCTCTAAATTTTTGCATCAACAAGGGCTTTAATAAGGGTACTTTGGTGTTGTGTTAGCTTAGTTAAGAGTTTGTACAAAAATAACTACAAGAGCTTGGGTTTTTGTACTTCAAATTAGGGTTTTCTAGGGTTTTTATTGTGATCTTGTGCACTTTCTTGACAACAAACATCGCCAACACTTGTAAGTATCTCATGTAACTCTTTTTCATTTATATTTAACTTATTTAGCATGATTTCATATCACTTTTGTTAGACTTGTAGTGTTGGAAGTTGTTTTAAACATAGTTATGATTAACATCAAATCTGCCCAGAAAATCAGTTGACTATTGGGCTTTGTTTTACCACTTTAGAGAATAATTATGGCCAAAATCTTTACACCTCAGTGTTCTACCATGTCTTACGTAGATTCTACCCAAAAATTTTATATTATGGCCAAAATCCTGTCAAGTAGCACTAAATGAAATACTTAAACTCCATACTAGAACCTCTAATTGGACTTTTTGGAAAGCTAAGACATAGACCTAACTACAGGAACTTGAATTTTGAAAAGTGGATGAAAAACGAAGAAGTTATAGCCTCTTGAAGTCGGGCCAAAATTCTGGACAAAACAGTTGGTTTAGGACAACAAATTTTAAGCTATTTATTGGTATCCAAATCATGTTTTGACCAAAGGAAACCGTATTTTTTTAAAAGTAGACATTTTTACCTACGTTTAGGGCTTTGAATGAGAAAATTTGGCCAGAAAACGAGTGACTTGCGCCCATTTAAAGTCGTAATTTAATTCCAATCAGCAACTTATTGAAGGGTTTTGGAACCGGAAAACGTGTTTTACTTGCTTTTCTTAAATGATTTGACTTACGAATCTTTATAAAAACTTCAATACAAGTTTATAAGGGTGATAAAACTTTGTAAAACTCGTATGCATATAGTACATGTCGTATCATTCCTAAGGCGTCTTTTTTAATTAGGTCGCGGTTAGGACATTTTGTTACGTTCAAGCCTACGTACTTATTCCTGTATTCACCACTTGATTGAGGTGAGTTTCATAGCCCCACTTTTACTTTTTTAATACTCATTTTGAAATACTTTGTGGTGAGAATACATAGCTCGTTTATTTATGGACACAAGTACTTAAAAATTTACGTATTGTCTAAGTTACATAACTTTCCATTAAGTCCCCACTATCAAGAACCGTTAAATACGTAGTATGCGCGAATGTTGTGAATAGATATATTGGGTTGACACCTCCGTCCAGGTAGTTGCCCTAATTGATTGGTATGTTAAACAGATGCATAATCATTTGAGGAACTTGAGTGTTCACGGAAAGGAACACTTGCCGGGGCACAAAACTAGAAACGATTAAGGCTTCGGGGTCATGAACTTAGTGCATTAGTAATACTTTTCTAGACATTGTGAGTGATATAATGACCTCTAAATCTTGTGGTTCACGATACTATTTTACTTCACTTTAAACCTATGAACTCACCAACTTTATGTCAACGTTTTCGCATGTATTTCTCAGGTCTGTAACTAGCATTGTTTTGACTAGCACTATGGAGTTCATACTAGAGTTACCCAGTGGCGGTTGCATTACATTGAAGATTTACTGCATGGACTTTAAAATTTTTGATTGTATTTTCAAAACAATCTTGTTGTGAAACTCGTGAACTTATTTTGTTGAAAACTTGTTCATTTAATGAAATCAAACGATGTATTTTCAAGGACTCATGTAGAGGTCGTTGTTTATATTCTGTGACTTTGTACTATGAAGTCATACCCCGGTTACCTTCCTCTACGATATTTTGAGGGTGTGACAGATTGGTATCAGAGCTCCAATTATAGAGAATTATGTTGCATTATTAGGCCTAGACTATAGCCATTGCATTACAAACATTCTGCTGCTAGTCCACACACTAAGTCACTAAACTATCGTACATGCTCATACATTATAATGGTCTCTAAAACTTTTTCATGATCTTACATAATATCGTTTTATATGATATTAAATCCGTCACAGTCTGTCGATCCCCCTGGTTATCTTACTATCTGTCTCCGAAGACGAGTTTGAACACTCGTCCCATACTTTTGGAACACCTATGTCGCCTCGTAACCCACCGCCTAGAAACACACGAGTTAATTAGAACACAACTTTAACATGTCACCTTGTAACATACCGCCTTGGAGCACCAACTTTTAGGACAAGACTTTAGTACCCCTCAACAACCACCTCAACAAAAACAACCATCATCATCTACCTAAAATCAGCAAAAAGACGAAGCTGAACTTGAAAGATTACTACATGAAGAAGAAGTCATGTGTAGAGATGAGGATTCCTCTGATGATGAAGAGTTTGATGATTGGTATGAGCTGGAAGAAGGGGAAATTCGACCTGAACCATCTGAGAAGTTCAAGAATGAGTTCCAAGAAATGAAGAAATGGAATAAAGTTCCAACTTTTGTTGATTATCACATAATGGAATAGACAGTCAATGAAATGTTAAGAGATTGGTGCACAAGCAGCTTTGAATACGAATGTCATATCAATGAAATGGAGAAGTACATAAATTCGATAGTGCATTGAGAAGATAGTAAAGAAGAGCTGATTGATCAGTAATACTTCAGAAAAGGTTGATTTTTCTATGTATGCGCCAGAGATCCCTCAAAACCAACACCAAAGTTTCTGAACTATGATCTTGCTTATCTGAAACACGGCAACACAGAGCAGAAATCATAATAATTGTCAATCTTCACACTGCGACCAACAGACTTCACGGAAGATGATATTAAAGAAATAATCACCAATAAGTGGATGAAGAAAGTGATCAAGTAGAAGAGGTTCAATGAGGAAGAAAGAATGTCAATTCAACATTGGCATGATACAAGAAGAAAGCTCGTGGGCAAAGTCAAACACAGATTAAGAAGAGACAAGAGGGATGATTTAGAGTCTAAGTACAAGATCAAAGAGGTATTAAACGCTGAGAGTGCCTCACTACTAGGGTACGACTATATATCGAAGATCATTATGCTTAGAGAAGACGAAAGTGTACAGGAGTCTCAGAGTCTGACTTCAAGTATCTATGCATGAATGATATTAACGACTTGTGTCTCCTTTGTATGCAAAAGAAGCTAGATCACTTCAACACTCGTATAGTTGATTCACTATTGGTGTTCATCCGTGCAAGTGTGATTCTGGCTCGAATTCAAGACTTCCAGTTGGGGATTGAGAGCTATCAGTGTCGTGTTAATCTAACTGCACCAACAATCAAGTTTGAAGGGATTGAAGGAGTTGATTCATTCATCATGATATCTAATCCAGTGGTCGGATATGTGTACGAGAACAGCAAAGTTGAAAAACGAGTCCTCATACTTCTAGATATTCCTAAGCTAAGTGACGAAACTCTAAAAAGGGTGCATGACAAGATAAGCAGGAGAGTGAGGGATAACTTGACTGGGTATGATTAGAACAGACTTCTTCCAGATGAGCTGAAACAGTATCAAGAATATCAAAGTATAATCATATCGCATATCAAGTTTGAGAGCAGATGAGAAGGTGGGAGAGCTATGTTGGTGCAAGACCAAGACGGGGCGTTTTTTAGCCAAGACTTGAATAATCAACCCTTAGGGGAGATTATTAGGATTCGTTCTAGAAGTGTTATTATTCTAGGTCTTGTAGTTTGTAATAGGTTAAACATGTTTTGTAATAGAGGCGAGGCAGGGAGTATAATTTAGTGTACTAAAGGTTAGCTTGGCCCATTAACGGCCCAAAGCCTACCTCGCCTATGTCTACCTCACCTGTACTCACACGATAAATACCCCTTACCTTGAGGTAAGAGGTGTGGTTGGATAGGCTTAATAGACATTTTCTTTCATTGTTAAATAATATATTTTCCTCTCACTGTCCTTCTCTCTCTCCCCCTTTCTCTCTCCCCCTCTCTCTCTCTCTCCCCCTCTCTCTCTCTCTCTCTCTCTCTCTCTCCCTCTCTCTCTCTTTCTCGTGTCTTAATCTATAATCATAAACACTGTGTGATGAGAATGATTGAAGGGAAACCTACAAAAACATTCAAGTTTATGGTTAATTATTAACCTAAAAAATGTGAGTTATCACATTCTTCCCCCGTTAAAGGAATTCCGTCCCGAAATTCAGTTTGTGTTATCCGACGGTGTGGTGTTTGAGAAGAGGTGAGGGTACTTGCGACAGATTTGATCTTCACACTCCCAAGTGAATTCGTGACCTCTTCTGGAATTCGATCGAACCTTTATGATCAAAATATGACTCTGCTTCAACCGTTTGACTTCCTGATCCATAATCTCCACTATTTCCTCAATAAGGTTTAGTTTGTCATCAACCTGAATCTCCTCTAGGGGGGAATAACGAGGTTTTCATCCAATAAACATTCTTCAGATTTGAGACGTGGAACGTGTTGTGCGCACTACTAAGTTCTTGTGGAAGTTCGAGTCGGTAAGCTACCAGTCCAACTCTTGCCAAAATCTTAAAGGGTCCAATGTATCTTGGGTTTAACTTTCCTCATACCGTGCCTTTCCATGGCGAGACTTTCAACATGGCCTTGCCCCCAACCTACAATTCTAATGGTTTACGTCTCACATCAGCGTAACTTTTCTAACAGACTCCTGCATAACTAAATCACTCAATCCTCTAAAATGTAGTACCCTACTTTTTCCAATGAAACGCCGGGTTCCATCTGACCAGTCTCAAACCTCTTATTCGTACCTTGTAGAGCTTCGTTCTCTATGTTCTCTTCTATGAGTACTACTATTCCACTTGTAGTCTCCAAGGCCCTAATCTTATGACAAAACCGCTAATTGTGATCACACTAGTCGGTGGGTTGTTTCTAGGATGACTAATGATGTAACCCGACTCATTAACTTAGAATGTGGTGTAGGATGAGTCTGACTCTAACATGATAAGGTTGTGGTAAAACTCTACTTAGTTACTTTTCTTACTAATACGAATGCCTATGACATGCACCGCTTATACATACACACAGTGGTATGTGTTAAATTACACATACCTTTTACCTATTTAAACAGACCAAATAGACCAAAAACTGACCGAATATGCCAAATATATGTGGTTTTTGTGTTTGTGAATATGCAGGTACGGATATCTAGAAAAATCAAGAAAAAGACAAAGACGAGCACGGGAAATGGAAAAGAGCTCAAAAGACGGGACCCGGGAAGAAATTCACGAGTTTGGTCGAGTTATTGTGCAAAAATCCCGAAGAGCCCTTGGATTATTTTTTAGTTGGCAAAATTGGTCCTCGGATGAACTTTGAAAAGATAGCAAAAATGGTCCCTACAATTTCATAAGTTACAACTTTGGTCCTTGGTGTGTTAATTAAACTCTAAATGTAACCATATCCGGATCAACCAAACAAAACAACCCATTTAACCCTTAACTCTCCACAGCCGGATTCAAAAAAAAAAAGACTAACCAAAACCCAATCCTAACCTACCCTTAAAGCCCACCAACAACCCATTCTATCCTTAACCCATCGCCGGCCCACCCCAACACAAACCGACCCAACATCAAAACATTACCCGACCCATCCTATAATTAACTAAAAGCGGGGTAACATTCGGTCAAAACCCCCTATCTCAGTCAAATATTAAATCAACCGAACCCTAATTGTTATTTCATCTTCTTCTCAATCTCATTTTCCCACTTAATCCCTAGATAACCACCCATCACTCTCACCACCTCACACTACCGGCCAAGGTACCCACATGGGTTTGTCTTGGTCCCCCCCTCCACGATGGCAATCCGAGGACAAGAGAAGATCAACGGCTCAAGCTATTTGTTGTGGAGAGCAAGAAAACATCCAAGGGTCAATATTGAAGCACAAAACACCCTCACAAAGAAAGCACAAAGAAGATATATATAAGTAGCAGCCGATTTATTTTTTTCCTTTGTCCCTCTTTTCATGTTTTTAGAAAAGATTAGACCACTTTAATTGTTTCAGTAGTATTAAGGTTTATTTTAGCATTTTACTTTAAGGTTTGTATTTTTTTATCCGGTTGTAATTCACTCTTTATTTTAATATAAGTCCAAGTTTATTGCTTTAGTTAGTTCTTCTGCTTCTGCTTAGTTAAGGTTTATTTCAGTTAGTTAGTTCTTATTGATTTTCATTTTATTTACTGCTTCTGCTTAGTTCGTTCTTGTTACTGCGTATTTTTTATGGTTTAGTTATTTAGTGCTTTTGAGGTGAATGCTTTTGTGCGAGTTGGATTTGGATCGGTTTAAGATTATTGTTTGTTGTTATTGTAGTGAATCGATTAGTACACTCTTTTAGTTAATTTTGATCGGATTTGGTAGTTAAGTTTGTGTCATTGCAGTTTAAGATCATTGTAGTTTAAAGTTGTAGTTTAAAATGCTCAAATGTTTAAGATCATTGCTGTTTGTTGCAAAAAAAAATTAAGATTGAAAAAAAAAAATAAAGAGCAAAAAGTGCAAGAGGTGGGATTCGAACCCCAGACCTCTCGCTTAGCAAAACCCCCACAAACACACACGTATTCCAACTGCCCTAAGCCTTTTTATTAGTTTGTCTTTACAAAATGTTTTATTTAACTTAGCTTGTTTTATTTTCATTTAAACCTTTTTAAGCTGTTTAGCTGTTGAACAGCTTATTCCAATAAGCTGTTTCACCTTTATTATTTTTCCTAGTTTACTTTTACTTCAAAGTAGTTACTCAAAAATTTCCAGATTTTTCGCAATAGTTTAAGTATTTTTAGTAATTTAAATTAGTTTAAAAAGTTTTTAATTCATAAGTAATTATCAAAAAGTCAAAAAAAATATTTTTCTTTTTTCAAAAATTTTCTTTTATCAGTTTTAATATAGGAAAATTATTTTCAAAATTTTAGGGCTTAGAATTTTGCATTTCACTTTTATTCGCGTTTTTAAATTACGTCGCGTTCCGTTTTTAATTTAAATTTTCGTTTTAGATTTCGTATGCTTAGATTATTTGTACTCGTAGCTTTATTAGTAGTTTTTATTAGTTGTTTTTAGGTTAAATGCTTAGTTTAATTGTTCTATTAGTTTAGTTTAATTAGTTTATCTTGTTTGTTATTTTAATATTAGTAGTGTAATTCAAAAATCAATCACTCTTTTTCTCATTCACTACACGAATCACGTTCCGGGAACACAAATTCCATTCGATCTTCGTCGGGACAACGAACCTGGGCTTTGCATATTTCCGGTGCAATTCTCCCTTGATCTATAAATTGTTACATATCAATTTTTGGCGCCGCTGCCGGGGAAGGTTGAAGTGAGTGCGTGATTCCGTTTTTCGATTCGTGTTTTGAAGAACCTTCCTCGTGAAGTTTCGTATATATCTTGTGAATATTTTTATCCAAAAATCAAAAAAAAAAAAAAAAAAAAAAATTAAAAAACTTTGAAAAACCCAAAAAGATTTTCTCTTCAAAATTTATTTTCCTTTTTCCTTTATGATTTTTCATGTTTCTAAAATTTAAAAATCCAAAAATATTCTTCTTAATCCTCTTAGCCGTTTGATTCTTATCTCTTTACCCTCTCATACCGTTTAATTCGTATCTTCTTACCCTCTTAACCGTTTAATTCTATCTCTTTATCCCTCTTATGTTTAATTCTAATGTCGTCACTGGGCTATACTTGTTTTGATTGTAAAAGCCCGTTGATTGACAGTCTTCGTTGTTCAAAGTGTGCGTGTGAGCGGTGTGGAAATCACAACCCAAGAGGATCTTGTTATTGGTGTGAAGTAGCCCTCAAAGAGCTTAATTCCATCGATAATTCTCAAAGTTTTTCCGAACACCCTCCACAACCCCAGCCATCCTCACTCACTCAGCATAATTGCTTTGTATGTGGAGATCCGTTGGGGGATGATTCACACTGTGAACGATGCTTCTGCAAAGGATGTGGGTTTACCCATGGACTTTGCGTGTGTTGCACTCCTGAAATCGAAAATACACTTAATTGTCCAAATTTTCAAAACGATTTCAACCCTCCTCAAGATTCATTTTGGCAAGAACCATGTTATCAAAACTTCAATGATACATCATTCCAAAATATGCCAAATGATCTTTGTGAGTGTTGTGGAGGTCCTTATAATGGTGGGAATTGTCCCGGTTGTAGCATGGTGGAATCAGGAAACGGGTTTGTCTATGACCAAAATCCTTATTCATACCATGAAACAACCGACTTTTTCGACCAACCCCCACAACATCAGATGGAGACATATTCTTGTGAATATTGTGGAGGTAGTCCTCACCCGGGTTTTGATTGTCAAACAGGGAACACGTTTGTCTATGAACAGGTTCCATGTTATCAAAACTTCGGGTATGACCATTATCCATATAATTCACCGAATCAGTCACAACAATCATATTGTTGTGAGTACTGTGGAGGTCCTCACTATAGCTCTGATTGTCAAACGAGGAGCCCGCTTGTCTATGAGCACGATCCTTGTAACAATTTTGACTATTCTTATCATGACCAACCTCCACAGTATGAAACGATTCAAACGCAGCCTCAACCATCTCCTCAAGAATTATTCCAAGACATTCATGATGCTAGGAAAAATCTTCTGGATTCTGCTTTCGAAGATGTATTCCAAAAACTTCATGATGTAAGGAATGCATTTAATGCTTGGGCTGCTAAACAGACCCAAGAGGATCGTCATGGTGAATCTATGGAAGATTTACTCGCCATTGAACGTGCAGCACATAACCGTTTCTTGTTTAATAAGGCTTGCCTGCTCGATGACGATGATGACGACGAAGATGAGAGTGCTATTCCTTTAAATGATAACATTTCTCAACCCTCTCAGTCTAGACCCGAGGACTCTCTAATTATGGGGGATGAGCATTTTAGCACTGTTCCTGAAAAGAAATCGGACGAATTCATAAAGTCTAGTGCTGAGAACCTTGTCCCAACCCCAAGTGAGTCTGAGGAGATATTTGACAGAGAATGTGATTCTCCGATTTTTGGAGAATCTCTTGACATCTCTGAGGTTACTTCCGGGATTTTCTCTAACACTCTTTTTGAATTTGATGACGATTGCTTTTCTAGCAACGTTAATCCGCTGTTTATTGAAGTGTTAGAGAGCGATGAGGTCAAAGACTCTAATGTTTTTGAAAATATGACCTCAATTGTTAATCCCGAGAATCAAAAGAATATTCTTTCTCCGACATATGTGACAGTGCCTTTTGGGGATCGCCCTTATATTGACTTCACATATGTCGTTCAAGTTTTTCTACCTTTCTTCTCCTACAAGGTAGATTGTCCTTCCATTCACTCGCTCGGGAGTGAGGACAAAATCTTTGACCCCGGCATCTCTCATTCTTTTAAGCCGGGTATATCTCGTCGGAGTGGAACTTTCAAGAACTTCAATGTTTATCCAAACATCTTGAATGAAAGTCCGATGGAGATCTTCTCTTCCACCTGCTCACCCAAGGACAATTAAATTCGGGGCGAGTCTAAGCTTTCCGACTCGATTCTAAACAAGCGCTTCGTGGGAGGCACCCCATGCTTATCCATCTATCTTCTTTCTATTTTCTCTCTAATAAGTGTAGTGAGGAGGGTTCCTCTTCCATTTGTTGTGTTTCGTGGTTGTTTGTGTATGTCCAGGTTAGCCCGATTGATGAAGACTCTCGTGCTCGTGGTTTGCTTCTCTCCACTCGAGTTTCATCATTCGTTGCTCATCCGATATCCTTAATCTTATCGTTTTACGTTTATCTTTGGCATAATTCATAAACGGCCTTAGATTTATGTAGGAGAACCCTTACCTTTAAGACATTGAGGACAATGTCTCGTTTTAGTCTGGGGGGGTAATCTTTCGATTTGATTTTTGCCTTGCATTTTTGCCGTTTTCTCTCGCAACCCCGTTTTTCCTCAAAATTTGAAAAAAATCCAAAAAATGAGAAAAATTTTTAAAATTTTTTTGCAAAAATATAATAAATTTTGACATTTTGTTGACTTTCCGCTGGTGAGAGTAGGAATAAAATTCTGACTTGACCGGGCGTGTTGAGCCCTAGCTTGTCCCCTTAACCGTTTATAATCTATAAGCTCGTGCTAGTCTTTTACACAAGGAGCTAGAAAACGCGAATTCTTTTCAAGAGTTTGCAAGTTCCCGTATTTGACTTTATATATGCATGGCTTGATTATTAGGCTAAGCATTCGCGGATCTTATTATTTAAGATTTTAAATTTGCGAAGAACGAGAAATGATAGAGTTGTTTATAAGTTAGATTGCTAAACGTAGAGTAGTTGGTTCTCTTTAGAGCTCATCGAAGTTATTTGTGGCTTTTTGTTCCCATAAGCTTGTTTCACTCAAAAATAGAAATCTAGGAATAATTAAAGGCATTTTAGTTTTGGCGATAATTAGTTTTTATTTCTTCCTTAGAGAATCCTTGCTTATAAGAGTTGGGTACACATCAAGGTACTGCCAGTGTTACGGTGTAATAGACTATTCCATCTTGCCGGCTCGCAACCGATGTTGGGATTGTTATAAAAGCCGTAGGACTTGGGGTTTGGCAATTAATTAATGAATATGATAATGTATAATAATAATCCAAAGCCATAAAAAGTTTTCTACATCTTGCCGGTTCGCAGCCGATGTTGTAGACTTCTAATAAAGGCAGAGGAAAAATTCCAAGGTCATAATAGACTATCACATCTTGCCGGTTCGCAGCCGATGTTGTGATTGTTATAAAGGGCCAAGGACTAAATACATTAATGTGCTTAATAGTGTTAAAAATGCCAAACTTCGACTCCGGGGGTGTCCTAATAAAGGCTTCCGTCTCTGGACTCGTAGATGAGTTGTTTCGGTCGCAAATAAAAGGGATATCCTCAAAATCGTGTTAAATCAGAGACCTTGATGTGGACCTCATTTTTGTATGCAACGGTTTTCGAGGGAAGGTTTGGAAACTACTTAGCGTCTAAATTAGATATCTTTATCGGCTTAAAACTTATCGAAATGAGAATTTGAAGAAATTCATTTCTCACCAAAAATAAAATAAATAGAGGAAAATAGAAATTTGGGAACAAGGAGTCCACAATTAGCTTTCTGGGTAGTGTTGGTAATCTAACTTGTAAATAACAATGATTTCGTTTTTAAGCTTAGTTTGGGGACTCGTGAAAAATCAGGAACGACGAATTCTATCCGTATGGTCACTTCTTTATGAGTCGTGTTTCCTACTCGAAGACCCTAAAAGTTATCGTGAGATAATGATTGTCGACAAAGCCGTCACATGAAAATGAGAAAAATACAAAAATAGAATAAAAGGAAAATCGGGGAGTTTTTAGAACTTAAGATTTCTTAATCTCTTTTGAAAATTTTGCTACTTCTCAAAGTTAGTAAAAAGAGATTGGAAATTTTTGGTTTTAAAAACGTGTTTTTATAACATTGCGTGAGGACACAGCAATATCTTAGTCTGGGGGAATTTTGGTATGTGTTAAAATACACATACCTTTTACCTATTTAAACAGACCAAATAGACCAAAAACTGACCGAATATGCCAAATATATGTTGTTTTTGTGTTTGTGAATATGCAGGTATGGATATCTAGAAAAATGGATAAAAATCAAGAAAAAGACAAAGACGAGCACGGGAAATGGAAAAGAGCTCAAAAGACGGGACCCGGGAAGAAATTCACGAGTTTGGTCGAGATTATTGTGCAAAAATCCCGAAGAGCCCTTGGATTATTTTTTAGTTGGCAAAATTGGTCCTCGGATGAACTTTGAAAAGATAGCAAAAATGGTCCCTACAATTTCATAAGTTACAACTTTGGTCCTTGGTGTGTTAATTAAACTCTAAATGTAACCATATCCGGATCAACCAAACAAAACAACCCATTTAACCCTTAACTCTCCACAGCCGGATTCAAAAAAAAAAAGACTAACCAAAACCCAATCCTAACCTACCCTTAAAGCCCACCAACAACCCATTCTATCCTTAACCCATCGCCGGCCCACCCCAACACAAACCGACCCAACATCAAAACATTACCCGACCCATCCTATAATTAACTAAAAGCGGGGTAACATTCGGTCAAAACCCCCTTTCTCAGTCAAATATTAAATCAACCGAACCCTAATTGTTATTTCATCTTCTTCTCAATCTCATTTTCCCACTTAATCCCTAGATAACCACCCATCACTCTCACCACCTCACACTACCGGCCAAGGTACCCACATGGGTTTGTCTTGGTCCCCCCCTCCACGATGGCAATCCGAGGACAAGAGAAGATCAACGGCTCAAGCTATTTGTTGTGGAGAGCAAGAAAACATCCAAGGGTCAATATTGAAGCACAAAACACCCTCACAAAGAAAGCACAAAGAAGATATATATAAGTAGCAGCCGATTTATTTTTTTCCTTTGTCCCTCTTTTCATGTTTTTAGAAAAGATTAGACCACTTTAATTGTTTCAGTAGTATTAAGGTTTATTTTAGCATTTTACTTTAAGGTTTGTATTTTTTTATCCGGTTGTAATTCACTCTTTATTTTAATATAAGTCCAAGTTTATTGCTTTAGTTAGTTCTTCTGCTTCTGCTTAGTTAAGGTTTATTTCAGTTAGTTAGTTCTTATTGATTTTCATTTTATTTACTGCTTCTGCTTAGTTCGTTCTTGTTACTGCGTATTTTTTATGGTTTAGTTATTTAGTGCTTTTGAGGTGAATGCTTTTGTGCGAGTTGGATTTGGATCGGTTTAAGATTATTGTTTGTGGTTATTGTAGTGAATCGGTTAGTACACTCTTTTAGTTAATTTTGATCGGATTTGGTAGTTAAGTTTGTGTCATTGCAGTTTAAGATCATTGTAGTTTAAAGTTGTAGTTTAAAATGCTCAAATGTTTAAGATCATTGCTGTTTGTTGCAAAAAAAAATTAAGATTGAAAAAAAAAAAATAAAGAGCAAAAAGTGCAAGAGGTGGGATTCGAACCCCAGACCTCTCGCTTAGCAAAACCCCCACAAACACACACGTATTCCAACTGCCCTAAGCCTTTTTATTAGTTTGTCTTTACAAAATGTTTTATTTAACTTAGCTTGTTTTATTTTCATTTAAACCTTTTTAAGCTGTTTAGCTGTTGAACAGCTTATTCTAATAAGCTGTTTCACCTTTATTATTTTTCCTAGTTTACTTTTACTTCAAAGTAGTTACTCAAAAATTTCCAGATTTTTCGCAATAGTTTAAGTATTTTTAGTAATTTAAATTAGTTTAAAAAGTTTTTAATTCATAAGTAATTATCAAAAAGTCAAAAAAAATATTTTTCTTTTTTCAAAAATTTTCTTTTATCAGTTTTAATATAGGAAAATTATTTTCAAAATTTTAGGGCTTAGAATTTTGCATTTCACTTTTATTCGCGTTTTTAAATTACGTCGCGTTCCGTTTTTAATTTAAATTTTCGTTTTAGATTTCGTATGCTTAGATTATTTGTACTCGTAGCTTTATTAGTAGTTTTTATTAGTTGTTTTTAGGTTAAATGCTTAAGTTTAATTGTTCTATTAGTTTAGTTTAATTAGTTTATCTTGTTTGTTATTTTAATATTAGTAGTGTAATTCAAAAATCAATCACTCTTTTTCTCATTCACTACACGAATCACGTCCCGGGAACACAAATTCCATTCGATCTTCGTCGGGACAACGAACCTGGGCTTTGCATATTTCCGGTGCAATTCTCCCTTGATCTAAATTTGTATGACATGCACCGTATCGCTTATACATACACACAGTGGAAAGTTGATTTAAACAAAATCTAAAGGTAACTACTCCTAGCATAACATGATCCTTCCTAAATTAGACATAGGTGATCAGGTTATGTCTAATTGGGGCTAAATAATGCAATGCTCGGCTTAGTCGAACTAGTATTATGTTTCTTAGAGTTAAATATTATTAACCATACTGTTTATAAGATAGTAGCCATAACAGTTAATAAAGTAGCAAAATAGTTTATAAGATTGTAACAAAATAGTTTATAAAATAATAGCAAAACGATTTATAGGATGGTAACAAAACAGTTCATAAGGTAATAGCAAAATAGTTTATAAGATAGTAGCAAAACAGTTTATAAGATGGTAGTAAATTAGTTTATAAGATAGTAGTAAAAGAGTTCATAAGAGAATAGCAAAACGGTTTATAGGATGGTAACAAAATAGTTTATAAGATAATAGCAAAATGTGTTATAAGATGGTAGCATGTTTTTCCCCTAAAATAAGTAAATAGTAAAGGAAAAAGGGGGTTGTGAAAACTCATGAAAAAGTAAGCATATACATAAATGCGCGTGTAGTTCCTATTATGCGTGCTATATGAGGGTACTTAGGTTATAGTCTATGAAATTCCACTTGTCTAGCCGGTGGGAGTCCTGACAAGTCTTCAGGAAAGACTTCTGGAAAATCCCGCACAATGGGCACTTTTTCAATCCGCTTCTTCTCTGACTCCTGCTCCGTTACGTGCGCTAGAAAGACATGGCATCCCTTTTGTAAATATTTCTCAGTCTTAATGCAGGATATGATGTTTAACCTAGATCCGCTTAGTCTTAATGCAGGATATGATGTTTAACTGATGGTATCAAAGTTTAAACGTGCGTTACATGTTGCTATTCCCAAGAGAGCATATCCAAGTACCAGTTGTTCCTCAGTGAGTAGTTGTTGTTGAGCTTGTTGTGCCATTGTAAATTCTGAAATTAAGACAAAAATGAGTTAGATTCATAGTGAATACAAAGGATTTTGATTTCACTTTTTCCACTCTGTCTGTTTTATACGTTCTGGTATTTCTTTTTGAACGTATTTTCTTTTTCTCATTTTCTTTCCCGTGTGCCTTGTACTTGCTTTTTCTAACACACGACGTACGCTCTTTTCTTTTCACGTACGATTTATTTTATTTTTCTTTCATATATTGCTCACAAAGAAAAATACTTGAAGTTAGTGATACTCTTTCCAAATATGAAGTGATGTCTTGTTTTGAATTTGTATATGTCATTGACATAAGAAAAACTCAAGAACTGACTTCGCATTTGAAATCAAGTTTTTTGAAAAAATATCACTTTATATGTTAACCTTGAAAGCACAATAGATGTAGTGTATCACTAAAGAGCATTTAGGGGGGGGGGGGGGGACGCTTACATGTATAAACCATGTAAGTGTGTGTTTTACTATGTGAAACGGTGTAAAGAGTGAAGAGAGAATTACCACTTTTTTGTATCGGATGCCTTTTATTTATAGAGAGACATTTAGGGTTTCAGGATAAACCCCGTGTGGATGATCAACGACTATAGACATGTCAGATGTTGATCATCCGATGAGTAGACAAGCAAGACAGGTGGGAACTCCTTTTTGGCCCGTATCTGGTCGTGCCCATCTTCAATATTCTTGCTCGTGTGTCTCCCATTGTCATATGTCAGATGATACGTCGTAGCCGTTAGTGACAGTTAAGAGACATTTGTCTCATGCATGTCTGTTACACGGCCTGAGAGGCTTCCTCAGGCTAGGTGTGGCTTGGGAGTGTAATCGGGCCTATCAAATGTTGATAATGGGCCTATTAAGTGTTGATAATGGGACTTGACTTTAGTGTTTAATTAATGGGTTTAGTAATACTTAATTTTTCTACACTTAATATAGTGTGAAAAGATTAGGTGTTAAAATTGCACACTTATAAGCAAGGTTTTCAAAATCGAGATCCTGCTCAGGATCATTTTCATTTTTGCAAGATCGAGATCATAAGATTGGACCGAGATCTTAAAATCCTACTTAATGTCATTTTCTTAATATTCTTTGTAATATTATTCAGATCTACACATTATTATATATCATAAACACAAAATTATATGAATGTTTCATGAAAATGTTGTCACAAATTATGAATAGAGAATGTTTAAGAAGATTAACATGTTGTTTTTTTAATTATATAAAACATAATCCATAACTTTGTAGTTTTTAGTTTGTGCTTCGAAAAAAGTAGGATCGGATTAGATCTTAAGATCAATGATCAAGATCGGGGATCTTATAAGCTCTTAAGCTTTCTAAAATTCTACGTAAGATTCGGATCGTTTTTGCTTTATAGTATCATAAAATCGTAAGATCTTAAGATCAGAATCAAGATATTAATAACCATGCTTATAAGTATAAACAAATTTTGTATTTCTTCACACTTTATAAGTGTGAAATACTCGCATTCTAAGTTTATTGCATGAATCTCTTTTGATATTTGTAATATTCATTATTGTACCAATTTAAAGGATTAGAATTGGGTTGATGCCCAATATGCACCTGGGCAAAAGTTTAATATAGATCTCATATTTGTCATATATCCAATAAACCAATCTTGACAATATTTTTTTTTTTCAAAAAAATAAAATAAACTTTCACCCTTTTTTTAAAATTAAATATCTCGCAAACCGTTAATCGTTACGCGAAAAAAATCATACTATCGCGACGAGAATTAAATTATCTTTCTATAGATATGCACTTCTATATATTTTCGAAAAACTTTTTTTTTCAGAATTTCCGTCCAGAAAAATCACATGTGATTTGATTTTTACAAATCACATGTGATAAATCAAATCACATGTGATTTTTCTGGACGGAAATTTTGGAAAAAAAAATAATAAAAAAAAAAAATAAAAAAAAAAAAAAATTCCTCGAAAATATATAGAAGTGCATATCTATAGATAGATAATTTAATTATCGTCACGATGTCTTATTTTTTGTAGCTTGAATATTTACTGTTTGCAAGATATGTTGTTTTAAAAAAATATGTGAAAAATAGGTTTTTATTAATTTAAATTATAAATGGATAACTAAAATTATTTGTTTGGATTTATGACAAATATAAAATTTATATTGATCTTAGCTGTATGCACCTATCGACCCATATTGCATACAGCGAGAGTAAAGACCCACCCCCAACCCCACCAATACCCTCTCTTTTTATATAAATAAATGCTAACATTTATTCTTCAAAGATCACATATATATTTTCTTAATTTCCTCTCCTCTTATATCGTTCGGTGTAATTTAAGCAAGTATATTTTCTCACACTTCCTTCATTTATTTCACAAGTAAATTTGTGAGGTACTTTATATAGAAAAAAAAATGGTAGTGGCAACTCAAATGAACCCAATTCACGTCGAAAAGAATCAAGAGATGACCATACCAACAATCGACCTCACGGGTGATGAATCAAAAGTGTCGAAACTTATTTTAAAAGCTTGTGAAGAATATGGTTTCTTCAAAGTCATCAACCATGGCGTAGATTATCACATTATCAAAACAATGGAAAATGAAAGCTTTGAGTTTTTTAATAAACCCTTAGTCGAAAAACAACGGGCTGAATTGGCAAAACCATTTGGATATGGTAACAAGAACATTGGACTTAGTGGTGACACAGGAGAGCTTGAGTATCTTCTTCTTCAAGCAAATCAAGACTTCATTGATAACACTTCTATGCTCATCTCCAATGACCCTTCAAGTTTTAGGTATTGCTTCTTCATACTCATTATTTCATTTTCTGTTACATATTCATTGCATGAAGTGACACACAAATAACAATGTCAAGATCTTTGATAGCTAGTTTGAAACTCTTGTATATAATTTGGACAAAGTTTTGGGGTTTCATGTTTTTATGAAAAGTGTTTTATAATGATAGTCATATCTCATGAATTTTTTAGCCATATACGTAGTGATATCTAAATCAGATTAAAATAATATATGATTACGTTATATATTGGCTAGTAAAGGCGTGTAGACATTTGTTAACATGATAAGTTAATAAACAAAAAAAAGTCC